>LNAC01000376.1:925532-1257479 GCA_002007465.1 Ailurus styani | reverse complement strand
ATTCACTTTTCCTTTCCTTCCCCTAGAGTCCTCCATTTTATTCCTTATGTTCCACAAGTAAGTGAAACCATATGATAATTGACTTTCTCTGCTTGACTTATTTCACTCAGCATAATCTCCTCCAGACCCGTCCATGTTGATACAAAAGTTGGGTATTCACCCTTTCTGAGCTGGGTAATATTCCATTGTATGTATATATTCTGAGCTGACTGAGTAATATTCCATTGTATATATGGACCACATCTCCTTTATCCATCTGTTGAAGGGCATCTCCACTCTTTCCACAGTTTGGCGATTGTGGACATTGCTGCTGTGAACCTTGGGGTACATATGGCCCTTCTTTTCACTACATCTGTATCTTTGGGGTATAATACCCAGTAGTGCAATTGCAGGGTCATAGGGCAGCTCTATTTTTGATTTTGAGGAATCTCCACACTGTTTTCCAAAGTGGCTGCACCAACTTGCATTCCCACCAACAGTGAAAGAGGGTTCCCCTTTCTCCACATCCTCTCCAACACTTGTTGTTTCCTGTCTTGTTGATTTTGGCCATTCTACTGATGTAAATGACACTACAGACAAAGGGCTGATATCCAAGATCTATAAAGAACTTCTCAAGCTCAACACCCAAAAAACAGATAATCATGTCAAAAAATGGCCAGAAGACATGAACAGACACTTCTCCAAAGAAGACATACAAATGGCCAACAGACACATGAAAAAATGTTCATCATCACTAGCCATCAGGGAAACTCAAATCAAAACCACATTAAGAAAGTTTAGATTTCTAATACATTACTGAAATTGGGGAAGTATAGAATGTGGGACAAAGGATATCCAATGTATGTCTATTTGTTGTCCTTGAGGAAGAAAGAAATAAAATAAAATAAAATAAAGAAAGAAATAAAATAAAAAAGAAAAGAGAAAAAATAAAACAAATAAAATTTAAAAAAAAAGAAATTAGGGATATAGCTTCTTTAGTGTTTCTCACAAAAAATCTTGGCCCACTGGTTAATTCCAAAGGAAGAAGGAAGAATACAATCTTAGTAACACAATTAGTATTCTGAATAAATTGGATTGTCATCTTTCTTGGGACATCTAAGAATAGAGAGGTAATCTGAGGATCCCTAATTCTAAGAAAAGGAAATCCTTTGTGTATTCCCTTCTGTTGCTATATTTTGAGCTGAATTTTATACATTTTTTTAAATCTTTCTACTTTGGTTTCTCAAGAATATGAAAGTTAATCTTGATATTTTTTTTTTGCCTGGTGATGACTGCGTACTGTTTTGGATATGTAAAACTTTTATATGCATTATTTCCTTAAGAACTTTAACTATGCCATGAAATCTGTTGTAAACGCCTGTTAAGTCCCTAGCGTGGTGTTAGGACTGGCACATGATTACAGGGATGCTTTACACAGTTCAGACAAAGTATTAGGTTGTATAATCAATTTAATGAGTATGGATCCATATTTTTTATTTTTTTACTTTTATTTATTTTTTTAAACCCAAAAACTCCCAGTTCATTCATTTCTCCATTCCCCTCCCTGCCTCTTGCAACCACCAATCTGATCTCTGCATCTGTGAGCTAATTTTGTTTTGTTTTGTTTTTTAGATTCCACATAAAAGATAGATTGTATAGTATTTGTCTTTCTCTGTCTGATTTATTTTACTTAGCATCACAATTTTTAAATAGCATGGAATGAAATTAGCAGAATAGAATAGGAAATGACAGACTCCATCACTCTTAAGTAAGGTTCAGGGTGGTTTTTTTGTGTGTGAAACTTTGATTTCAGCTGTGTATATGTGTGAGAGAGAAGAGGAGAGAGAGAGAGAGAGAGAGAGAGAGAGAGAATGTGCATACTGGATATACTCAGAAGCGTCTGTAGGGGAATATGACATCTGCCTTTGGAGTGCTTATATTCCAGAGGTGAAAATACATATGCTAAGGCAAATTATAGTAGTGTGATGAGTGTTAGAGGGCTAGACCGGGTCTAATGAAAACAGATGAATAAGCTTAAGCCTTCCAAAGAGGCCAAGACCCTGAGAACATGACCTGAGCCAAAATCGAGTCAGACACAACCACCTGAGCCACCCAAGTGCCTGAGGAGGAGCTTTTAAAAATGCTAAGTCCTTGGTTCCACCCCAAAGAGATTCAAATCGGATTGATGTCCTGCCCATGATTCTGATGTCTAGACAATATTGAGAACCTCTGTTCAGAGAAGGTTAGAAGAATGTATTAGGACTTAGCTAGGTATACAGAGCTGAAAAGGAAATTTTTGGCAAAGGCAGTAGCATGTTCAAAGTCCTGAACCTTGTGGGAGTCTGAGAATCTGAAGGTACTTCTCTGTGGCTGGAGTATGGTTGTTATAAGAACTGAGATCAGAAAGGTCAGCTGGGGCTAAATTATGTAGAAAAACATCAGCGTATGGTGAATAGTGTATGGGCCTTGTAGGCAGAAAGACCACTTATTCTCCCACTTGTTGCCTAACCTCTAAGTTTAAATTGTTTTTCTATACAGTGAGCATAACATTCACAGGATTTTTGAGGATTAATAATAGGATGCATGAAGAATTCCCTCTCCAGGGGCAGAGTGTTGGACTCAGAGGGCTCAATATGTGTAACCAGTCTTTCTGTCTGGCCACCTATCGTTAAGAGTTGGGACTTTATCTGTAGTCTCTGGGAAGTCACAGAATAGTTTTAAGCAAGGAAATAGATTAACCAGACTTATACTCTTGAAAGATCACTCTGGTAGTTGAAAGGAGAATGTATTGGAAGGAGATAAAACCTGTCCAGAAACCATAGTTAGAAAGTTCTTTCTGTACTATTCCAAGTAAGAAATAATAATTAAGGTGCTGAGGTTGAACAAATGAAACTGATGTGGGAGCTAATTGGAGGTGAAAGTCAACAGCATCATGTACGTTATAGGACACAGAGGTGAGGGAGCATCGTGAGGTATGATGAGGAGTCACTGACTGCTTACCACTTGGTGTGACCAAATGCCTTCACAGAGTCGTACAATTCAAGAGGGCAGCCAGTTGTGGAAAGGGAAGTCAAGAATGTGGTCAGGTTTGAGGTGTCTGTGAGTCATGGAGGTGAAATTCTCACCTCCTTAAAAACAGTTGTGAGTGTGGATCTAAAATGCAGAGGAGATACAGGTTCTAGGTTGAAAATACAAACTTGAAGGACATTAACATGGCAGCCAGAGAAATACATGATTTTACACATGAATCATGACTTGATATTCTCCACAGTCCATTCAGAAATACACCTAGAGGTCACTAAAATACTACTTACTCCAGCACAGAATTAGTATTAAGTGATGTCATTTCTATGTTATTCAAAGGGGCACAGCTATGAGGATCTTTTAATGGTTTAACCTTGAAAAAAGGCAAAGCAATAGTAAAGCTTTAGTGTGAAAATCCTACCTTGGAAAAAGTAAAAGTAATTTGGGTACTGAATCCAAGATCTTGAAAACCTTTCCAATGAAGACAGTTTGTGTCTTCTCTTACATGAACATGGCAGATTTTATATTTTTCCTTCCCCCCCCTCCAGGGGAAAGCACGAATGCAGTCCTTTATTCTCATGTAACTACTATAAAAAGGTCATATGCTTTCACAATACTATGAATTGTAGTACTCAGGAAGAGATTCAGGAGCCCCATGCTTGTCATCTTACCACATTCAGAACTTTCTCATGTTCCAGGTTTGGACCCTCAAATTCCTGTAGATCACAGAGATAATCCTAAAAGAAATAGTGAAATAATTCAATGTTTAGGAGAAGGAATAAATGAAGACAAATGTTCAAGACTGGTATTTTATCTCCTATAGAATGGAAGACTAACTATAGAAAATAAGAATTCATCTTTGCCCAATGATGGAAACATAATCAGTTTAATGCAATATGAGTATAGTCACTAGATTATAGGGGTTATAACATTCCCAGGTATGTTAACATGGTCTCTTATGTATGTTAGCATGTTAATTGAACATATTGAAAACTTTAGAACTGATTGTTCTGGATATTGCCATTAAAATTACCCATTGGAGCACCTGGGTGGCTCAGTGGGCCTCTGCCTTCGGCTCAGGTCATGATCTCAGGGTCCTGGGATCAAGGCCCGCATCGGGCTCTCTGCTTGGCAGGGAGCCTGCTTCCTCCTCTCTCTCTGCCTGCCTCTCTGCCTACTTGTAATCTCTCTCTCTCTGTCATATAAATAAATAAAATCTTTAAAAAAAATAAAAATAAAAAAATAAAATTACCTGTTATCTAGACTGATACAAGGAAAGCACTAAATTGAATAACTTTGTAATTCAGTTCTAGGATGCTGTAATTTCATATATACAAACCAAAAGGAAGGCCCACATAGGAAAGAGGACGCTGTGAATACTGAAAAGTCAATTTTGATAGCTCCTAATAACCATTGTCTTTTATTCCTCACAGAGCTTTTGTGAGAATCTTATAAGGTAATAAATATAAAAGCACTTTGAGAAAGCTTTCCTCAAGTGAAAGATCCTTCTTAATGATATGAATTACCATTAGACAAAAGTCCAACTGAATATGTAAAACTAATACTGTACTCACTAAAATCGGTGGATCAAAGTTATTAATTAACGAGAATAATGATTGTTAAATTTTTCATTTTTTATAACTGACAAAGCACTTTTACTTTCATTTTCTGATACTCTCACTGAAAACCTCCAATATTGGTACTATTATAATTTTTATTTTCAGTCGAGGAGGGTAAAATTAAAGAGGTTCAGTAATGCAGCTATTGTTCCTTCCTTGAAAATTAACTAACGTTTTATCACACCAGATTGGGGGGAAATAATTAAAAATAAAAGCCTATGAAGTAAATGTTTAGTTTTCTGGATGAATAATACAATGTACTCATCTAATTATTAGGATAGATAATGATAATAACTCACTTTTTTAAAAGAAATATTACTCTGTGTTAGGCGATATACTGGGTGCTTTGCTTGCATGATGTACTACCCTTTTTACAGATGAAAAAATCAAGTCTTCGAGAGGTTGGGTAACTTCTGCTAAGGTCACACCACTATATACAGAGAATTCAGTTTTTTTAAACTAAATCTGACCTTCTGACCTTTGACTCACCTTACTCCCATACTCATTCCTCTAAACTGACTCAGCCCTCCAGGCAAAGACTCAACATAACCACAAGCAAGTCTAAAATAATTCACCTAATAGGAATTTTTGGACTAATAGAAACATTCCTACTTCCTAAACATCCAACTTCCCTTTACCTTTTTCAGTCTAGTTTCGACATTGACATCTCAACTGAAACACTTCTCTATGAAACCACCGTAACTCCCAAATGAAAATGCTTTCACCAAGTCTTTGCTGCCCTAGAAATCTCTGTGTAGTTTGTGATTGTTGCCCACCACGGTTTTCATGGGAATGTCTCGCCTTTTGACTTGCTGGGGTCTTATGTTCTACTAATTTTCTTCTACCTCTCTACTCATTCTTCTTTCTTTACCAAGGATCCATTATGGGCTGTCTTTTCTGCCTTCATTAATCTCATTCTCTTCATCCAATGGTCAGTAGTTACTAAGCGTCACTCATGTTGTAGGTTATTAGATTAGCAACTGTCTTTCGCCCTTCTTTAATCCAACGATGGGAAGATGTTTATCTCTTTCCTGTATCAGTCCCATATTTCTTACTGTATGTGGGGCATTTCTTACTCAAATGTCTCACAGACATCATAAACTCAATGTGACCCAAATGGACCATATCTTGTATACCAGGTCTTCACCTCCTGTCCTGCCATTCATCATACCACCATCTTTTCTGTCAGATTTTAATTAGCAATAATTGCGTCTCGGATAAGCCTCATTGGCTACGATACTGCCACTGTGCAAAGCTCTGTCAGATTTTAAACCAAATAGCCCTTTCTACACTTCTTCCCTTGTTACCCCACTTTCTAGTTCATTGTCAGGATAATTTGACGCACCCCCAATCCAATGCTTTCTCTCCAGTTTCCTAACCACTACTCGAATTCATGCTCCTAGGATCGTTCACATCTCTCCACTCCTTTCTGCCAGCTGTATGGGTCCAGTACAGCTTGCAGATTGCCCTTTCAAATGAAGTTTCCTGTGCTCGCTTCAGCAGCACATATACTAAAATTGGAACGATACAGAGAAGATTAGCATGGCCCCTGCGCAAGGATGACACGCAAATTCAAATGAAGTTTCCTAAGGCATGTCTTGCATTGTAAAAAGATTAGAAATTCCATGCAGGGAGGGATTTTATCTATTTTATTCCCCTGTGTATTCCCATTGCCCAAGACAATGCCCAGCACATCATAGGTGCTCAATAAACATTTGTCAAATGAATGAAAGAACATATGGTTCTTCTGTTCAAACACCTTTTACAACTTCTCAAACCCTTCAGAATATTCTGCACATGCCTTCACCTGGCCCTCCAGAATGGGCTCCCAATCTTAAGTTCTAATCTTATTTCTTATTTTCCTCTCCATGTACCCTCAACTCCTACTAAAATGCACACCTAGCCAGACTCCTTTGCTTCTTTTGATGACCTTGTTTCTTGTATTGGGATTCCTTTTCCTCATCTCAGTTTACCCTGATTCTACCTACTTGTCAAAGAAAGCCATATTGAAACCCTCCCTTCTTCTATTAGTTCCCTAGGTGGAAGACATCTTGCCTCCCTTTCCATTTCCATAGGTTATTTCTCTGCACTTTATTTTTTCGTCCAATTTTATTTATTTTTTTACTATGCTCACTTAGCCACTGTGTAGTACATATTAGTATTTGATGTAGTGCTCAATGATTCATTAAGTATAACACCCATTGCTCACATAGCATGTACCCTCCTCAATACCCACCACCCTATAACCCTCTCTCCTTACCCTCCTCCCCTCTGAAACCCCCAGATTGTTTCTGAGGGTCCATAATCACTTTAAATGAAGTTCAGTGCTTTCTATATTGTATCTGAGAGGCTGGAGAGGATAGATTTTAATAATGTGGGCTTTAAAGACTGACTGCCTGGGTTTAAATTGTGATTCTGATACTCACTGACTGTGCACGCATTTCTTAATTGCCCTCAGTTTACACAGCTGTAAGTCAGGGGTAATGATAATGTCTGCCTCCTCTGGTTGTTGTGATGGGGATGCAAATTAATATATGTGAAGTGCATTAAACAATATTTGACATATAGTAAGAAACCACTTAAACATAGCTAGTATTATTATATAATTACTATTATCAGGTATCTACAGATATGTACACACCTGATAATAGTAATAACACTATACAGAGAGATGCCTTATATATACATATATATTTTATAAATAAATTCTTGTGTTGCTTATTTCATTGTAGACTATGGGCACAGTTCTTCATTTGATTTGCATGAGAAGCTACTTAATAAGAATGAATGAATGCATGAATGAAACTGTCTGAAATATTGGCACATGAGTGTTGGAACTCTGATTTTAAAAAACAAAAACAAAAAGCCTTATCTCGTCTAACCAAGAACAGATTAATAATCTTCGATAGATTTTAGTTCTTAAATGTCAATATTGACATGTCTGAAAAACTAAATTCTTCAGGTAAAAGCAAACCTTAACATCCCCATTCTTGAAAATAAACATACTACACTGAAAATTAAAAAGAGATATTTTATCTTTACTAATGCCCTCCTTGAAGGAAAAATATTAGCTTGCATGTCCTTCTCTTTCATCCAGACATTAGGTATTAAAATTCCCTGAGACACAGTTTAGTGAAAGCTGTTTTTTTCCAGTCTGACCAACATTGGAAGACACATCAATGGCTTATAGCTATGTTAATAAAATTAACAAAGTTGGTTTTTTTTTCAAAGATTTTTTTTTACTCTTTTGAGAGAGACAGAGAGAGAGAGTGAGCAAGAGCACAGCAGGCGGGAGGGGCAGAAAGAGCAGCAGACTCCCTGCTGAGCAGGGATCCCAATGCAAGCTCCATCCCAGCACCCTGAGATCATGTCCTGAGCTGAAGGCAGACGCTTAACCCATTGAGCCACCCAGGCGCCCCAATAAAATTCTTTTAAATGTAACCTATGAGGCAGTAGCACTGAAGACAAGAAGAAGGCTGGGACTCTTCACTTTCTTTGATCTCTGTCAGAACTTAGACAAGGTCTATGTCATTGCAAGAACAGAAAGGATCCAGCAAAGTTTGAGCACAGAAAAAGTCAAAGAATATCATGTCACTTCCTCCTCCTCCCTTTCTCCAACCTTGAAGGATTTTTTTTTTTTTTGAGGGTTAGTGGTCTTTCAGAGGAGACTTTCTAGGCAAAAAAAAAAAAGATACTCCTTTATGTGGTGGGTAGCAGTGCACCCACTTCCAGTTGGAAAATTCTAAAAATGTGAATTGGGGGGATCAAATAAAAAGATGTTCAATCTTGTATTTACAAATTATTTTTGAAATGAGCTTTGTTAGTGTCTCTTGTGCCTTTCATAATTCTGATAATAAAACATTTCAGGAATTAGTCAAAAATGAATAGTATTCAAAATAATTTAGGTGATCAGTGTGTGATTTTCATTCTGCATGAGGTCCATTTGCAGTTTACATGGTTTTCTAAATTACATTAAAATAAAATGTCAAAAAGTTCACATCTTTTTTCATTTTTAACGGCATCAATCTTTGAAGAAAGGTTATTGAGCAAAGGTCTATGCATAAATCAGCCATTCCCCAGAGAGGTAAAAGAAGCCATTACACCTGGTTATGAAAGAGAGTTTCATGAATGTGAGAGAAATAAATCATTCCCCACTGGAGATCATATTAGTCGAGATGGAAGAATGTCTATTTCCTGATAGTGAGAAAACCACAAATTACTTTTGTTTGCTCCTGTATCCGTGGTTGTCCTTGAGAGGTCTATTAGCAAGTTGACTCTTCAATATTATTATCATTATTATTATGACTTAACAATGATCCGAGTCTTTATAAATGTTATCTTTAAATTCTCTCCAGGTTTTAGTTTCTCCTAATTCCTATTCATCTCCACCACATTTTAAAATATATTACTCCTGGGCGCCTGGGTGGCTCAGTGGGTTAAAGCCGCTGCCTTTGGCTCAGGTCATGATCTCAGGGTCCTGGGATCGAGGCCCATATCGGGCTCTCTGCTCGGCGGAGAGCCTACTTCCTCCTCTCTCTCTCTGCCTGCCTCTCTGCCTACTTGTAATCTCTCTCTCTCTGTCAAATAAATAAATAAATCTTAAAAAGAAATAAAATATATTACTCCTTGGGAGTTACAGAAAAAGGACTTCTCTACAGAAAGCAGCATATCCCCTCCTCTCTGGAGCTGACCACATTTCACTTCTATCCTTTGCTCTCGACTCAACAATTAAATACTGGATTCGTTTCAAGGCTTTGACCCCAAATAGAATGAGACCTGGATATTTATGAACTGCTTGACCAGGAATTCTTCCCAATGATTTACTCCATAATTTCTATTTTTAGTTTTTACAGTAGTTTTGAAAATGGTTGGAAAACTGTTGTACATTGCAGTTTTAATACCTGGAATGAGTATAGATAGCATTTTTTTAAGATTTTATTTATTTATTCAACAGAGAGAGCGATCACAAGTAGGCAGAGAGGCAGGCAGAGAGGAGGAGGCAGGCTCCCTGCTGAGCAGAGAGCCCAATGCGGGCCTCGATCCCAGGACCCTGGGATTATGACCTGAGCGGAAGGCAGAGGCTTTAACCCACTGAGCCACCCAGGCGCCCATATAGATAGCATTTTTACTGGCTGTGGGAAAGTGTTGACATTTTCTGTTTGGTAATAGAAACCAATGATCATTATTTGGATGCAACCATTGAACTGATTAGACAAGTCTAAATTCTTTTCCCACCTGTGACCTAAAAGGAATTTTTAATTCATGCAAGGTATACACATAGGAGAAACATACTTTTTGAGTGGATTCCCAATCATGACTTCTAAGGTCAGCCATTGAGAAGTAGATCTGCCACAGATCAGCAAAGATGTTTGAGGATTCAAAGACTGGTAAGAGCTGTACTTGACCCCAAAGAGGACTTGATACTGGAGGGACCAGGGGCAGAACAACAGAGAGATCTAGCCAAGAAGGTAGGGGATATAGTTCAGGTACATGCAGAGTCCTTTGGTCTCCCATGGGAGGGTCGCCTCCTGCACACCTTCTGTGGAGGACTAGGGGAGATAGTCTGGTGACCCTTTGCTCCATAACAAATAAGCCCCCAAATCAAGAGCTTAACACACTTTTGCACATTTTGCATGTGCCTCTACAGTTCAGGGGACGTCAGTGGGGACAGCTTGTTTCTGCTCCTTGTGATGTCAGCTGGGGCAGGCCGACTGGCCGTGGGAGGATCTACGTCCAAGCGGGCTCACACGCCTGGCAAATGGGTGCTGTCAGTTCCTCTTTATATGTCCCTCTCCAGGGGGCAGTTTGGGCTTTTTCACAGGATAATCGCTAGGTCCCCAGAGCAGACATCCCAAGGGACAGGAAGCTGAAGCTGCTGGTTTCTTAAGGCCTGGGCCAAAACCTAGCGTCGTTTTGCATCTGGCATATTCTTTTTCTTTTTATTTCTCTCTTTCTTTCTTTTCTTTTCTTTTCTTTTTTTTTTTTTTGAGAGAGAGAGAGAGAGAGAGAGCATGGAGTTGGGGGTCGCAGAGGGAGAGGAAGAGAGAGAATCTTAAGCAGACTTGAAGCCCAGTATAGAGCCTGATGTGGGGCATTTTGCCACCCTGAGATCATGACCTGAGCCGAAATCAAGAGTCGGCCGCTTAACAGACTGAGCCACCCAGGCGCCCCCTGCCCCCTGCCCCCAGTTGTCATATTCTTTTGGTCAAGCCAGCACACAGCTCAGATTTAAGGACATGGGACATGAACTCCATTTTTCCATGGGAAAGCGTTAGGAAGTTTTGAGGCCATGTTTTAAAGCTGCCACAAAAAGCCTATTATAAAAGATACTGAACTGAATATTCAGTAGCAAGTAGGCATTATCCAGGTCAAAGGAAGAGGTTCTCTTTGCCCAGAACACCCTTTCTGTCCTGCTTTACCTGGCTAACTCCTACTTCAAGCCTGGGTAAACCCACCTTCTCTCAGAAGCGTCATCTGGCCCTGCCCCAAGGCAAAAAATTGGATATATACCAGTGTACTGCTGTTTTTAAAAATTAAGCTTTCTTTTTCCCCTACAACAGAACATATATCAAATAACTTCCCTTCTTACTTAAAAGCTGTAAAATACTCATGGCAGTAACCATATAAAATAAAAATAAATCTTAAGTGCAGTAAAGTCTTTTTCGAATAGCCATGTAGATGTGTACAGTTTTGCTTCCCTATTTGCTTTCTCTACTCTTTGCCCCAAGGCACATTAATCGTATCAGATCTCATGGACACCAGTGTGGACCAATTAATTTTCAGAATATATCTATGGGAGGTCTTGGTTTCTCTGTTTAATCCATCTCTCCTATCATTCTTAGTGAGCCTGCCTCTATCTGTCTGTCTCTCTCACTTCTCATTTCTTTTTGTTTTCAAGTGACTTTCAACTAGGCAGAAAATGCATTTCACGTCTCTGTGCCTGCCTCCAGGCTCTATCTATTTCACTCACTGAGGACTGCCCTTCCTGAATTCTTCCTCTCATTTAGCGGCCTCTGCCCATGCAGGACAAATGATAGGACCTCATTTCTTAAAGGGCCAGAACATTGTCTGGAGCAAGCACGTCAAAGGATTCAGCAAATCACAACATGAACTCGTAGATAAATCTTGAAGGCAGTATGCTAAGCGAAATAAGCAGGCACACAAGGATTAAAATTGTTTCATTCCACTTACAAGGCACCTGGAATAGTCACCTTCATAGAGACAGAGAGTTGAATAGTGGTTACCAGGGGTGGGGCGGGGTAGGTGAGGGGATTTGGGGCTTATTGTTTCATGGGTTCACAGTTTCAGCTGGAAATGATGAAAACATTCTGGAGACAGATGGTGGTGATGACTGTACAGCAGTGTAAATGTACTTAATGCCACTGAATTGCACATTTAACTATTGTTAAAACAGTGAATTTTATGTACGTTTTGTCACAATAAGAAAAGAAAAAACCATGACCTAACAGATTGTTGAGGGACTTTTTATGGAAATAATGCATTATTGGAGAGTACAGTGTGTCTTACCTTACAGGTCATGAGATCCGGGTTCCAATTCTGACCAGTAACTTGTGTGATCTTGGGGAAACTAGAGGCATTGGGGATTTAAGGTTTATCTGACGGGAAATGATGACACTAGACAGAAGAAATGTTTCTCCACGTTCACATACAACCTGAAACATCTTTACTTGGAAAGTTTATTAAAAATGTAGTGTGGGAAGCTGGCTCTCTGGGGCTGAGCCAGGGAATCTGCATATTTAAAGAGCCCCCAGGTGGTTTTTGTGCCCATTTAAATTTGAGAACCACTGGACCAGGTGCTTCCTTAAGGCCATTTCAGCTCTGAAGTTTGACAGATTTTGATTCTGTAGGGCCAATTCTCTGTGCTTATGCAGGAGAAGGAAATGAAGAAAAGACTAGACTTTCTGCTTGTGTTGGAGAATTTTCCATTTGATATCTTCATCTTCAATGCCTAGCCATTCAGGAATAGTATTGTTTATTCCTCCCACTGTTTTGGAGAGGCATGGGGAAAAAGATAAACCAGATGGTACCAAAGAAGATTTATATTACCATTTTCTTTTTTTCCCTTTGCATATTATATAAAACTGCCCATGCCTCCATGTGAGCCAGGATCATTAATTTAATGTTATGATCTAATGGCTCATGACATTAAATTATATCTTAGCCCAACATGACCAAATTACAGTATTAGAAGGAAAGTTTTCAGAGACGTTGTCTAATCAATTCGAAGGGACATTTGAAAAGATTCCTGTTAATCTATCTTTAAAATGAATTAGTGGCATAGTCTGTTGCTGGGTGACCTAGGTACAATTGTAATTTTTAGTAATCCCAGGAGAAGATGCAGTACCTTCTAAAATGTCACAATGAGTGTGATTATTCAAAATTCTGAGTGATTGGTCCCCTGCGAGGTTTCTTAATGTCATTTTTCCTACGGGAATTTTGTTCCGGTATTTATAGCAGCTGCAGCCATAACTATTTCTGTCTTATTCCAGTCATAGGTATTACTGTATTATTCACGTACCTATATTGTGGTCTAAAGAATAAGCAAACTTCATATTCTAGAGGAAGCATCAGAAAAAAATGAAAGGAAGTTTGATGTGGATCTGTATATTGCACATTATCATTTGTGGGTTCTCAGAATTAGCTGAGTAATGCCTTACTTATAGAAGGAAGGTCAGCTGATATCTCTTGCTGCTCCCTGTTCCATGTCGTGAGTGTTATTCTTGTAGAAAGGGAGTAGAGAGTGGGAAGAAAATGAAATCTGTCAATACTGTGAATATATAAATAATAAAAGTGGCAGGGGGGCTGATTAATTCTGAATCATCTTTATAAAATGACTGGAGTTGTGAAAATGCTCAGTCTGCACAGCTGATGGGGAAATGTATGCAATCTGTTGATCAGAATTCATTTGTGAATGCTCTCTTCCAGAGATTGATATACCAGAGGTCTTAAAAACATTTTGGGTCTGGTGAAAAAGGAAAATGTCAGAGCGGGGGGATTGTCATTTAAAATGGAAGAAACCACAACTTTCAAGCCAATAACTGATACAAATAAGTCAAAATGCTGTTTAGTTTCACAGAATAGTTTCTGAAACTAGTATTTCAGAGTACTTCCAATCAATATATACTTGTCATGTGGTGGGAAAATAGAAAGCTAAATTCTTGGATCACCAAGTAGAAAGTTTAATAAAAATAAGAGAAAGCAAGTGGTTTAGTTTGGTGATCCTATGAAGAAGAAGATATTTACCATTGGTCTTCTCATCTTAGGTAGTATATACGTATGATTTTATTTGTGTAACTAAAGCAACCGTGTAGTGATATTATATGTATTTTAATAATAGAAGTCCTCTGAGCTAACTCAATAATAATCAGTCTGCATTGCATATTATTTATTTCCTTGTGATTTGTAACTAAAACTATGACAGAACTTTAATTAGTAAGATCAACTTACAAACCTGTGTCCTTCACAGAATTGTTCATTTTATTTTTTTTAAAGATTTTATTTATTTGACAGAGAGAGGGAGATCACACGTAAGCAGAGAGGCAGGCAGAGGTGGGGGGGAAGCAGGCTCCCCGCTGAGCAGAGAGCCCGATGTGGGGCTCGATCCCAGGACCCTGAGATCATGACCGGAGCTGAAGGCAGAGGCTTTAACCCACGGAGCCACCAGGCACCCAGAATTGTTCATTTTATTTGAGAGTTCTTAATTTAAGTATTGTTATGTTTCTTAAATCACACTCCATGCTTTGTGGGGGTTTTTTGTTTTGTTTAATGCATAGGATTTAAAACTTTGTTTTCTGAAGTTTTTTCTTTTAAAACCACATCATCAACATTCATTCTTTGCTGTTCCATTCAGCTAGTAAAACACCTAATCCATTTTCAAGGATTTGTTTCTTAACTTGGATAAAGTTAAGACTAACTTATGACATGTATTTTCTAAATAATATTAGGGTACTTAAATTTCCTCTGCCTGGTATTACCATATTCATTGTTCAATTGAAGATTTCAAGTGATCCATTCAATGCAGATATATTTTTAAATGATTCTTTTAGAGTAGGAAATAGATATTTTCATATACTAGGCTATTGGGAAAGCCCAGCAAGTGATTCTGCTTTTCAGTGTCACAAATATCCAGTGTCATCCATATCCAAAAACTTTAAATTGAACTTAGTATTCTACTGTCTAGTTCTATGGTCTAGAAAAGACAGTATTCTACTGTCTAGTTCTAGTTCTATGGTCTAGAAAAAAATCTCTTCGTAAAGATCAGTTAGGAGATGAATTTTCATACCAAAATAAAGTTGTAAATTTGGCATCTTATGGTTAACATTTATTTTGGGAGTCTAACAACAGTTTTTCTTAGGTTATCAATATTTGATGTTCTTTGAATTCAATGTGTGTATTTAAGTATAGATGGTAATTTGAGCTTGCTAAAATCTCAGATTAATGGGAACAATGGGGAGCATCTCACCACTTTAGTGATTCTTATGAAGACCATGCTTTACTGAACGATTCTTATGAAGACCATGCTTTACTAGCAGAGCATGGTCAGAGAAAGAATCAAAGTCTGGTCAGCCAACCCTCCCTAAGGGTTACAAGCAGCTAGTCAGGTTTAAACTTTTCCAAACCTGCACAAAAGCCTTAAGGCCCTTTGGATGAGGAGGGTACCCTTACCCTTTCCTTTTTTTGGCTGCCAAGATTTGTAGTTTTACTCATTTCTGAATCAGACTTATTGAATATAGTCTAAACAAAGTATTCGTTCTGCTTTACTCTTTTAACTAACCTTAATATTAATATATACCCAAAATAACTTAAGCAGTTATAAAAAGCAGTTTTAGTCTTCTTGTATTCTTAGAAGCAACTTGCTTCTCTTAGAAGCAACCCTTGGAAAGTCCCTAAAATGAAACTTATTTTAATGACTGCACATTAGCCCCACCTACAGCCAACAGTCTGACAGGAACCAGATTCGATGATGATGCCAAGTGGGCCTTAATTTCTCAACTCATTCTTTTTCCTGTATGGTGTTTTTAATTGCAGTATTTACCACCAGTCAAAGTTACGAGTGGTGAACTCTTAAAGTGTTTAAACCTCAAGGAAAAAAATAAACCCATCGCAACTCTTTTTTTAATCTTTAGTATTTAAAATTCATATATTCAATTGGTACTTAAAGAGAAAATATGCAGAGGAGCAGTTAAATTGTAAGACTGTATAGAATATACATCTTCCATCCTATTGAAACGACACCCTAGACAAGAAGAGTTCTTGCACTCCAGACTTGGGTATAAATATGATGATAGCTGCCAGTCATTTGGTTCTGTTTTGAACATTAATTATATGTGCTCTTTGCTTGACCTTGGAACTACAATATCCATAGATCACAGAATTTCACTTTCAGTGCTATAATTCTATGATCTATGGAAGCACTGAAAGTGCAATTTTAGAGATCATTAAATCACCTTATCAAATGAGGACAGTTAAGCCCGTGAGATACCCATTTTAAAACACATCATTCTACATCTTTACAGTATCAAGTTGTCCAACCTAGGACTGTGGTAGATCCCTTCATTCATTTAGATCTGCCTAAATGTCTAACGATAACATATTAGACTTGTATGTGTAGAGGTTTTGTGCATCTTTAGCATGATTTCTTTCCAGACAATATTTTTTAGTACCTTTACTGAGGTAAAATTGATATACAAAAAATGATGCAATATTTAAAGTGCACAATTTGGTAAGTTTAGCATATGTATATACCCTGAAGCCATCACTACAATCAGGTTAATATTCATACCCATCACCTCACCCAAAAGATAATACAGTGTTTCAAGAATTTTGATGTTAAGAAATTACCTCCTACATTCTTTACTTGGTCTCCTATACTCTTCCCATATTACTGCTGGGAAGCTGTCATTCCAATTCAGAGATTACGTAAGAAGCAAAAGAAGCAGTTGGAGAGGCACATGGAATTGGAAATACACCCACAAAATCTTTTAAATTCTCCTCACATTAGTTATGGTGGCTGGAGGTGAATGTAGCTTTCACCCATTAGTGGTTATCATATGTAAGAAGGAATCTGTAGATGACACAACAACACGAGACCATCAGTTTCATCATACTTTGGATATGTAACTGGTAGAAATGCCAGAAGGCATCTTATCACTTCTTAGCCCTTTCTAGAGAAGAGGACTTATTCCATTTCTGTACAAGAAAGTTTATTTTGTTTAAACTTCAGCTTGGCATTTTGGAGGTATTCCAAAGACCACAGAATTCATAGTCATTACCACATCGCAGCAGGCTTCTTTCAAATATTACAATCTAGAACCGTCTACTTGAAAACCTGGAAATGCAACCTAGTGAGTTAAACTTGACTCGTGTTTTGTGTTTTTATTTCTAATCCTGGATGTTGGCCAATAATTGCTACCTAATCTTGGTACCTGGAATGAATATGAACTTTACAGTAATTTGATCATTTTGAATCAGTTGGTCGTTTCTTCTTTTACTTGATGGTTATCAATTCAGCAGAACTTTCTCAAGTTGTATTGCTTATAAGCCACATTTTGATTTATAGTATGTATCAGTTCATTTTGCTACATAATAAATAACCAAAAAACTTCTGTGGCTAATAACAACAGGTACTTATTTAGTGATTGGTCTGTGGTTTAGTGGGGTTTGGCCAATCTTGACTAGGCTTGGCTTGACTCTGCTTATCTCCAGGCTGCAGATCTGGTGTTAGTCTTCTTCCTGTGTCTTATTCTGAGACTCAAGCTGAAGGGGCAGCAGCTTCTCAGGACAATGACCAAACCACAACCAATGCCTTTCAAGTCTTTGCTCTTAGGTTTTCAAGTCTTTGCTGTTAGCACAATTGCTTCCATTCCACTGGCCAAAGCATGTCACATGGCCAAGCCCAAAGTCAAGGGATAGAGAAATACTTCCCACCTACATGAGGTCATGGCAGGGGCGTGTATGTATACTTTAACTAGGAATGTGAAAGAATTGAAGCAAATAGTTCAATCTGCTATATATTCAGTTGGAGACAAGCTCAACACATTAGTCAAATGGAAGGCTGGTTATTATTTATGGACCCTATAACCTCTAGAAAAGAAAGCAAGACCCCTCTTACTCTGCTTGAATTTCCTATACCAATCTTTTGAGTTATTTTGAAGCCTAGAAACATCCATCAGGCAGGAACGAACAGTTCGTTCTTCAGGATTCAGCATGTGAAATATGCAGCATCTCATTATAGCGGTAGCCAAACAGCCATTTTCTTCAATTTAGGAATACAAATGTAGATGTGTTAATTTTCATTTAAGAGTTCTCAACTTATTATCTGCTTGGCAGTTCTTCTTTGTGATAGTCATTCCATCTGACTCTTAATGTTGCCTTTTGACCTAAATTTGAAAGGAAAACCGAAAATTCAAGGGCCATGATAGTAGCAATTTTTCCAACCTGTTTGTGTCTGGTTAAGAAAATAAAAATTATGCAATTATAAAAATTATACAAGTGCTCTTTTTGATCAATACAAGCATGTGAAGAAAATGATTTCCTTTGATGAGCAGAAATGATAGAAGCTTCAAAAAGTACCTTAAAAAAAAAAGCTAGGAAAACAGAGCCAGTGAATTGACCTCAAACAAAACAAAAACAAATAAACAAAGCACTAGTCAGCATTTCTCAAGAAGGATGCTATCTGGAAATGATAGGGATCATGGAAGCACATTGAATTATAGGTCATGAATGTGAAGGTCGAGGCATGAAATCTTCCTTCATGAAATAGTGTTAAGTGCTTGGCAGGGCATTGTTGTTAAAAGAAGCCACCAAAAGTGAATCAAGCAGCAATAAAGTTAAAAAGCTGATGTGTAAACTCCATCTAAGGCCAACACAAGCCATTCTTATAAAATAGTATAGTACTTTTCTTTATATACGGACCTGGAGTATATTAAAATAAGTCAATTTGTGCCCATCGACACCTAATTTGAAGATTTTCATAGGAAGAAGAGCCCCCAAAGCATCATTCCATGCTGCTTTGATGCTTTTTTTCTTTTTATAAAACACCAGCAGTCTCAATAGGAAGAAACTGATAATATTTTTCTCCAAATCAGGTGGCTAATTGCTTCCCAAGATAAGTTTGTCATATAGGTGTCACTTCCAAAATGTAACATTAAGAACAATATTTTGGAAACTTTATTTAGTATAATCTTTTTCCTTTTTGCCCTAAAAATACTTACTTGTTTTTAGAGCACATTGTGTCAGTAAGATCGGTTTGATAAAACCATCTTACAGGGATTTGCTTAAAAGCTCTCCTAAGTTTGAAAAGACACAGGAGAAAATTTGTAACCGTACTTCACCCCCAGCCAGAAATAGTAATAGCAAGGCTAATTTTATATCGCTCATTCAGAAAGAAGTCATGTTCCCTGTCCCTTTACAGAGCTGGATTCTTCTTAATCAATTCCAGACTAGGGAAACCTGCAGGTGACCAGTGATCTTGGACAGGTAGATAATAGAATACGGAGGCCATGTCTATGATCATCCATATATACACTAAGTCTGATAGCCGAGTGCAATTACCTATGCATCAGTGTAATATATTGTTAATGCATTAAACATTTATTTACAGTGTAATTATCATACAGCTGATACAGCACAGCCACATCAATCCCATTGTCAAGTTAGACCATGTCAGCTGGTTTTGTGGTGGGAAATCAGTATAAACACAATCTTAAATGTCCATATTTCATGCTGACTAGTAATAACCAATTTCTGTATAACACTTAAGAGTTTACTAACCACTTTCCCATCCATTGACACAACTACTGCAGTAACTCTGTGAAGTGTTGAATCCTTGTCCTGTTCCATGGTCTCATTTGTTGCCCCTTAGTGTTTGTGTCTCAGCCAGGGTCCCAACAGGAAACAGATGGCACATTTGAATTAGGGTGATTTGAGAGTTAATTTCTGAGTGCTACATACTGAGGAGTGGGCAGAACATAGGAATGTCATGGAAGGTAGAGCAAGACCCCCTGGGCTAAGAGCAGCAGAGCTGTCATTTCTCCTAGGCCTGAAAAGATTAGGGAAGAGGAGAAGTCTCTGAGAATGAAAAGAGAGATCACGTAGATCTTACTGCCTTGGTGGAACAGTGGCCTTCTTTTGGGGGTTAAAATTGAGGCTTGAATTGACAGCCAGGGAAGGAGACCAAACCAATCAATATTCTGACCTCAGTCTCTTCCTAGTTCTCTCCATTAGTCAAGCTCAACCAGAAAACTAAACAGCATAGGAAGTCACGGTTGTAATCCTACAAGTCAGCCCCTGGGACATTGGAGGAAAGGGGGTAAGTGGATCTGGAGAAACAAAGAGAACTTAGCCGACACATATGATTTTATGTATTTTTTCTGTATCATACAGAAATGTAATGCAGAGAATGTAATACAGAGAAATGTGATGAGATCTATCTTATTAGTAATCTCAGTGACCTAATAATAATATTCTTTCTTTACATATTTAGCTCTGCTGAATTGGATCAGAAATGTAACTCCACTGCTATAATTTCTATTTCTATTCATTAATAGATTAATATTCATCTGTCAATGGAGTGCCCACCATCTGCTAGTTTGTTACTCTAGTTTGCAAAATAGAGAGTAAACCTGATTTCGAGGATTTAACATTCTAGTGCAGAAAAAAATGACCATATTTGAGTGTAAAATTTTAAGGAATACACCACATGAGACCTAGTAATGAGTTCACAAGGTCATGCAGAAATTGTTTATTATGAACCCATAGTTCAAAATTTTCAGTATTGCACTGAACAGAGATCATTGTCCTTACACAAGTTAAAATCAGAATCAAATCACCTGCAAAATAACTCACTCCTAAACTTTAAGTTTCTTGAATGTTTCTTTTTTTTAATTCCAGTATAGTGAACATACAGTGTTATATTAGTCTCACTAAAAGGCAGCCTACTGAATGAGAGAAGATATTTGCAAATGATATATCTGATAAAGGGTTAGTATCCAAAATATATAAAGAACTTATACAACTCAACACCCAAAACTCAAATAATCCAATTAAAAATGAGCAGAAGACATGGACAGACATTTCTCCAAAGAAGACATCCAGATGGTCAACAGACACATGAAAAGGTCCTCAACATAACTGATCATCAGGGAAATGCAAATCAAAACCACAATATCACCTCACTCAGAATGGCTGAAATCAACAACATAAGAAAGAGGAAGTGTTGGTGAAGATGTGGAGAAAAAGGAACCTGTGTGCACTGTTTGTGGGAATGCAAACTGCTGCAGCCACCATAACAGTGTGGCAAACAGTATGGAGGTTCCTCAAAAACATGAAAAATAGAACTACCCTATGATCCAGTAATCACACTAGTGGGTATTTGCCCCCCCCCCCGCAAAAAAATACAGAAACACTAAATCAAAGGGATAAATGCACCCTGTTTTTTATAGCAGCATTATCTACAAGAGCCAAATTATAGAGGCAACTCAAGTGTCCATCCCTTGATGAATGGATCAAGCTGACACATATAAATTTTATGCATGTATATAGTATATATATGTGCATATATAATGGAATATTACCATTTACAATGACATGGATGGAGCTAGAGAGTAAAATGCTAAGCAAAATACATCAGTCAGCTAAAGACTATGATTTCACTCATGTGGAATTTAAGAAACAAGAAAAGGGGGGGGCTTCTTGAATATTTGTTAGTTTTTTAAATACCTTTCTTATTTCACAGTGTCAAACAGTATATACACAATAATCATTTGTTGAATGGAATCAAACAAAACTACAATAGGTTTTCATCAGAACCATAGTTTATGCCTTGTCTATAAATAAGCAAGAAATGTTTGTCTTAGTTGTTTAAATATCTTCTGTCTAAATAACTCATTTTCTTTCCTTCTTAAGGAATATTCAGTCCTTCAAAAAATATTTATCGAGTATCTAATATGTACTTAATACTGTGCCAGGTGCTATGAAGGATGCCAGGGTAATAGAATGAACTTCTAATTCTTTGGAGTTCCAATTAAATAACCTAAAGTTAAATCAATTTGGGAAGGGAACATTATGCCTTTGAGACTCTAGGTTTCTCTTGATTAGAAAGTATTAAACATTTCAAGTAACTAAACAGATTAAGGAGAATTCAAGGATGCATCTCACTAGTAAATTTGGATTAGTCTGGCAAATTTAAGACCTTAAATGGAACTTTTTAATAATTAGAAGGGAGAGAAAATTATAATTACAACATTTGTAGAATCTGTGTTTATCTCTCAACTTTCTTAATCCTTTTCTAAATATATCTGATTATCGGGTTTTATGACTCAAGAAAATATTTCTATACATTCTGCAAATCCCTTCTTTTAAAAAGCTCTTTAATTTCATATTTTGTTAAAAGTCAAAAGCCTCCATGAAAATGAGACCAAAGTCAGTGAAAGACTGGCAATAAAAATCACATGTGATTTTCTCCCTTGAATAACATCTGTTTTTGACACTTCTGTCATGCTGAACTTTATACAAATTTATTATAACAAGCTTTATTGACAGTTAAATCCTATCTTTAAAAGGATTTCTTTTTTCCCTTGAGCGATAATAGTTGTCTTTTCATAGCGTTCACTAGTTGCAGATACTTCGTAGCTACATTTCACACCAGGGAAAGTATAATTTCTGAGCACCTGCATATGATTCCTGGTTCCTGAGGTGTAATTAGCTTAATAGTAGTACTATGCAGTGACATTGGTACAAAGACATTTTCCTTATTCCACTGTATTATTTTCAGTTTCATTTGGCAGTTAAAGAAAGTCATTAAATGTTTTTATGAGTTGCATTTCCTGTTTAACTAGGAGGGTTTGGGAATCACTCTCCAGTAAAGCATTGTGCTCTTCAAAGCAAACATTTGAGAACTGACTACTGAGTAGTTTTACCAAAGAAGTTTAATATTAAAGGACATATATAGGCCGGTATCTCTCATTTCACTTCTTGTATGCAACAATGCCTTGTATAGTGCTTATGACTGTCAGTATGTAAATATCATCTCATCTCTTCTTGGGAAGTTCTACCTCCACATTTATTACAGTCCCTCTTAGTCCTTGAAAGGAAAGTTAAATCCAAAAGAACAATGAATGTTGGTTGAAAGAATGAGAAAACATGGGCACAAGGTATCTTCTCTCAGACTGAACCAAAACTCTTTTGATATGTGTATATTAATAGATCATATTTCATAAACTACCAAATATCAGAAATAAAATGTTCATCTGGAGGTACTGGGAATACTAATAATAGCAATATTCCTAAAAGGCCTTTTCTATTTGTCTTTACCTTTATGCATTCCACTACTCCTCGAGGCCTCAGATTCCTCTTCCATAGAACAATCTGCATGGATTTCAAGCCAATGTTGATTCTTCTTGTTTTTGAGTTCTTCTTGCACAGTTGAATTAGAAAGCCAGGATTTGAAAAGCCAGAGGAGTGTTTTAACCAACAAGCAGCGAGGGGAGAGTTTCAGCGAAGGGCCAATCTAAAGTGCACCACTATTGTGGACTCCATAGCGATTGTAGTTGGTGATTAAATCTTGTCTTTCCTACTGATCGTAAACTCCAAGGCATATTCTTACATCCCCTAGCTGGATTCACAGCATGCATGCAGTTGGTATTTGTTGATTTATCAATTAACTGAATCTTAACACACTGCTGAAACTCTCGAGTTTTAAATAAAAGTATTCCTCTCCACCTCCAATGTCATCCCTGTTATTATTTTTCATGGTACCCTGGTGATCTCTTTTATAGTATTTTCTACTAACTGGAATTGTTTTATTTATATATTTGTTTCTTTGATTATTGTCTATCATCTTCAGTGGACTGTAAGCACCACAAAGGCAGACCCATACTTCCAACTGTCTAGCACAGTGCCTAACATATACCAGGATCTCAATATTTGCTGAATGAATGAATGACCTACTTAAAGGTTGTACTTTTATTATCAACTTTATTTTTCTCAAAGTTGTTTTACATCTATTTTCTCCAAAAGAAGAGAGAAAGAGAGGGAGAGAGAGGTCCTTCAGGCAAAGGGCTAGAGATGATACATCTTTGTTCTTTCCACAGTGCACTGTATCAGTGTTTCTCTTAGCATACATAAGAATTGCCTAGAGAGCTTGTTA
Organism: Ailurus styani; assembly: GCA_002007465.1. Classification (NCBI taxonomy): domain Eukaryota; kingdom Metazoa; phylum Chordata; class Mammalia; order Carnivora; family Ailuridae; genus Ailurus; species Ailurus styani. Next base: position 1,233,689 of record LNAC01000376.1, on the reverse strand, counting down.
ACACTGGGATTACTTGGTCCCATCCGCAGAGATGGTGATCATTCGGTCCCTGGCAGTGACTCTGCTGTTGATCGTGCAGCACACTTTGAGTAGGACCATGCTAGGCTATTAGATGTATGGACACATGCTCAGTGGAGGGGTGTGTGCTAACCCGCTTGCTAAGTAATGAACATTCTTACTGAGTCGTAGATCTTTGAAACTTGTAAGGACCTTTGCTATCATCTCATCTATTGATGACAAATATCTGAGCCATACACTATAGTGCTCATCACTCCAGGCAAAACGCCTCTCCTCTTGAGCTAGTCCCATCCTACCCATTAAAGATGATAAAAACAGAGGTTTCAGAGAGTCTGAGTCTCTTGACAAAGATCCTACAACACATGTCTTCTCATTCAGCTTTTAGCATCAGGATAGAAATTTCCAAGATAAGAGTCTCATGCTGTATCAACTGAGCTAGCCAGGCACCTAGAAATTTCCAAAGATAGACTGAAGTGGCTTCTATCAAATTCGAATGTTCATATATACTACACAGAGAATTTCATTCCAACAGCATAAACTTTCCATATGCTTTATTCATCATTCCTTAAAATATTTCCTGACTAGGTCTATAACAGTACAAGTTAAATTACATCCAAACCATCTTTATATAAATCTAGAGTAGTTTACTAAAACACATCACAAAGTTTTTGTTGTTTCTTAGGTGGTTTTAATTATGTATGTTTCATTTTAGTAATGCATCTTTTCCACTTCATCAGTATTATGTTAGCAGTAAGTACAAAATAATTGAGAACAAACTATGACAAATTGAACTAAGCTAAACAAGAAGAAGAAGAAAGCAAATATATTTGTGATCTTAGTTTCTTCCAGTCCTTGAAACTTTGAGAATATCTGTCTTTATTAACTTTTGCTTTTTGCTGATGGTTTCTCTCATTTTATTATAGCTCATAGCATTGTAAATTAATTTAACATGAAAGATAAAAATGTTGCTCTTGAAATGTTTCTCATTAAATTATGGAAAAATATTACAATAAATAAGGAAAGGAATGCCTCTAGTACCAGCTTCTGTTTGCTCAATTATTGCAGTACCAAAAGTGAATTATTACACAGTTAACTCAGAGGCAATATTATTGCCATTATGTTATAAAATAGATGAGTTGCAATCTTCAAAAAAAAAGAGAAGGTACAGCATAGGTCCTTTGAAAGTGAAATACCTTTTTTTCTTGTGCTTCATTTAAATGCATACTGACCCCAGTTTTTTAGGAGTTCTTGCTAATGATGGGCCCAACTTTATATTAAGAACTGCAAAGTAAATTTCAGCCAATTACCTCATTCAAGGGAGTCATTAAATGGAGGCACCTCTGAAATTTGGAGAGGTAGGTACTGCCGATTAGCTGAAATACTACTTACTGTCCTCTCTGTGGTTACAATCTTTCTAGTGTGCTTTTTAATTGAAGACAGCTTCTACAGAGAAGGTGAGAAGTTGCTACTTAGTTGTACTTGTTAGGGTGGGATCACACACGTGGAAGACATTCATCTGTATCCCTCCTCCACTCACAAAGAATGGTACTTCCTTCATCCACAGCATACAGATTATTTACATGAGACAGAACAATTGCTTGACAGTAAAAAAAAAAAAATGGAAGCAGCTTGAGGCCCCTCAACTAAATAGGCTTTTTTTTCCCCGTATGGAATTCAATGCATTCATGTTTTAAAATCCTATGGAACAAGCTCATATGAGCATACATCTAAATATTCTAGGTAAGCTTTTAACAATGAGGCAAATATTTGAATAATTTATCTCCCCTAATAAGCAAACCATTAAAGGACACAATCACTGACTAAATGCAAGGCTCTGTAGAATGCCCTGGAGAGTAGGGCAATTGATCCAACCCAAATCCTACCTCTGGGACTTTTATGATAAGGGACAGATAAATAATTCCAATGCATTGGAGAAATGACACATTCCGCCAGAGAAGCACTGATGAGAGTATTCTAAATATTTGTAGTTTGGGAAATGTATCAGCAATCTTTTAGAAGATTTTCAGATTACATTAAAGTGCCAGGTTAATAAACTATCAAAACTACCAAGGATTTAAAGGAATGATCCATTTTCAAAATGTTTTGGATTCTATCTTACAAAACACTTGAAGTATCCAAACGGTAGTTGCTGAGGATTCAGAAAGAGTTACAGGCTGTTGCCTCACATCAGAATAACTTACGTATGTAGTAATGAAACCTGTATTATAGACATGAAGAAGACTTAATGGTCTTCTGAGTCAGAAGTCAAAAGGGCCGTCTCCAAATTGTGGAGGCTGCATTAGAGGGTGTAACTCTGAGCTCATTTGTCTAATGCAATGACTCTTAAAAGGAGGGGCAGTTTCACCCTCCAGGAGACATCTGGCAATGTCTGGAAGCTCTTTTATTTTTTTTTAAGATTTTATTTGTTTATTTGAGAGAGAGAAAGAGAGAGAGAGAGAGAGAGCATGAGCAGGGGGAGGGGCAGAGGAAGAGGGAGAGGGAGAAGCAGACTCCCCACTGAGCACAGAGCCCTACAAGGGACTCACTGAGATCGTGACCTGAGCAGAGCCAAAGTCAGAGCCTTAACCAACCAAGCCACCCACTTGCCCTGGAAGCACTTTCAATCATCACAGCTGAACTGTAGCCGGTAGGGGCCAGGTATGTTGCTAAATATCCTGCAATGCACAGGATAGCCCTCCACAACAAAGAATTATCCATTCCAAAATGTCACTCCTACTGCAGTTGGAAAACCCTGGTCTAATGCAGTGTTTACTCACCTTTCCTGAACTTCTGCCTTCTTTCATAGTAATCACAAATGCCCAAGAAATTAAAAAATCATTTAGTCATTTTTTCATGCTGTAAGACAATGAAGTGATTTTAATTATTTAGTATGATTTTTTATATTATGAAACATTGATAATATAAATATTTTTTAATTATTCAGACCATCATAGCTGAGATTAGTGTATTATTTAAGATTTCATAACATTCATTTACTGAACTTCATAATAGTATTCATTAAATAAAGACAAATGTTTTACTTTTTTTCATTTTAGCAATGATTCTTAACTCTAATAGGAAAATGTATACATTAATAATATATTTTAAATTACATGCTGGGTTCGGTGACAAAATGTACGTGAACGTGTAGACTGAAATGTAACTTTTTTTTTTAAAGGATTTTATTTATTTGAGACAGAGAGATACAGAGAGAGAAAGCATGAGCAGGGGGAGAGGCAGAGGGAGAGGGATAAGCAGACTCCCTGCTGAGCCAGGAACCCGATATGGGGCTTGACATGGAGCTCCATCCCAGGACGCTGGGATCATGACCTGAGCTGAAGGCAGACGCTTAACCATCTGAGCAACCCAGGCGCCCCTGAAATGTAACTGTTATAGAAGGTCAGAGAAAGCTACTTTTATCACTAGATATTTGGAATTCTTGCCTCCACCCCATCCCCCTAAAATTTAGCTGATTTGATTTTTGTTTATTTCTAAACCATGAGAAAACAGAGGCTCAAGTTGACATTTTCAAGCATATCTTGGAAACATACATTTTGAGCAACAGTTGAGCACCATTCCATTCTGAGATTTTTTTTTTTACAAAACCAGAATGTTTATATAACAAACAAAAAAAAAAGTTAAAATGCACCAGAGACATCATTCGCACACAGCTAGTGCCATTGGCATCCTGGAGAAAGTGGGGTTCAAGGTGCAATGATCTAAGGGAGCAATTCAATAAAAATCTCTCCACCCAGAATGGGGTGGGAGTAAACTCAGGAGCAGCAGGTCTTTAGCTAATCCCCCAACAGTCTCTGTGGCTGCTGTCAAGACCCACTGCTCAGGACAGTTCTCAGTCCTGAGCAGTGCGTCTTATCCCCATAGTGGGTTATGAGACAAGATGTAGAAAAGCCCTGCTTTACCCCTGAGAGACTCCCTCCCACAGAACGTAGCTGTTCATGGGTTGGGCCCATCCATCTAGTCTCGTGCTTAGTCTTTACACTCTGGCAGGGGAACAATTATTACTACATTTCCTTCCCTGAAAGGAAAACAACTTTCCTCTCCAGGCCACTTTGCAAAGCTGGAGATACCCTGGGGGCAGAGATTCAGATAAAACACAGCAGGAAGGGATTGTCCCCAGAACCCTCCTGGGAGCAATTTGGAAAGAGCATCCTTGGAGTTTGTTGGCCTCACCCCTTCCCCCCTACCCGGCGCCAAGAGGGAAGAAGGGGTGAGGCTGTGGACCCGGGCCTGAGGTGGAGGGCAGAGCCAGCGACCCCCTACCCACCCTGCCCCCACTTTCTCCACTCTGCCAACTGATGCCTGCTCCTCAAAATTTCCTGATCACAGAAGGCCATCCCCCGGAGCGCAGAGCTGGGCCTCTGGGAGCAGGGCAGGGCTACAGATCTCTCCTTCCTCCTCCCGAAAGTAGGCTGCCTTTCCTGTGAGCTGGGGGCCTGCTGGGCCTTCAGGGAACACGAGGCCACCATATGGCTGCAGCCCTGGCCGAAGTGACCCTTCTCAGGCTGGGGCGGGAGCTTGCACTCCTCCTAGGCACGGTGGTCTCTATCTCCGGGGTCTTAGCTCCTATCCCCCTTTGATCTGCGCTCTGCCCGTTCTTCCCTTTGAGCCGCCTCTCACTCCCAGTACAGAACACGCCAGCAGGGCTGGCGAGCGAGATAGATTCTAGGCCCTCAGCCAACTTCTTGTAGTTGAACTCCACTGTGGCCGTAACGGACAGGAAGCTGAAGCCCATGGGCACTTGAAGCACTTGCGGATGCCAGCCCCGTGCTTCCTCTGCTGCCAGGGCAGCGGCGACCCTGCGCCTCCTCGGGCCTCTGGGCGCAGCCACCTGCAAACTGCTGCTTTGGCCCAGTGCCCGTGGTCGTCCACTGAGTCCATGGCCTCCGGGCCCCAGGTTGGCGGCTGCTGGCCTCAGAGAAGTCCAGAGCCAAAGGGGTGGCTCGGAAAAGAGGCTGCTACATCTTCCCCAGCACCCATTCTGAGATTTTTATTTAACTGGTAGGCTGTGATGGCTAGGCATCAGAATTCCAAAAAACTGCTCAGGTAACTCTAGTGTGCAGCTGACTTGGAGAACCTCTGGGTTTGTGTCGTATCCCACTTGGAAGACTCTGTATAGAAAGGGCTCATATTCCTCTCCAACTGTCTACCAGCTATCTCTCTGACCCTGGCCGATCGGCTTAGACCATATGCCAGTTTCCTCATCTGTCAAATGGGGGCAATAAAAATTTCTTTTGGATCATGTATATATGCCATTTACAAATCAGTTTCCTCTGAAGATCACCTTGAGGAAAATATGCAGAATTATTACTATTTATAGTTTTTTCAGTAACTTTCTGTATTTCAACCTCAGTGTTACTGACAGCTCCTGTATTTAACCAATGATCCAGATATGGATATAGGATATAAAGATAAAGGCAATTTAAGACAATTATAACAGTCAAAATTCATGTGGTAGCTAACAGTGTTGAGTAATTAAAGCAACTAAGGAACTGAGCTATGTGCACACCTCTTTGATCCTTCCCGCCTTGCATTTAACATTGTCATTTCATTATATTTAATTAAATTACATGTACATCCACAAAGTTTTACAAGAATAGACATTACTACCTTCACTAATATGAACACCAAGAACATTTTTTGTGAACCCCTGGGAAATTTCATGAAAATCAGTTTGGGAAAGATTCCGCTCAAAATCATTAGAGATGTGATCACAGTTAGACTTATTGAACAAATAGTGATGAGGAGAATTTAATAAAACTCCAGCTGGATATGTACAAAGAGTCTAAACCGTTATAATTACATAATTGTAGCAAAAAAAGAGAAGGGCTTTGGGCATCCTTTCAGGAAGCTCAATCAAAATGATTGCATTTATAAGATAAATATTTATTTGGGTGGTTAGAAGATCTCTTAACAATTCCATCACCTCTTTGTGTATGTAGTATTTTTCAAAGTTAATCTTTACTTATAAATCTTCTCTAAAAATTAACTTTATTTTTATATTATTGAGAAATGGCGGTCACCAAATTCCTTATTGGGATACTTCTAAGATCCATTTATACATTTTTAAACTAGATTTATTGTCAAACTCACTGTCCCTAATATTTGGCAGTATTAATACCCCCTCACTGAGTAAATTGGAATGTATACATATTTTAGGTGTCTACTGTATACCAGGTCCTGGACTAGTCATTGAGAATTCAGAGATGAATAGGACTTGGGTTGACTTCAGTCATGTTTTCAGGAAATTTACACGTGAGATGGGGAAAGAGAAGGGAAATTGAGTAAGAGGAGTATGTACAAGGCATATGCTTTAGCAGACTATGAAGTGGATAACTGCCCAATCGGATCCAGTAAGGCTTCTTAGAGGAGGGGACATTTGAGTCAGGTTTTAAAGGCTGAGTGGAAATTCACTCCTTGAGATAAACTCCTTAAGAGGAATTACTTCAGTCGAACTTGCCATAAGCCCAGAAATAAATGGTGTGCGAAATCAGTACCATCTGTCAATTTACTCAATCTACTTTGCTCTCACCTTCAGAAAAAAATTCAGAAATATAATAAGAATTTGAATCTATTTTGCTATCTCTTAAAATGAGTTAATTTGAGGAGGAAATTGAATATAATGGAAGAGAACTTCCCCTGGGGGAAAATACTGTTCATTGTTTGCTTGCATCTAATTATTTTCTGTCAAAAATATAGTATGTATAAACTTGATGATTAACAAAATCAGATTTCTATATTGGTAATGCCATTTATTTTATAGTATATTAATCACAAAATGCTTATCTTGGTGACTTTCACAAACTTAAATGAATAAAGTACAAAAATAATTTATATCATATTATACTGTTGTAGATTTATTAAACTAACCCAAAATAGCACTCAGTGAAATAGAGACCCTTGATTCCAAACACCTCCACCACAGGCTTTGTCTCTGATTATCAAGTCAGAGAAAATTATCAAATAAATTGTTGACTTACAGAATGAAAATTAAAATACCTAGGGAGCCATCCTTGTTCTCTTCATTTTTGTAGAGCAGCTCTGGCCAATAGAAATATAACGTGACTTAAAATCTTCAAGGAGCTATACAAAAAGAGTAAACATGAAGAGAGGAAGTTAATTGTAATAATATGTTTTATATAATCTAATATACTTATAAGATTATCATTGTAACATGCAGACATTATAAAAGTTATTAATGAAATATATTTTTCCAATATGTTTTACTCTTACTGCACATCTCCGTTCAGACCAACCACATTTCAAGTGCTCAGTAGCCATATATGTCCGATGATTACCATATCAGAAAGAACAGTTCTGGAGACTTCCATTAATCCAAAAAGAAAACAACTTCCAGACGTTCACTGATAAGTAATTATTCACTGTTAGCCATGGGAGCCTTTCCAAATGTAGTCTACAGATTTTAAATATTCTATCTTACCATCTCAGAGGGCATCAGTTTTAATGCCATACTATTCTTAAAGAATGTCAGACATTTTTTATGGAATACTCTGAAAGAGCAATTAGAAGTTTATGATGCACGTAATGCAAAATACAGGTCATTTTCCAAGCCTGTTTTAGAAACACAAAAACCATAGTCATTTATCACTTGTGAGAATACCGTCTCGAGTATGTCTTTGGGTATTGGCGATATCGCGAGAACTTTGTGGTAAGAAAACAATCTTTAAGAACAAGATACCAGACTAAAATCGACAACTGGAACGAAAACCTTTTTTTAAATGGAAACTGGGTTTAGTCTATCCATGGTGGTACATTAGGGAAACAGTAGTTGGAAAATAAATGTCACATCTGTTAAGTTACTAAAAGTTACTTGACTCTTAGTGACTTAACCAGAAAATGCCCTTGTGGTTAGAGTCCTTCCTGATTTTCAAGTTAACCTATCTATCTAACTTTGCAAGGCCACTGGGACCTTTTTTGCATTGGCAGAATCATTTGCAGCCATTCAAAGTAAAATTGAAGTATCAACTCTGGAAAAAAGCTACTAATGAGCAATCAGAAACCTGACCTCGAGATGACTTGTGAATTGTGAATCAGCAAAATAAACTCAATTGTTCATTTGCTAAGTATGTATCAATTATCAGGTGCTTCCAATTTATAAGTAGTTTTTTTTTTTCCCCAAAAGTTAGTTTATAATTCAGATGTTTGGGATTTGGAATAAATTTACCATGGGGGAAATATTATAAATTATAATTAATTTCCTAAGCTATCTAATTTAATTTTTAATATGCCTGCATGTATTACTTGTCATTTATAATAATTCTTTCCCCAAGTGTTCACTTCCCACTAGAGTAATGAAAGTGGGGTATTATTACATGGTACGTGGTCGGATACTTTTACAAATTTCAATAAGTATTTATTTAATGTGTTTTAGCAAAATGTACCTAGTAGCATAAACAGTTGATTTTAAGATATCATTGCTCAGAATGAGACTAAGTCCAACAAATTGGGTCAATATGAGTCCACTTAAAGAAAAACATCAGGTAAATAAGTGGACAAACATGCCATTCCTGCTAAAGGTGACTTGTGGAACTGATTACAGTTGATTTACAGAAAATGCCTTCATACTTTCAGTTAAGAATGCCAGGAACTTATTTCCATCCCCCTGATGCCTCCTCTTCTCACCTGGGGTCCCATCCTCCTCTAATTCCTACCCGCTTTCCTTTTCTGATTTTAACAAGGATAGCTTCTCCAGAAAGCACGGGAGATGGCAGGAAGTGGGATGAGATGGGACCAGAAATGGTAAAAAAGCTCAGCCTTGAAGGGTTAGAGAAGTCTTCCCAGATATCTATAAGATGAGTTTCGGGGTGCCCAGGTGGCTCAATCAGTTAAGCATCTGCCTTTGGTTCAGGTCGTAATCTTGGGATCCCGGAATCGAGCCCCACATTGGGCTCCATGTTCAGTGTGGAGGCTGCTTCTCCCTCTGCCCTTCTCCTCCACCCTTCCCGCTTGTGTCTCAAATAAATAAATAAGATCTTTTTTTTTAAGATGAGTTTCTCAGGTGGGGGGAAGGAGGTATGAGGAGCGTGCTAAACGGGGCACTCTGAAGCAGTGTGCCCACTCCGAAGTCGTAGAAAAGTGATTTTGACACGATTGCTCCTTGATAAAACAGGAGTTTGGATGGGGAGAGATGAAGCTACAAAGTAAGCCAGCATCAGAAAGGGTTTTTTAGTTTTTTCTTGGATAGCAGTGGTCAGCCACTTAAGTTTGTTTGTTTTAAAGATTTTATTTATTTATTTCACAGAGGGAGAGAGATCACAAGGAGGCAGAGAGGCAGGCAGAGAGAGGAGGAAGCAGGCTCCCCGCTGAGCAGAGAGCCCAATGCGGGCCTCGATCCCAGGACCCTGAGATCATGACCTGAGCCGAAGGCAGAGGCTTTAACCCACTGAGCCACCCCTGCGCTCCTTAAGTTTGTTTGTTAAGCAGAGGAGTAACTTCATATAAAACGGAAATTGGATTGAAGTGGGAGGGGCAAGAACTCTGAGTCAAAAATATCCTTCACTAGAGTACTGATGAAAGCTAGATGGGACGCAGTGATGTAAGTGCTCACGAGATGTGAATTGGTTCCAAAGTTTGGTTGTTTTTGTTGTTGTTGTTGTTGTTGTTGTTGTTGTTGTTGTTCGAAGCTAGACCTTGCCATGTTATGTAATGGATTAACGTGAAGGATTAAGAGGAAGGAAGAAGCCAAGGTTTCTGGTTGGACAGCAGGAGGCATTCACTATTGTAGGGAACCCAAGGCTTAGAGTATGTTAGGAGCGGCAGAGTGTTTTAGTTGTACCCGGGATTTAATTTATAGAGGTGACCAACAGTATAGACAAGTCATTGCCATGGAAGAAGATTTATTAGTCAGGAGAAGAAGAGGACATGCAACACTTTACAGGCCTCTAAGGGGAAGTGCTAGGTGCTAGGATCATTCAGGAGGAGAAAGGAGCCAAGGAGAAAGCATGATTTCCCCTTTTCTGTGGTTTCCCTGGGAAGGAATGGATAGGGCAGGGTAGGCAAGTTTGGGCAAGTTTAGGATTGGATAGTTTGAATGATTTCAGCAGGCTCTGGGTGATAGTGTGTCTCATTCAGTACCTGGCCCTGGAAATAGTGGCTTGGCCTGTGAGAGTTAAATAGAGGAGGTGGTTAGGAATATGGACTTTGGATTGGTTGGTTTACAAATGGAAGGCACGCATGCTCAGGGAGTCATTTGCTGTCTCTTAGAATTAGTTCAGCTTGGGAGGGGCTATCTCTCCCTGGCCAGCAAGGCCCCCAAGATGTCAAAGAGTGATAAAATAGAGAAAATAAAAAGCATCATTAGTATCCAGGATGGATGTCTCATATGCCTTAGGACAGCAGCTCTCAACCTTAACTCCTTTGGAATCACTTGGAAGGCTTGTTAACATGGAGATGACAAGGCCTCACCCCCCTGAGTTCCTGGTTCTGGAGGTCTGGAGTTTCTTATGTTGTTGAAAACTCTTTAAAGGCAGTTTCAAAGGAGGAGTTTAGTTCTTAAACTATAACATTACTCACCACGTTAAAGGACAACATTCCTTTGAATGAATGCGTTTTTGGTCAATTTGCTTTCAGTGTCTCTTTACCTCTAGTCCTCTCAGATAGATGCAGTTTTAAAAAGTTCTCCTGTGCTGCTGCTGCTACTGGTGAGCGACCACCTGTAAGAACACTGATTTAGGGGGGCGCCTGGGTGGCTCAGTTGGGTTGAGCATTCAACTCTTGATCTCAGTTCAGATCATGGTCTCTGGGACGTAGGATCGTGGGATCAGATGGAGCCCTGCATTGGGCTCTGTGCTGGGCGTGGAGCCTGCCCTCCCTCTGTCCCTGCTCCCTCCAACCCCCCCACCAACCCTGCTCACTTTCACTGTCTCTCTCTCTCTCAAAAAACAAAAACAAAAAACAAAACAAAAAAACACACTGATTTAGGATATGTACAGTTTGGGGAATTTCCAAAAGGAACATAAATTCAGGGAATATTCCTGGGCAATTGGCTATGCAGCTTGGAAATTCAGCATAGAATAATAGGCAAGAAATAAAGATTTGGGAGATCATCTGTATCAAAACAATAATTGAAATTTTGGGAATACCTGTGGGGCAGCACTGTGTCTATGTACAAAGAAAAATAAAAAAAGACTAAAGCCCCAACTTCACTGACCCTTTAGAATAGAGGAGGGAGAGGAACCCACAAAGGAGGCCCAGGAGCTGAGACCAAGGAGAGAAGATATTCACAGCCAACATGAGACATTCTTCCGAATGACTGGACTGGCTTTGCCAGCATGCATTAACTGCTCCATAATTAATTATACTTAGAAATACATGCTTTAATAAACAACTAAAGGAATACAGCTGATTTTTTAAATAAAAAGTCTCGTGCATCAATTAGAATTCTAAATAGTTGGCTTAGGAGACTGTGAAATTATGTCTGGGGTGTTGTTACCATTCTGACCATCTTGGTACTCCTTTTTCAGGGGCTTTTCAGTGCTGTGCTTTCTTCTTCTTTTAATGTTTTCAGTGCTAGCAAATTTTCCTATTTTGAGGGTGGTTTTGATTTTTCGCATCAGTGTTAAAAGCCTCTTCTGGTGGGACTCCTGGCTGGCTCAGTCAGTGGAGTATGCAATTCTTGATCTCAGGGTTGCAAGTTCAAGCCCCATGTTGGGGCTTGAAAATAAAATTTAAAAATAAAAATCTTTTTGAGACAAGATTTAAATTTAAACCTCTTTTGATTTATAAAATAAAATAAATGACAGACCTAGATGCAAGCGATTCTTTAAAAAAATTAGATACCTTCTAGAGTTTCTTATGTTGTTGAAAACTCTTTAAAGGCAGTTTCAAAGGAGGAGTTTAGTTCTTAAACTATAACATTACTCACCACGTTAAAGGACAACATTCCTTTGAATGAATGCGTTTTTGGTCAATTTGCTTTCAGTGTCTCTTTACCTCTAGTCCTCTCAGATAGATTCATGTACAGATCTCACTTTCTCAGATTGCCTCTGAGTAATGTCTTGAATCGAACTTTCTCAATTCTGAGATGGCTGGTACATGGGCACTCTTTGGTGACAACCTAGTCAGCCTGTCTCTGAAGAAGCTCTGAATTCTATCCAGAAGATTCCTCCCCAACTCCTCTGCTATCAAAAAGGCAGACAGGAATCGTCAAGGGGAGATTTTCAGAGGGTAACATTTTCATCTAAGACATTTCTCTCATTTCGGAAATGAGTTTACTAAATGCAAGGTGTTACCTTCTCATTACAAAAAGCCTTTCATATTAATATAAATGCACGTGGCAGTTTGTGTCAGAGATAACTCACCCCCTCCAACTAGCACATAGAAAGAAGAGTTCTGAGAGTTAGGACATACATAGCTTCTCAAAATAAACTCTTTCAGCCATGATGTGCTATTTCAGGTTCCCTTCATTTTAAGTCACATTTTTACTTTATATCCTGTTGTATATGCATTTAATCTAATCCAAGTCCTGAGATTTCTCTGGCTCTTGAATTTGTCCTTTTCTGATGAATAGAAGACCTGGTTTTATTTATTCCCCTAGCATAGTCGTGTTCTAGATATAATCAGTTATAGGCCATGAATTCATTAATTCCATTCAAATTCCCAACATGGGGTGATTTCTGCAAAATGCACACAGGAGACTAGGCATTCATGGCCTCGCCTTGAGACACAATGTCCTCTTCACTCCTGATACTTCTGTATTAGTGTCAGCACTCTCCCTGTCTTTCATGTGGCTGACAGGTTCCAACTCTGTCATGGGGAGTTTACATTTTCAGGGGAAAACAGCCAAGAACTTTGTGATTCGCGCCATTTTTTTTTTTTAACGAAATCACTCTGGCTGCTGTGTGAGTAGTAGAATATGGAAGGGATGGGAGTATAGCCTGTTCTGAATGCCATCTCCGATCTTCGTTTGATCAGAATTCCCTTCCACCCTAACTTTCAAGTGACCTTCCTGCTGATTCCTTGCTGTCAATTTACCCTTTATTGCCCTTCCTCTTAGTTAACAGACAGACTTCTCAACCTCAGCACCACTCGTCTCCCACCCTCTTTCAGTGTCACCTCTCCTCTCTCCGTTTCATGGTCACTATTTGTGGAACAGCAGCACAGCTGGCTAAGTCCCCTTTACCCGCGGTTCCCTTTCGGCCCGTGTTATCTGGTTATCACTCCTACCTGCCAGGCAACCTGCCCCACAAAGAAAATCAGTGTCCTCCCCCTTGCCAAATCTCCTGACTCAACTTCTCTGTATATTTCTTTCCTTCTTTGGTTCCTTGACATCCTCTTACCCAGGTTTTCAGATCTGACCTTTCCGCCTATTTTGCAGTCTCTCTCCTCAGCCCTTCTTTGCTTTCCATCCCACACACTTTTCAGGATCACATCTTCATCAGAAGCTCCATTTAGTACCTATAAGCAGGTAAGTCCCAAATCATTATCTGCTCCTTGCATCTCTCTCTTGGGAGCCATTCTATATTTATGTCTGCAACTCCCCAATGAACCTCTGTATTTAGGGCACATGAGTGATACTAACTGATAAGCACAGGTAGAATGTACTGGTTAGTGTCTACTCTGACTGGTCGGGCTTTTGCTATAGCACACGTTCAATATTTTGAGACATACTCCTGTCCACAGTCATTTCAAAATTAGCATGTCCCAAAATTAAATTCCTAGCAAACATGGACATTCGCATTCACTTCTATTCCCTGTTTCAGAAAATGACACCTTCATTTACCAATTTTCTAAGCCAGAAGCCTCTGGGTCCAGCCTGGTTTCTCTGTTTTGTATACATATCTACTCAGGCATGAAATATTGCTGATTCCATGTCCAAAAGTCTCTCTTGATACACTTTTCTCTGGGAATATCCCTCATTTTGGGGTTTTATCACTGTGGAGTCAAACACACCTGATTCAAATCCTGTAGCCTTAGGCAAATTTCTTAATTTCTTCTAGTCTTGCTTACCTCCTAAAATTTCTGTGTTGGCTGGCCGAAAGGAGTAAATGAGATATTCACTTATCTATTTTTGCTTTGGTTGCCTGTGCTTTTGGTGTCATATCCATAAAATCAGTGCCACGCACCAACATCCTGGAGCTTTTCCCCTGTTTCCTTCTAGGAGTTTCACAGTTTCAGGTCTTAAATTTAAATCTTTAATACATTTTGAGTTGATTTTTTTTAATTTTTTAAAGAGAGATAGAGCTGGGGAAGAGGAAGAGGTAGAGAATCTCAAGCAGATGCCCCACTGAGCACAGAGCCCAACGCAGGGCTTGATCCTGTGACCTTGTGATCAGGACCTGAGCTAAAATCAAGAGTTGGACACTTAACCGACTGAGCCACCCAGGTGCCCCCATTTTGAGTTGAATTTTGTGTATAGTGTTAGATAAAGTCTAGTCTCATTCTTTTGCACATGGATATCTAGGTTTCCTGGCACCATTTATTGAAGTCACCATCCTTTCCCCATTGTAGATCCTAGGTACTCTTTCAAGAGATCAGTATGGATTTATTTCTAGGCTCCTTCTTCTGTTCTGGCCTGTATATGTTTATCCCAGTACCATACCATGTTTTAATTACTGTAGCTTTGTAATATATTTTGAAATCAGGAAATGAGATGCTTCTATCTTTGTCCACCTTTTTTAAGATTTTTCTGACAATTGTGGGTCTTTTCTGGTTCTGCATGAATTTTGGAAATTTTTTTCAATTTCTGTACAAAATGCCACTGGGATTTTGATAGGGACTGCACTAAATCTGGGGAGGGCTTCAGGTAGTATGAACATCTTAACAATATTAAGTTTTCCTATCCATGAACATGGATCTCTTTCCTTTTTTTTTTTTCTTTTGTATATTCTCTAATTTCTGTCATTCATGTTTTGTAGTTTTTGGTGTATAAGTCTTTCACTTCCCTACATAAATTTATGCCTAAGTGTTTTATTCTTTTTGATGATACTGTAGATGGAATTATTTTCTCAAATTTCCTTATCAGGTAGTTTGTTATGTAGTCCCCTCCATACCTGTGCTTAAAACACTTGAGTACCTTTTAGATAAAACTCATACATCCTTGGGGTAGCATTCAAGGTCATTCATGATGTAGTTTCTCCATGACCCCATTTCTTTGAATCCCTCTGAGGGAGATATATAGCAAAAAATTCAAGGCTACCTGGACATTACTCACCTTCTCTCTCCATATCTCTCTCTCTGCTTGGGAAGACCTTCCACTTAACCTCTCCCCCTCAGCCCAACTAATTTTTTTTTTGAGAGAGAGAGAGAGAGAGAGAGCGTGTGCACATGCTCGTGAGCTGGGAGGTGGGGCAGAGAGAGAGAGGGAGGAAGAGAGACTCTTAAGCAGGCTCCATGCTGAGCACACAGCCCAACATGGGGCTCGATCTCATGACCCCAAGATCATGACCTGAGCCAAAATCAAGAGTCGGACACTGAACCCACTAAGCCACCCAGGCATCCTAGCCCAAATAATTTTTATATATTCTTCAAAGTGATCACAAATCATAGAATAGACTTCTGGTCCACAGGGCATCTCACATCTCTCAGTCGCTAAGTCAAACAAGATGAGCATGCCCCAAAAGCTGCTGTTCAGATGTTTCAAAGTTAAATAATGAATAAGCATTTTTCCAGAAATGGAAATGGCAGCAAAATGGTGGCAATGGTATAAAAATACATAAGGATATAATAGTTTCAGTTCTGGATTATTTTTTTCTAACATTTTAATATAAAACTGTTTAGTCATACATCAAAGCTGACTTTTACAGTGAGCATTTGTATACCCTCCGCCCATATTTTGCCATTACCATTTTACTGTTTTTGCTCTATAACGTATCCATGCAACTATCATCCCTCTTTATCATATTAGTTTTTAATACTCTGATAATATTACCCTTGAATGTTAAGTTATCTTTTAAAAAAACAGAGATGTT
The DNA here is from genome assembly GCA_002007465.1 of Ailurus styani. Taxonomy (NCBI): domain Eukaryota; kingdom Metazoa; phylum Chordata; class Mammalia; order Carnivora; family Ailuridae; genus Ailurus; species Ailurus styani. The sequence goes on along the minus strand of LNAC01000376.1, from coordinate 1,217,724 downwards.
TCTATATTGGTAAAGCAAAATAAACTTGTTCTTCTTAAAACAATATAAATTGACTGCTTTCAAATTCAGTCCATTGAAATATCCATTAAAAAGCAAACCAGAGAATATAAAACATGTTTTATTAATACTTCACTATACCTGATTAGATGCAGACCATTAGGAAGAATTGTTTTAATTAAAGGGTTGGGGTTTGCCAATATACAAAAAGCCTGAAGTTTTCTATTCCAGGGAAATGTTTTGTGAGGACTGTTTTTTCTCCATCTTTATAAAATTTAACTTTGACCTGTATTTTGTTAATGCACCATGGGTTAAGCTATACTATGACATGTACTAAATAGATCTGGCAGTTTGGAAATTGGATTTTTTCGTTCCTTTTACATTAAATCCCCATAACGCTTTATTGATTAATTTGTATCATTACCATTTTAAAGAAAACCCTCAGACTGGCAAGTGAGAATTAAAAAGAAACGAATCAACATGGTAAGCCCACCCGAAGCCAGTCAACATGTAGTCAGTGTGTCCTTCTAAATTAGTAGGGCACAGCTTTCTACAAAGTCACAGCACAACTTCATATGCTTCAGTAGTATTGCTAAAATAATGGAAAACACAGTATTTCCATATAAAATGTTTCTTTCCTGTAAGTTTTCATGACACTTAGTACACTGCAATGACCACATTAGTCAGTTCCAGAATTAGTAGCACACCATTGTGAAATGCTCAATACACAGTGTGGTTACTCATTCAACAACACTGAAAATGTTTACGATGTGCAAAGCATTCCATTAAGTAGTACACAGGCAGAAGTTCTCAAATGCAGATGATCTGTGAAGATTTCTTCAATCAGCACAGAAATGAGAACTATAAAGAGTGAAAGAGAGAATGGGGGAGAGAATAGACCAAAAAATGATATAAGCTTGTCACCAGCCTTTCTTGGGAAAGCCTGCCCTGTATTCTGAGAGCAAGTTCTTGTGATATTTTTTTTTGATCGTTAAAATGCCCTTTCAATCACATTATAGTGGCAACAGTATATAGTGAGCTTTGTGTTCTTTTAATAGTTATCCTGCCAGAATTATCATTTGATGTCTGTATTAATATCGTTTGCCAAAATAATGCTGTGAAACAGGCCACCTCAAAACTCCATAGCTTAAAACAATAAGTATTTCTTTAGTTCACTGGCTTGTGGCTTGATTTATTTATTTTTTTATTATGTTCAGTTAGCCAATATATAGTATGTCATTAGTTTTTGATGTAGTGTTCAACGATTCGTTAGTTGCGTATAACACCCAGTGCTCATCACAACACATGCCCTGCTTAATACCCACCACCCGGTTACCCCGTGCCCCCAACCCCCTCCCTTCTGTAACCCTCAGTTTGCTTCCTGGAGTCCTGAGTCTCTCATGGTTTGTCTCCCTCTCTGATTTCTTCCCATTCAGTTTTCCCTCCCTTCCCCTGTCTTCCTGCACGCTATTCCTTATGTTCCACATATGAGTGAAACCATATGATAATTGTCTTTCTCTGCTTAACTTATTTCACTTAGCATAATCCCCTCCAGTTCCATCCGTATCGATGTGAATGTTAGTTATTCATCCTCTCTAGTGGCTGAGTAATATCCCATTGTATATATGAACCACATCTTCTGTATCCATTCATCTGTTGAAGGGCATCTTGCCCGCTTCCACAGTTTGGCTCTCTTGGACATTGCTGCTGTGAACATTGGGGTGCATGTGCCCTCTTCTTTTCACTACATCTGTATCTTTGGGATAAATACGTAGTAGTGCAATTGCTCTGTCATGGGGTAGCTCTATTTTTAACATCTTGAGGAACCTCCATACTGTTTTCCAGAGTGGCTGTATCAGCTTGCATTCCCACCAACAGTGTAGGAGGGTTCTCCTTTCTTTTTTTTTTTTTATTGTGTTCTGTTAGCCACTGTATAGTACATCATTAGTTTTTGATGTAGTGTTCAGGGATTCATTAGTTGCATTTAACACACAGTGCTCATCACATCACGTGCTGTCTTTAGTACCCCATCACCCTTTCTTGTGGCTTGATTTCAACTGGGCAATTTTTCTGCTCTGGCCTGGGCTAGTTTTCCCATCGGGAGGGTGCCTAGGAATTCATGTGTTTGAGGGTCCCTGGATCCTCTCGGCTCTGCGGCTCAGATCTTGCTCATTCTTCTTCCGGCAGGTGAGCCCAGGCGTGTCCTTTTGGCAAAGGCAGAGGTAGAAGAGCAGGAGTGGAAATATATAGACAACTTTTTTAAGCCTGTGCTTCCACCAAGCCTGCTAATATTTCATTAACCTAAGCAAATTTTACTTTACTGACCAGTGTGGTAGACAGAAAAATGGCCTCCCCAAAATGTTCCCATGTCCACATCCCCAGAGTTTGTGGCTATGTTATGGTACATGGTGAGGGGGAATTAAAATTGCTTTTGGAATGAACATTGTCAATCAAGTGCCCCTGAGATGGGGAAATTATACTGGATTATGTAGATGCTCACAGTAGAATCACAGGGTCCTTATAAGCAAAAGTGGGAAGCAGGAGAGTGGGCGTCGGTGACAGGGAGAGAGAAAGACACCACACTGCTGGTGTAGAAGCAGGCAAAAGGAGCCCCGAGCCAAACAATGTGGGTGGCCTCTATTCACTGGAAAGGGCAAGGAAACAGATTCTCCTGCAGCTCCTCCAGGAGGAAACAGCCCTACCAATACTTGGATTTTAGTCCATCAAACCCATTTCAGATTTCTGACTTCTAGAGCTGTAAGATCACAAATTTATCTTGTCCTGAGCTTCTAAGTTTGTGGTAATTTGTTACAGCAGTAACAGGAAAATAATATACCTTCCATTGTCCAATCTTTTCCATAACATCTATTATTTTTAATGTTTTCCTTAAAATTATCTGTCTTTGTTCTTTGCTTTTAGCTTTAAATAATAACACCTGTTACATTATAGTTTGATGTGTTAGTGTGCTTTTTTTAATAATGCATCCACACAAAAATAAATGTTAAAATTTAAACTGTTCTTCTGCATAACACTGCCAATCAGCTCCCTACCTATAGAGTTGGGTAGACCACATTTTGGGAAATGTGGGTCCAGGTGATCTAAGGGAGCAAGAGACTGCAAAAAATGGGAATTTCCAAGACAAGGAGGCATTGGGCCATGGGGTAGAATTTGGGGCAGACAAAGATAGAAGAGAAAGACAAATGATCCAACAGAGTTCCCGCCCACTCTGCATTTGTATCAAGCAATGTGAAGCTTGCTCATCTTGACAAGTAAGTCTTAATGCTGGTGGAGTCATTGTTGTTTCCACTGGCAGAAACATTCACCAGGACTCTTGACTGTCTTCTGGCTTAAACTTAGATTTATCCTACTTCTTCTTAGAAACATGTTCTCCTAAAGTCCCAGCTCTCCCCTAGCTGAGAGATACTCTCACTCCTTTCTATAAATAAAGGCCAGGGGTGCCTGGGTGGCTCAGTCAGTTAAACATCTGCCTTTGGCTCCGGTCGTGATCCCAAAGTCCTGGGATCAGGACCTGCATTGGGCTCCCCGCTTAGCGGGGACTCTGTTTCTCCCTCTCCCTCTGCCCCTTCCACACACTTGTGCGGGCTCTCTCTCAAATAAATAAATAAGCTCTTTAAAAAAATAAAATAAAGTAAAAATAAAGCCCAAACTTCTTTGCAGCACCCCCCAGTCATTTTGATATCATGGTAAACAGATAAGGTGTCTCATGGCTGGGGTCTCCAAATTCCTCAGTTCCCACCAAGAATATGACCCAGGGCTGAGGGCAATCAATATCTGAGGTACATAACCCTAACCACAACATGTGCTTTGGCACACCCATGGGAACCTGTTATAAAACATATATCAGGGGGCGCCTGGGTGGCTCAGTGGGTTAAAGCCTCTGCCTTCGGCTCAGGTCATGATCACAGGGTCCTGGGATCGAGCCCCGCATTGGGCTTCCTTCTGGGCAGGGAGCCTGCTTTCTCCTCTCTCTCTGCCTGCCTCTCTGCCTACTTGTAATATCTCTCTCTGTCAAATAAATAAATAAAATCTTTAAAAAAATATCAGTTGCAAACTTCTTGAAGGCAATAATTTTGTTCTGTTATTCCTTCTATTCATCATGCATAACATGATATGTGGTAGGTTTGATCGTTGATTGAAATTGATTATCGATTGGTAGGTAATTGTTGACTGAAATAACATTAAATATATAGCAAATGACTTAGTCCAGGCCAAACATTTACACGGCTTTATTTCCCTTCCCTTTGCTGCCTTCTGTTTCCAGCTGTATCTATCCATAGGCTGTGTCTGTAGGCCAGGCCCATCTTAGTTTCCGAATTAAACTTAGTGGCTCTGGTAGTGCAAATAGAAATCCAAGCTTGCTATCTGGTGGGATTTCTCATTCAGGTTCTGTGGCTCACAGACTTGGTATTCTGTATGTGAGGAATAAATCTTGAGTGCTTAACCTAGGATTTGAAAATCCCTGCGTTTCTGACTTCCTTTCTTTTCCTCTTCCCCCCCTCAACTTCCTATTAGTCCAGTAGTTTTAGGTATTTGGATACTAGTAAACCCTTGGCAATTTTTCTTATATCTGTTCTCTAGAAGCTGTCACAAGTGAGCAGAGGCAGGATGGCATTGGGCAATAGAGGAAAGAACATAAAACCAAGAGTTAAAAGCCCTGGGTTCCAGGGAAACCTCCAGAGTGGGATTTAGAGCAAGTCTCTGAACTGCTCTCAGCATCAATCTCCTCATCTGTGAAATAAGATTAATGGTATCTCTCCTGCCTATGCTTCAAGGTTGTTTGGAGCCTCATATGTGTCTCCCCTATCCCGTCCGTAGATGTGTACAGAAAGCCTGTAATGTTCTATAGTAAGCTTATTATTTCCAGGATTCTTCAAATCAATGATCAGCATTGATCCAGTTCAACATAATCATATATTAAGCATCGATATGTGTGGGCATCTCTCTGGTTATTGATGTTAATGCAAGTGTGTATAGTCGATCTAAAATAGGACAAAACTGTAATGTTGATAAAAATCATCAGTGTATATTTTAGTAGATTTATTTTCTCAATATAAGGACCAATTTGACCCAAAATTAGACAACTTAAATTTTGATTAATCTGCAAATAAAATGATGACATCAAAAGAGCAACTTCTTTTAAATATAACTTCTTTCTTACATTGAACACAACCTGTCATCTAAGACAAGGAAACGATGTGGTTTGAAAATTCATTGACGTGACAGAACTAAACCAGTGGCTTTTGAAACCTCTACCCATTTTGTTTTTCTCTGTTTTACAAATGGAATGGTGATATTTCTGAGTGTATATGAAGCATACTAATTGACCAAAAAAAGAAGTAGTGTATTTTGCAAACTTCTTACTTAAACTATTATTCTCTTTTGCCAGCCACATAAGAAGCCTTCCTCTTTGTTCCTGGGTTGATTTCCTCTCCTAAACCTTTTCAGTTCTAAGCCCAGACAAATTGCTGTGGTTCTTTGAGAGGCCACACAAAATAAGTATTGTCCAAAGCTAACACTTTGAAATGTGATATTGTAATTACTTACCAAGTGAAAGTTAATCACTACCAGATTAGAATGGAATTACCTGTTATATTCACATTAATAGCAAATGAGCTTTCCCTGATTGATGTTGTTATAATGAATAAAAAAGGAATTAATAACGATCTGGCATTCACCAAAAGAGGCATAGTCATTAAGACCACACCATCAAAAGGCAAGTAATACTTTACAATAAGCAAGTATTAATTAAAGTAAAATCACAATGAACTCCAGTTGAATTACTTATATGTACATTACAAAGATATTAGACTATTGGGATTAATGTGATTGCAATACATTTTCTAAAAATTAATAATGAACAACCATTTAAAATATTTAGGAAGCAAATACTTGTTTGTGTTTGCTACATAGCTCTGCCAGCTATGTCCCTTCTCCGAGTGACTTATTAGCATAGAGACAGCGATGAGTAATACCACGCATTAGATATATTAAATCATATTTTTTATCTGAAAGTATCCATTTTCTTTTTCAGAATTTTTGTGCATTTCCAGTAGAATATTCTGAAGGTCCTCTAAATTATAGATGTAACATTGACTAATTTCCATTTTAAAAAAAAGTATCTGAAGGCTGATCTGCTGTGAATATTGACCCAGATGTTAAGGAACATCCTATTCAAAACTGAGACTTGGGAGCAGAGAAGCAGAATGAAATCATTCATATAAAATTTTGAAGGAGTAATTGAGCATATACCTATCATGGGGGATAAAAAGTCAGGCTCTCCTAGTCAAGGTATTTTCTTTTTAAAAAAAAATTTTTTTTTACCTGGGTGGCTCAGTCGTTAGCATCTGCCTTCAGCTCAGGTCATGATCCCGAGGTCCTGGGATTAAGCCCCACCTTGGGCTCCCTACTCTGCGGGAAGCCTGCTTCTNTTTTTCTTTCTTTTTTTCTTTCTTTCTCTCTCTCTCTCTCTCTCTCTCTCTCTCTCTCTCTCTCTCCCTCTCCCTCTCCCTCTCCCTCCCTCCCTCCCTCTCCCTCTGTCAAATAAATACAAATCTTTAAAAAACATTTTTTTGAGATTTTCTATGGCAACAAATCCATAGCAGAAAGCAAGGAGTTTTGCATCAGTTAAATGATAAGAAAATCATTCTTATATTTTGCTACATTGAACATTGTTTAGAACGATTTAGAATGATATTAAAACAGCTATAAAACACACTTGTCTAACATAACCGTTAGCATTTAAACCAGATTGAAATAATTATGTCTTCGAAAGGGTAGGTGTTAAAACTGGCAAAATCTAAATGAGCTCTGTATTTCAGTTAATAGCATTCTACCAATGTCAGTTTCCTGGCTTGGAGAACCCACTCTGGTTATTTCAGGTATTATCATTGGGAGAACCTGGGTAAGGGTACATGGGAACTCTGTACTATATTTTTACTTTCTTGTGAGTCTTAAACCATTTCAAAATAAAAGTTAATTTTAATAAAACTAAATATATATTTGAAGAAAATGCTATCCTTTCTCTCTAACCAGTGGCTAACTGCTCAGTCTGAAAGAATATGTGGAAGTAGTTGGCAAATTAATTACACTTCTGACCTTGACTTAATTGAGGATTTCTGAACCAGTAAGGGAATATGTGTGCCGACATATGTTATGGAACATATAAATATAGAAGATAAAACAATGGAAGCTAATTATTTCTTGGTGTGTTGCAGTGGGTCCATTTAACACTGTTTATGTAGGAAACTACTGCAATTATCAAAATGAACACAGCCAAACAGCCAAGTAAATTAATTGAACTTTAAAGGTGTCATGAGTGAGATTTGAAATGAAGCTTACGATGAGCTTTGCATTTATTGTCATACAAGGTAGATACCCTTTTTTTTTATTTTAGTGTTCCACGTTATATGCTACAGTATCAAAGGAAAATTCTAAAATAGGCGCTCAAAATCCTGATGTGCCCTACCTTCCAAAAAGGCAGCACCACAATGAATCCAAGCTTCAGAGTTAATAATATCTCAGAACAAACCCAGCAGTTGTAGCAGCATGATTTAGCTCCTGCTGTGGCTATTATTATTTTTATTTTATTAATTTCGCAATTAAATTGCAGAGTTAAACTCAACCTATTTCAAGCTGTGGCTTTTTTCCACTCTCCTCAGAAGTTCATAGATAACTTTAGATGTTCAACAGTGAAAGCTGACAGCCTGGATATTATTTCTGTAACACCCATTTTGTGTGAAAGGAAAGATTTCACGAAATCTCACAGAAGTTCCATAACTACTTTTATCATATATCTAAAAAAATAGAAAAGGGTAAAAGAGCAGTACCGATTTTTGATACAGCTACATTGTGAGCCAAATCCACCTCATTTTCATCAAGAAGTTACGGAAGCACTGTGGGTATGCAACAACACCAGGTATCTTAAAGGAGGCAGGAAGGTAGACAGAAAGCTTCTCTAGCCTGTGGGAATTGTACTTTCTAATAGTATAAATGTAGCAACTTTATTTTTTTTATTTTTTTAAAGATTTTATTTATTTCTTTGTGAGAGAGAGAGCACAAGCACAGAGGGGGGGGGCGGCAGGCAGAGGGAAAGGGAGAAGCAGGGAACCCAACACGGGACTCGATCCCAGGACCCCAGGATCAGGACCTGAGCCAAAGGCAGATCCTTAACAGACTCAGCCACCCAGGTGTCACTAAACTTAGCAACTTTAAATAGACTTATTCACGTCTACCTTATTTATCTTGAGGTTCAATATGTATTTTGCAATTGTGGAGGATCCATGAAATATTCCACACATCATTTAAACAGGGACTTTTTATAGAGAAGGTGACATTTGTAAAAGATTTGAAGAAATGCACCTGGGTTAGTAAAATCGTAGTTTTCTTTGTACTCATGGAATGAATTGGAGTTAGCTTTGTATCTGTTATGGTCAAATATGACGGGCCGTTTGCTAAAGACTGAGGAGAGAAGTAACGTAGGGGGTTACAAGTTAACAGACTACTTTATGATTAAAAGAAAGACAGTAGAGTTGCTGCATTGCCAAAGAAGCCATCCCCCTTTGGCTTTGTGCATCTCACTTTATTTTTTTTAAGATTTTATTTATGAGAGAGGGGGGGGCACAAGCAGAGGGAAGGGGCAGAAGGAGAGAGAGACACAGGCTCCCCACTGAGTGGGGAACCAGGCACGGAGCTGAATCCCAGGACCCTGGGATCATGACCAGAGCCAAAGGCAGACGCTTAACTGACTGAGCCAGCCAGGCATCCCAGTGCATCTCGTTTTAGTGGTTAAGTAAAGTGCTGGCCATCTGGGCGTCTTTCTGGCTGTGTTCCCATATAGCTGGGTATTCATGGACCAATAACCCAGCCTTGCAGGACATTAGATTCCTTACCGATAGGCAAGATTTCTAAGTTGCCTTTTACATCCACATTTCTGTGTTTCACTCAAACACGATCCTTCACGCCAGAATTACCCTGCAGTGGGGCATAGTGATGAAAGCATTACTGTGTCTGAACGTTGGCTATGCTCCTTTCACAAGCTCACAGTGAGATCTTCCTACAAGCCTCTCAGCCTCTCTGGAATTCATTTCTATAATGTGACGGGAATAAAGGTTAATATTGTGAAGATTAAGTGAAATAAGTTATAGAAAGTGCTTAGCAGATTAAGTGAAATAAGTTATAGAAAGTGCTTAGCAGAGTGCCCTGCGTATCATGAAGGCTTAGTATGTGTTAGTAGCTTCATTTTATTATTATCATGATTATCATTGTTAATAGTAATGAACCCTGGTTAATTGGAGGAGTTGGTTTTGTCCTCTTATCTCGTAATCAAAATAGGTTTCAAAGGGCCTTTTATCTCTTCCTTCTGGTGGCATGTTATAAATACTTAGAATAATGTGCTTCATTTATATATGGTTCTTTTCCGTTTACAAAGTGCTCACTTATGTTATCTTACTAAAATTTCAAAAGCGAGTGTAAAAGAGCCAGAGTTTACAAGAGTACAACTGAGAGAAGTAAATATTTTGCTCACTGATTTTTTTCAGTTTAACTGACTCATATCTTCTCGTGCTGCATATGTTGATGAACACAATGCGAACCAGAGGTCAACCTTGTGTGTACATATTTGTTCAGTCTGAGAAAGATCCAGAGGTACAAATATTGGCATAATCCAGATTACCTAGGAGAAGGTAGCATACACAGTTCATTTCCAGGAGATCCATTAACAGTCTATTAAAATGTTAGCTCAAACCATATAATATTTCCTGTATTCAAATGTTTGAGACCCACAAAATTAGCATGGTTTTTTTTTTTGCATGTTTCAACCTAATAGCTAAAAGAAAGCCATGTAGCTTGAAGTTGCAAATTGTTCCCAAACATTGTACAACAAAAAGTGAAGAGGAAAATAAATATTGCTAATAAATTATACCTGGGCAATTCCAGGCCAGAAAGAGTTGTGTCATATATAGAACAGTACTTATTTGCAGTCTTCCAGTGGCCAAATTTCAATAATCACAAGTCCCACCCCCTCATTTATTTCACCCCCTGACCTATGCAATTGGCCGAATGTCTTGTTAGCAAAATTTTTCTTTCCATAGATCATTTAGGGATTCTGGTTAAAACTGGTAGGTCATGATACTTTATTAAATGAAAATAAAGGAAATAAAACTATAGATTTACCTACAAGGAGAAAGAATATTAATGCTTAATATTAACCATTAATATTATTATTATATTACTTATTAATATTAACCATTAATTTTTGCATTGCCTAAATCCTAAATATGGATGAGAAATGAGAGCAAAATATAAAACCAGGGCAGAGAGCTGGAAAGAAGTCAGGGAAAATAGATACCTATAATTAACATCCCTAAAGACCCAAGTGAAAATATTTGATACATAAAACAAAAAGATTTTATTAAAAAGAAAAATTCAAAGAACAAGAATGTACTTCTGGAAAATAAAATGTAATAGCAAGGATGTAAAATTAAATTGAAAGTGGAAGGTGAATCTCTAAGAAAGCTGGTAAAGACAAAGAAATGAATCATAAAAAAAGAAAAGATGGTAAAATTAAGGGATTAATTCCAAGAAATCCAACATCTCACTAAAGGAATTCTGGAGAAAATATAGGGAAAAATTTATCAAAAACATGTATGTGAGAACATTTCCTAGAAATGAAGGACATAAATTTTAAGATTGAGAGTGCCCACCAATTTCCCAGCACAATAATAAAAAGCGAGAGACACATCAGGACATGTCATGTGACATTGCAGAACAGAACAAGATTCTAAAACCTTCCAAAGAAAGAGGTGGATGTGGGGAGGAAGGAGAGAAGGACAGAGGTGGGGAGGGAGGGAGAGGGGGAGGGGCAGAGAGAGAAAGAGAGAGAGATTGAGGTTAACAGATAGAAACCACGTCATTAATGAAGGATTAAAAATCAGAATCATATCAGACCTCTTAATAGCAATACTTGAAGACAGAAGCTAAAGAATCCATACCTTTACAATTCTGAGGGGTAATAATGTTCAAATTAGAGTTAATAAATATATTATTTACTTTCCAAGTACCTTCCTCAGGAAACTACTAGAAGGGGCGCCTGGGTGGCTCAGTGGGTTAAAGCCTCTACCTTCAGTACAGGTCATGATCTCAGGGTCCTGGGATCCAGCCCGCATCGGGCTCTCTGCTCAGTGGGGAGCCTGCTTCCTCCTCTCTCTGTCTGCCTACTTGTGATCTGCTCTCTCTCTCTCTCTCTGTGTCAAATAAATAAATAAAATATTTTTTTAAAAAAAAGAGTCAGCTGGGGAAAACTAGATTTGCCTTCCGTATCTTCAGATAATGGAATTATCAAGATCAGAAATTAAATGAGCATGTTTGTGGGCGCCTGGGTGGCTCAGTGGGTTGAAGCCTCTGCTTTCGGCTCAGGTCATGATCTCAGCGTCCTGGGATCGAGGCCCGCATGGGGCTCTCTGCTCAGCGGGGAGCCTGCTTCCTCCTCTCCTTGTCTCTCTGCCTGCCTCTCTGCCTACTTGTGATCTCTCTCTCTCTCTGTGTCAAATAAATAAATAAAATCTTTTTAAAAATAAATAAATAAATAAATAAATGAGCATGTTTGAAATGGTTAGAGACACAAAAGAATCAGAAGCTTAAGAAAGCAATAAGGTAGTGTAAAAAAAGATAAATTAGAATAAAGCACCAATTAGTCCTTTATATATTAAGTATGTAATCAGTGTAATAAGTAAAACTCAGTGGACATTTTAAACAGAAACTTAAAACTGAAAAAGAATTAGTGAACAGTAGGTGATCAAAGAAACTACTCAAAACACAGCACAGAATGACAAGGAGATTTAAAAAAAGAAAAAAAGAAAAAAGACATGATGAGCCCTGGGTGTTATACACAACTGATGAATTATTGAACTCTACATTTGAAACTAATGATGTACTATATGTTGGCTAATTGAATTTAAATAAAAAGATTTAAGATATATGAAAGATAGAATAAGCCCAGCATATAACTAATTGGAGTTTAGAAAAAATAAATGGGAGGAAGCAGCTTTCAAACAGTTGGAGGTTTCCAAAAATGTCGAAAGACATAAATACTCAAGTTTTGGAAGCCAAGAAATAGCAATTTGGATAATGAAAAAAATTCCATCTAGACTCATTGCAATGAAATTATTAAATATTAAAGACAATGAGAAGATCTTAAAAATGCCAAGGGAAAGAAAAGAAGATTCCTTATAAAGGAACAATAGTAAACTCAGCAGTGGCAAAAGAAGTCAAAAGAAGGTAAACTTGAACTTCTATATAGAATAATAAACCCTACTGAGTTATTATTCACAACTGGCATGAAATAAACCATTTTCAGAAAGCAACCAGTTAGAATTCAAACATAAGGGTAAAGGGCTCTCAAAAGAATTTTTCGATGGAGTTTGGAAGAATAGAGAGGAAAATGGACAAATAGAACAATTGTTGTGTTTACACATGGAAAATCACCATTAGAGTGGCTTTAAAATTCTGTGAAGTAGTGGAAAGACCTAAGTATACAGACATTTAAAACTAAGCAAAGAAAAAATAAATTATTACACAAAGAACAGTAAGTTATATGAAAAAGGAAATATTATCACTGTACCAAATACTTGACCTAACAGCAAACAATCTTAGTCACAATAGGATAACCCTAAATATCAATTTTTTTTAAATTCTTTGTTTTGAAATAGAGATACACAGGAAGCAAAAATAGGACCTCTCTGTACCCTTCATTCAGTTCCCCCCCACCACCAGTGGTTACAGTTTACATAGCTTATCATATGCTCTCAAAACCAGGAAATGGGCATTGGCACCATCCATGTGTGCGTGTGTGTGTGTGTGTGCACGCATGTGTGTGCATGCCATTTTATCACATGTAAATTTGTATAACCACCACCATGATCAAGGTACAGAACTATTTCATCCCTACAAATATATCACTCATGCTACTCTTTCCCTTTGCTCTCACCATCTCTACGATCTTCCTGCGAATCATTAATCCATTTTCTATCTCTCTAGTTTTGTCATCTTTTGAATATTATGTAAGTGAAATCATAGATTTTATTACCTTTTTGGATTACTTGTTTTACTAAGCATAATGCCTTTGAAATCCATCCAAGGGGGTGCCTGGGTGGCTGAATTTTTTATGCATCTGCCTTCTGCTCAGGTCATGATCCTAGGGTCCTGGGATTGAGCCCCTCATCAGGCACCCCCTTCTCTGCGGAGAGTCTGCTTCTCCCTTTCCCTGTGTATCTCTCCCCAACTCATGCTCTCTCTCTCTCTCTCTCAAATAAGTAAATATAATCTTTATTTTAAAAAATCCATCTCAAATAAATAAAATTTTTATTTTAAAAAAAAGAAATCCATGGGGCACCTGAGTGGCTCAGTGGGTTAAAGCCTCTGCATTCAGTTCAGGTCATGATCTCAGGGTCCTGGGATTGAGCCCCGCATCAGGCTCCCTGCTCAGCGGGGAGTCTGCTTCTCCCTCTCTCTCTCTGCCTGCCTCTCTGCCTACTTGTGATCTCTCTCTGCAAATAAATAAATAAATAAAATCTTAAAAAAAAATCCATCCAAGTTGTTGTGTGAATCAATAGCTCATTCCTTTTTATTGCTGACTAGTATTCCATAGCATGGATTATCAAATTCTGTTTAAACACTCACCTATTGAGGGACATTATGGTTGTTTCCAGGTTTGGGCTATTACAGAGTCTGCTTCTATGAACATATGAGTACAGGTATTTGTGTGGATGTCAATTTTCTTTTCTCTGGGTTAAGTGCCCAAGGGTACAACTGCTGGGCCATATGGCAATGTGTATTTATTTTTTTAGAGAAACTGCCAAACTATTTTCCAGGTGGGTGTATCACTTTACATTTTAAATTCCCACCAGCAATGTATTAGTGATGCAGTTTCACTGCATCCTCATTAACATTTGGTATTATCACCACATTTTTCATTTTAGCTGTTCTAATAGATGGGTAGTAGTATCTCATGGTGGTTTCAATTTGCATTGCCCTAATGGCTAGCGATGTTGAATATATTTCATTTGCTATTTACCATTTAAATATCACCTTCAGGGAAATGTTTCTTCATATATTTTGCCCATATGCTATTTGGAATTTTGTTTGTTTGTTTTTTGTTGTTGAGATCATCCACAAGCATGCATGGACAAGGAAGTAGGAATATTGGCAGGTAAAGGAACGCTAGCTCCTCATTTTCATGTTGGGAGATGAATAGGTAATGACTAAAACTGGTCAGTTAAGAAATTAGGTTATAAGCATAATATTTAGGCATAGGGATGTAAATATCAGAAGAACAGCTCAGTGCTTTTGGAATAAAGCAAAATTCAGGTAGGAAGGGTTAGGGTAGAGGAATGTTGTTTTTCATTCTAAGAGTATTATTTCATTTTGGGGGGGAACTTAATACATATAATACTAGGATAGCTTTTAAAATTAAAATCTAAAACACAGCTTATTATTAAACCAAATTCTAGACCCTAACCTCAGGATCAGCAACTAGAGTTTATTTATCAATCTCTCATTGACTGCATTGTACAGCCTGGAAGATTTATAGATCTGATTGCTTAGGCACTTAGTAGCTAATGGTTATTTTATCTCCACTGTCAATATCAGACAGCTCCACTTAAAAGCCCCAATCTCTTCGAATCCTCTTTCCTTAGTCACACTCCTAATAGTAGCATGAATTTTCTCATACTCTCATGCTCCAAACTTCCTGTGCAGGGCTTCAAAATGTTGAGACTAGGACAGAGACAGGAGTTTCTGAGGTAAGATGCAAGCACGTCCGCACGGGACAGACATCGCCTTTACCAAACCGTCCCCACGTAAACAGATCCTAGTACAATCTCCTGATGTCTTCTAGAGTGTTTCTATCACACAAAGAAGCAAGAGTGGGCTTTGGATACTCTTAGCTAATAAAATCGCTGTCCTGTGATTTTTGATGAGAAAAGAATTTATTCCTATGAACCGAGACATATTCAAAACAGATCATCTAATTCTACTTAAAAGAGTGATCTTATACCTCGCTCGCTTCACCAGAACCTCTAAATTGGGAGAATGTTCCTACCTGCTGAAGTCAGATTGTTAACACATTTGAAAACTACCCATGTGCATCTTGTCCTTGTGGAGAAAGTTCAAAAAGCAGTGCAGAGCAACGTAGAGTGGGGAAATGGCTACTCACCTGGATGTTCCACTGGATGGCTAATGATCCAAGGAGCAAGTGCCAAGAACAGTTATGACCTTTGTGCTTGCCATTGTGAAACACCATGGAGCTTTTCCAGACATCAGCAACACAAGCCCAAAGGGTTTCAGGGTATGGATGTTACTCAGTAAACCTCTACTTTATCTAAGAACTCTCTCTCTGTCTCAGTCAGAAACCATTTGTCTTGCTAGCTTTCACACTCATTCTCTCTGTATTTCTATGTGATTCTTTGCCACCCTCTCTTTCTCTGTATAGATGTGAGTGTGGATGCCTTTTTGCCACATTCAAATAGATATATCCTTCTGATTATATATACATATTTGTGAAGTGCTACTTTTTCTTCTCTATTTTTTCATCTGTGTTTTGCTTGTTCTTTCTTTCTTTGCACCATGGATTCTATGTGTATGATTGTGTCTCCCCCAACTTCATTTTTTCTTTTCCTTTTTTTAGATCTCTTTCCCATTATTTTTCATAATATAGAGAAGAAGTAAATTTATGGTTGTGTTATTAAAAAGATATCCATACCACTTTATATTATTCATTGATAAAAACTAAACCAGTTCAGTTTTTACCTACGTAGCCTTCCCTTGATATGTGTGTCTGTGCATTTGATTAGATATGAAAACAGTGACTATCAAAAAAACAGAAGTCCCCAACTCTCTTGAAACAGCTCTTTACACTCGCCCTTGTTTTAAGAAAAAACATTTCATAGAACCCATGAAATGTGAAGGGACTGAGTATCTATCATTTTTTTTTCAATTAAGGGGAAGACGTTTCTTCCGAAGATTTTCTAATGAACTAAGAAACATTTCTACAATGGACCAAAGCAAAATGGTGCATACATATACAGTTGTGGTGCCATGGGACATGGAATCACTATCTGTCTTTTAAGCAGTTCTGCATAAATGCTGTATATTGAACCTCAGCTTGAGAAAGGAATGTGCTGTAGACAGTGTGAAGTTGTAGAGAATTCTCTGGCAGGAACACACACTGCAGTTACTCTGTGTTGGTGAAAAAAAGCAGACCCAAATATTTTGACAAGGCACAGTAAGGCTAAAAAGTCCTTTTGTTAAAAATAAAAAGGAAGGATAAATCTTCGTGACCTTGCATTTGCAATGGATTCTTAGATATGATACCAAAAGCATGGGCAACAAAGGAAAAAAAATAGACACATTTGATCTCCTGAAAATTTAAAACTTTTGTATGTTATTTAAGAAGTCAAGAAAGGAGAAAAGACAGCCTCCAGAATGGGCAAAAATATTTATAAATAGTATATTTGGTAAATATCTAGTAGCTGCAATACATAAAGAACTCTTAGAACTAAAACAATAGCAACAAAAACAACTCAAATTGAAATTGGGCAAAGGACTTGAGCAGACATTCCTCTGAAGAAACACTAATAGCCAACAAGCACATGAAAAGATGCTCAACATCATTAGTCATTAGGAAAACGCAAATCAAAACCACAATGAGGTATAACTTAACCCTCATGAAGATGGCCATGATTTAAAAAATGCAAAATAATAACTGTTGATGAGTATGTTAGAGAAATTAGAATGCTTGTACTTTGCCATTGGGAACATAAAATGGTGCAGCCACTGTAGTAAACAGTTTGGCATTTATACAAAAAGTTAAACATAGGTTTAACATACGACTCAGCAGGCCCACTCCCAAGTATATAGCCAAAAGAATTGGAAACAGGTGTTTAAACAAGTTCTTCTGTGTGAATGCTCATGGCAGCACCTATTTGTAACAACCAGAAGGTAGAAACAACCCTAGTGTTCATCAACCAATGAGTGGATAAAGAAATTGTGCTGTATACATGCAATGGAATATTATTCAGCCATAAAGAGAACGAAGTACTGAAACATGGATGAACTTTGAAGATATGTTGCTAAACAAAAGAAGATAAATACTAAAAGACACATGTTCCATTTTTATGAAATATCCAGAGTAGGTAAATCTATAAAAACAAAATACAGAGTGGTGGCTGCCTGGGACATGGTGAGGGTGAAATGGGCAGTAACTGCTTAATGGGTATGAGATTTTATTTTGGAGTTTTGAAAATAGTTAGAGGTGGTAGTTACCTAACATTGTGAATGCACTAAATGTCATTAAATTGTTTGCCTTACAATGGTTAATTCCATGTTCAAGGGGGGAAGTTATTCCCCCAGCACTTGGGCATGCCACATGGGCAAGAAAAACACTTTCATGGCCAGAGAGAGCCAGCAAGAAAAACAATGTGGGATCTCACAGTCTGAAGCCCGGCCACTGTTCCCTGAAGTGGTGAGGATGGGGTTTTTTTATTATTATTTAAATACACTCACCTAAGGAAGAGAGCCCTATGATGGCTGCATCATAGTCACTAATCTCATTGCGATGGGTCCAAGGTATGTTGCTTAAGAGAACTTGGGGAGAGGTTGTTTCCCGTGAATATAGCACAATTCTACTCTAATAGATTTTCTTTTTATGAAACAGAATTGCCTCTTGTAATTATAGAAAGTGTTTAAGTTATATGTGGATCCTTTTTACTAGAGAAAAATTTTTAGCAGTCCCTAGAAATATGTCTTGGCAATGTAAGGTTTTCTAGGACTCTCGCTCAAGATGAATTTCTCTAACTCAGTAATTCTCACCTAGGGACAATTTTATCCCCAAAGGATATATAACAAGGTATAAAGGCCTTTTTGGTTGTCACATTGAGGGTGGGGACCAGGGATGCTGCTTCATGTTCTACACGGCACAAGACAGCTTAGTTCCCCACAACAACAGAAAAAATTATTTGATCTAATATGTCAATAACACCAAGTTTCAGAGACCATACTCTAAACCAGCACTGTCGAATAGAATTCTCTATGATGATAAAAATTTTTTACATCTGCACTCTCTAGTACTCTAGTAGCTAGTCACACGTGCCATTGAGCACTCAACATGCCGCTAGTGTGACTTACTGTGTGCCAGATGTGGTGCAATATACTGAGCAAATAAATATGGCTGTAGCTTTGCAGTCACTGAAGTCAGAGCTCATGGTCTAGTAGAGGAGACAAATTCTTAAAAATAACTTATTGTAAAAGAATGTGGTAAGTGTTGTAACAGGATGAATAACATGCTAAATTTGAGGTGTCAGGACTCAGACAATTAACAGTTCTCTAAGGTGAATTTCCACTCTTAGCTCAGAACACTGTAATGTGTAAAAGCTGTTTTCCATGCAAAAAAAATTTTAACCTTTGGTCATGTAACTCATTACTTTATCTTATTTTACCCCTTTTGTCAGAAAATACACAAAAAAGACTGGAATCTGATGGGGAGTTCTGCTTTATTTAACAATCCTATCGAGTTTCTCAAAATAGTTTACCAAAGAAGTCTATTAAAGTATTGATGTTTCATAAAGGATAATACAAATGGCATGACAGTCTCTTTAACATTTTAATCGAGCTTAAAATTAGTCTTGCATTTGAAACAATGTTGCCCAGAAAAATTGTTGGAGAACTCGTGGAAAAAAACTTAACATAAAAAATTGATCGGCCACCTAGGCTGTGAGAACATGAAAATCTGAGTCTAAAATATGGTTAGCCATTGTCACATCTTTCTTCGAAGCTTAAGTAACTCAATATTCCCAGTAGGCTACCCAGTGATTCAAAGTGACACATATACTGTCAGCTCATTCGCCTTCCCTGTGTGCTGGTAAAATTTGTATCCACAGAAATATGTTGAAAAACCTATTAGTCTCAACCGCCAGAACCTACCAAAAAAAAAAAAAACTCCACTGTTGTCACCTAAACAAATAAATTAATGATAACATAAGATAAGCAAACCTATTAACTTAAACTGGCACATAAGGGACAAAAGCCAGTTTATGGATTTAGAAAAGGAGAAAAATGAGACTGGCCACACAGCAACAATCCAGATAATAATGTGTTTTCTCTGTTCACTGAAAAACCATCTTTGCAGACTAAATCTTCCTTGTGAAAGAATTCCAAAAAATGTATAGATATTCCCCTTCCAGGAGGTGAAGCTTAATGTTCCGTCCCCCTGGAGTATGAGCTGGATGGGGTGACCTGTTTTCAAGAAACATAGAAAAGGGGAAATAACTTTACAGTGGAGAAGAAACCTGGCAGGCACCACCACCTTGACTAAGTTTAACATCACCAATGACAATCATGTTGATATCACATCCCCCATGATAGAATGTGATGAGAAGGGCGATCCCCATAACCCCAATCTGATGAGAAAACCTCAATCACAGCCTAAGAGACATTCTGCAGTATACCTGACTTGTCCTCTTCCAGAGTGGTAAGCTTGTGAAAAATAAGAAAAAACTGAGAAACTGTCAGGCCAGAGAAGACCAAAAAGACATGGTGATTAAATACAACATGAGATCCTGGACTGGATCCTGAAACAGAGAAAGGACATTGGTGGGAAAACTGGTGAAATCGCCTTAAAGTCTATAGTTTTGTTAATAGTGTCATGCTAGCATCTATTTAAATGTTTAGATGAATGTACCTTGGATACATAATACGTTATCATTAGAAGTTGTGGCTCAGGTACCTGGAAAAGTACCTTTTCTAAGCAGAATAATGAATGAGCAGATAGTATGTTTGTGTTTTCTTAAAGGCTGATATTCTAAAAAGTTCAAATTGTGACACCTATAGACATATATGAGGGGTGCCTGGGTGCTTGGTTGGTAAAGCATCTGCCTTCAGCTCAGGTCATGTTCTCAGGGTCCTCGGATCAAGCCCTTGTCAGGCTCCCAGCTCAGTGGGGAGTCCACTTGCCCCCTCCCCCTGCTTGTGTTCTCCCTTTCTCTCTCTCTCTCTCTCTCTCTCTCTCTCTCTCTCTCTCAAATAAATAAATAAAATCTTTTTGAAAAAGAAATACATAATATGTGCCAAACATTTTATTAAATCATTAACTAATGAGAGAATCAGTAAGATGTTGCAGTTGGTTCAAAGGAGAATCTGAAGAACAGACACATATGTAAACAGTCAGGAATGCTGATAAGTATTTGATAACAGATGCCACACTGCTGACTCTCTGCATAGAGGAACCAGTTGCATTCCAGGAGGCAAACAGATTTGCATTTCCACGAACAAGAATAATTTGCGTTACCATCAGCCCTCCAGTAGTTGACTTCTTTTTTTTTTTTAAGATTTATTTATTTATTTATTTATTTATTTAGGGGGAGGGGCAGAGGGAGAGGGTAGCAGACTCCCCACTGAGCTCCAGAGCCCCACCCAACAAGGGCTCAGTCTCAGGACCCTGAGATCATCACCTGAGCTGAAACCCAGTTGGTAGCTTAACCAACCGAGTCACTCAGGCACCCCTCCCTGAATTGAGTCCTACCTCTACAGAGGTAGAAAATCGCACAACCAAAGACTAAGGGGTAGACCCTTAAAGGATCAGATAACCCGTGAGGGTTTTGTTAGACAACATATAGAATTCCATGGAAAATACACACAGCAATCTTTTAATCATTTCAGAGTCTTCCACAATTTATTTTAAGAGTTTGTGTGAGGAGTTTGAACCAAATTGAATTGAACTGAGTCAAAAATAAGGACAGCAGGCATTTGTTAGCATAAATTCAAATTAAACTCAATGCAAACACTAATGTTTTATTATATACCAGATCATAATTTGGCTTTTGTTTGTTTTGTTTTCTTTACTTCACAGTAGTGTGAACAAGAAAAACTACAGTTTTAGGTTTTTTAGAAACTATAAAATGAAAGCAAAATCAAAATGTCAAAATATTTACCAAACCTAAAGAGAATCTATATACTCTGAGATGGTACCTCTGCCTTACTTTTTATAAACCTTATTTTATTATTCTTGCTTCGTCCATGATTTCTAAGCTGGTTCACAAAATGGTATCTCCTCATTACCTGGGTTTTGGACTTTGACTCTATTTTTAATTATCCAAGTAACTGTGAGAAGGTTTGTTAACATCTTTGTGTCTCTGCTTCCTCATCTGTAAACATAGGATGATGATGAAAATACCCATGTCATATGGTTGTTGTAAGAATTAAATGGGGATCCCTAGGCAAAAAAAAAGAACTTAAAATTTCAGATAAGCAAGATGAATAACCTCTAGAGATCTGCTGTACAACATTGTACCTTTAGTCAACGATAATATATTGTACACTAAAAATTTGTTAAGATGGTAGACCTGGTGTTTACTGGTCTTACAACAATAAAATAAAAATTTTAAATATGCTAATATCTAGAATATATTAAGAACTCTCAAAACTCACAGTGAAATAACAATCAAATGAGAAAATGAGCAAAAGACATGAAGAGACATTTTAACCAAGAATATATATCAATGGTAAATAAGCGCATGAAAAGATTGTCAACAACATTATCCATTAGGGAAATTCCAATTAAAATCATAATGAAATATCCCTACACACTTATCAGAAGAGCTAAAACAAAAAATAGTGACAATACCAAATGTTGACAAAGATCCAGAGAAACTGGATCGTTCATACATTGCTGGTAGAAATATAAAATGTACAATTGGCTTGTTTTCTATAACACTAAACATACAACTATCCTACAACCAAGCAATTGCCCTCTTGGACATTTATCACCAAACCTGTACAAAAATGTTCATATCAGCTTTATTTTTAATAGCCAGGAAGTAGAAACTAATCCAATGGTTTTTAACAATGCACGGTTATACTAATTACCATACATTTATACCATGCAGTACTACCCAGCATTAAAAAGAAATGAAATATCAATGTATATAGCAACTTGGGTGAATCTCCAGGGAATTATGCTGAGTAAAAAAAGCTAACCTTAGAGGGTTACATACCACATTGATTGCATTTCTATAACATTCCTGAAATGACAGAATTATGGAATGGAAAATAGATTAGTAGTTGCCAAGAGTTAGGGACAATAGGGGGAGAGAAGAAAAGTGGGTGCAGCTATAAAAGGGCAGCATGGGACAAATCCTTGTGGCGTTGGAACTGTTCTTCGTCGCAATTGTATCAACATTAGTAACCCAGTCACGGTATTGTACTAGAGTTTCACAAGATGTTACCTTTGGAGAAACTGGTCAGAGGTACCTTGGCTTTCTCTGTATTATTTCTCACAGCTGCATGTGAAATTATAGTTATCTCAAAGCATAATTTTTTTATAAGTAGAATCCATGCCCACCGTGGAACTCAGTGTGGGGCTTGAACTCACGACCCTAAGATCAAGACCTAAGCTAAGATTAATAGTTGAACTTGTAACCGACTGAGCCACCCAGGTGCCCCTCAAAGTATGGTTTTAAGTAGCAAATAAAATCAAATAAAAAGAATCCAAAGGGGCACCTGGGTGGCTCAGTCAGTTAAGCGACTGACTTGATTTTGGCTCAAGTCATGATCTCAGGGTTGTGAGATCAAGCCCCGTGTCAGGCTCCATGCTCAGTACACAGTCTGCTTAAGACCGTCTCTCCCTCTCCTTCTGCTCTCCCTCACCCCTAAAATAAATAAATAAGCCCTTTTTAAAAAAAGAATCCAGGAACTTTAGGACTTTAACATTCATTTTATCTCACTTATTTTACCAGTAAGAAACCTGAGCCACAAAAAGTTAAAGTGACTGTCTTTCCTGTTTCATTTAAGTTATTTTATTCTTTCCTTCACTCAGTTATAAGCTTCTGTAATAAAGAAGGTATGTCTTGTATTTCTTCAGCCCACATATTACTTCACTATTAATGCTAGGCATAAATTAACACTTTAAAATGTGTGGTCTGAGTAAATAGGAAAGAGAGATTTACTCACATATGTAAACATTATATTAACATGTTTTGTTAATTAACATGTTTTAATTAACATTAAATTTGCATGTAGAAAGTATAAAAAAGATCTGTTCAAATTATTTGACTTGATTAAGAGTTTTTTAAAAGGTGATAATTTATGGGGTTTTATTTGATTTTTTCGTATTATTTTTGAATAGGTAATCATTTTCATGGTTCAGAAATCAGAAGTTATGCAGTGAAAATTCTTTCCCCCATCTCTTTGCACTCTCCACTCAGCCCCTTTCCACAGGCAACCAGTTATCAACTTCTTGTGTATCCTTCAGGAGATATTTATGAATTTTCAAGCATAAGTTTATATGTAGATGTTTGGTTTTCTGTGTATAGATGAATTTACATAAATGATAGCATACTATACATACTTGTTCTGAATCATGCTTTTCTCCTTCAACACTATATCTTAGCAATTGGCTTGTATCAGTACACAGAGTCTCTTGGTTGACTATGGCTGCCATGCCAGGCTGCTCCAGACTGGGTAGCCTAAAGAGCAGAAATGTATTGTTTCATGGTTCTAGAGACTAGAAGTCTCAGATCAAGGTGTTGTAGGGTTCTTCCTTTTGAGGGCATCGAGAGAGAATTTGTTCCATGCTTTCCCCCTGGCTTTTGGTCGCTTGCTGACAATCTTTGGTGTTCCTTGGCTTGGACATCTCTTTCTTCATCTTCACATGGTGTTCTCAGTGTGTGTGTGTGTGTGTGTGTGTGTGTGTGTGTGTGTGTGTGTGTGTGTGTGTCTCCAAGTTTCCCCTTATAAGAACATGAGTTATACTGGAGTAAGGCCCAACCTAATGATCTCATTTCAATTTGATTTCTCTGTAAAGACTCTGTCTCCAAATAAGGTCACATTCTGAGGTAGTGAGTGTTAGGACTAACATGTGAATTTGGGAAAGGGACACAACTCAACCCATAACAAAAAACTTAGCCATTCTTTTAATGGTTACATAGTGTTCCATTATTTGGCTGTATCATAATTTATCTGAGCAATACCTTGGACATATTATTGGTTTTCAGTGCAGTTTTTTTCCTAATGTAAGTTTCATAAAATAGGATTATAGTATCTAAGTCTTACCAAATAGTATTTAAATTGTGATTACCTTATAAACTTCAAGTGCCTTGAAGGCAGGATATATTAAGGGAGGAGGAGAGACTTTTAAAGTTCATATAAAAAAATAGATACTTAAGACTAACCTAAGAATGTAGGAAAAAACAATAAATGTCTCTCTTAGGGAGGGTCCTGCAATACCCAGCATTAGACTTTCTATAAAGCTTCTGTAATCCATATCATGTAGCACTGGCATAAAAAGAAACAAATAGATCATTCAAACAACATTGTGAGTCCAAAAGCAGATCAAATTGTTTTTGGAGACATTATGTGGCAAAAGTGTTATTTTAATCCAGTGGGGGAAAAAAGATGTTTTATTCAATAAATGCTGCCAGCACTCTTTGCAGTCCTTCTTGGGGAACAGTTTATCTCCTTGCTCTTGCAGTGTAAAAATAAATTTCAAGTGCATTAAAGTTTTAAATATAAAAAGAAATATCCTTGGAATGAAGAAGACCTTTTCTAACAAGACAGGGAACCCAAAAATGATAAGGAAAAGGTAGACCTTTTTACTACATTAAAAATAACAAAACACAAATTCAAAAGGCAAATGATAGATTACATAGATATGGTTTGCAACATATATGACAAAAGGATGCATACCCCTAATATACAAATACCTTCTATAATTTCTAAGGAGACAAACAACCCAATAAAAAAAGTGGTCAAAGCATAGCAATATGCATTTCACAGAAGAAGATATCCAGGCAGCTGGGGGGAGGGAGGGATACTATGAGAAGATGCTCAACCTCATCATCATCAGGAAAATAAAGATACGAAACTCGGTTTTCCATTCAAGAAATGGACAAAAATTAGGAGTGATAACTTCTAATGAGGGTAAAGATCACCCTCAGGCATTACTGGTGGAAACATAAATTGCTATGGTGTTTAAGGAAAGAAATGTGGTTTTCTCTATGAATTTTTTAAAGGCACCTACCTTTTGATCTGTCACTCCATTTCTGAGAATTGATTCTGCAGAAATGGAAGTACCAATATGAAAGGTATATGTAGAAATGATTTATTGTAACATTGTCAGTAGTGGTCAAAAAGAGTAAATAACATAAATACCCATCAATGTGGGAATTATTGAATAAATTAGAGAATTACGATGGCTTTACAGAATGAATTCTTTTTCGGTCTAGTTGCATCTGTACCTGCTGTCCTAAAGGGATAGTCACAACATCTTCTTAACAAACAAAACGAGTTTCAAGAAGCATATGAACCCATTTGAAAAATAAAAAAGACAAAATAAATTCCCTGGAGTGATGTGGCCATGAGGTAGGAATGGAAGGATATATATCAAGTTATTAGTATTGTTACCTTGGATGATCAAAGGAGGGGGGGGAAAGAAGGGGGGGGAGTCTTAAATTGTATTAAAAAAAACCATTGGAATATAAATATTACCACAAATAGATAACCATTGAACATGGACTAGAAACTATAAGTTAACATGGAAAATGGAATATGTCAATATATGATTACACTATTGGATTGAGTTCTTTTTTGTCCTTGAATATCGTTGTTTGACATCTTACTCTTTACAGAAATATGGCGTTCAGGGGAAGCCCTGACAAGCATAGTACCTACCACACAGGCACTCAATTAACAGTAGCTGTTTATTAGCAGTAGAGCGATAACACCGAACTCCTCATCTTGAGACGTTTAGATGGACCCCTGGTAGCCCTGAGTTTGCCCGCGTTTTAAGCCCAGATGTCATTAATATTATAGAACTAGTTGTAAACTTGAGTCGACAGCTAGCACTGGTGAAGGAGGACCATCTACTAGTACAAGGCAGATTGGCATGAGGATGGAAGGATGGTGCCTAAACAGATTCTCACTCCTGATCGGCTACCCTAGCACCTCTCCAGGGAGCAGAGCCCCTGCTTCCTGTGTCTTTACCCCTCACCCCATATCTGTGTGTTCATTTCAGCCTAAAAGGGGAGGAAGCATGAAAACTGACGCTCTCCTCCTCGTCAGTCACTGAGGTGAGGTGGAAGTTTTGTGATAGTGGGGCAGCTGCCAGTTTCTCTTCCTACAGAGGTGGGATCCTTGCCCTCAAATCTGGACAAAGTTCAGAGACTTAAAAAAAAAAAAGTTCGGAGCCTTTAATTGCCGGAGCTTGTGAGGTAGGAACTTTGGCCACTTCCCCCAGAAGTTTCTATAATTAGCATGCAGCTTGGTAAGCAGTATATGACTCACAGAGGGACTGCTGCACATTCGCACTGGGCTGGGTGTGAGAACAGGGCAAAGGGAAGCCTTGGAAAGTGCTGTACTTTTGAATCATCTTCCTTAGTTCCTAACTGGCCCACTTGTCACCCAGACATCTGGGGAGCCCATGGGAGTATGAGCCATTTGTGGTAAATATACTGACGCCACAGGTGCCTGAAACTTTTCCCGAGGTCTGTTTTGTTTAATAGTTTTCCGCATACTACGGAGGGAGCCCTAGACTGTGGGGGTCAGATCGCGTTCGGCTACTAACTGCTGTGGCACTTTGAGCAAATCCTGGAAACATTCGGTTTTCCCATCAGTAAATTAAGAGGCTTAGCTAGACGATCTCTAAGGTCCCTCCAGCTCTAGATTTCATAGGTTAGTAGTTTGTTTATAGAATCGAGTTGTAGCTTTTCATTTTAAATGCTGGGCCCCGCCGGTGACTCTAAGTCTTAAGCATGCATACATTTTCAAATGCTTCCAGAACAAGGCACTCTTTCTAGACCCCATTTTGATACATCCTTCCGGTGATATAAGTGAAAAGGAATTTGCGGGCCCACTGAATCCTACCTCCCTGATTCCTCTGAAGCCCATTCAGCATTATGAAGAGCTCGTCTCTGGGCCACCTTAGGTAGAGTGGCATTGACAATGTGACAATTCAGACATGGTTCTTTTCCTTCATAGTCACTTTTTTTTTAAAGTTCAAAGATGGTAATTCTGCAACAATTAGGGAATTATGTATCCTATGTATTCAAAATTGCTTCATTTTCTTAAAATCAAATCATCTTGCTACACGGAGCATGGTTCATGGACCACAGGGCTCGGCATCACTGGGGAGCTTGTTAGAAATGTGGAATTTCAGGCTCCATCTAGAACTGTTGAATAAGAATCTTCATTGTAACAAGATCCCCAAGGAATTTGTATGTACATTAAAGCTTAAGAAACACCACGGTATCACACATATACATACGTGGAATCATACTCAATGCCAAAGAGAGAAAAAAGGTGGGGCCCACAAGTTCTCAGATGGAGATCAGTTGTGATGTTTACCTTGGTGACCTTCAATGTTCTCATCTATATAAAATGGGCCCTAAACAATATTTCACAATATTTTTACTCTGGAATGCCTAAGGATACCTTGAAACAGAAGGAAAGTCACCCAAGTCACTTAAAAACTTTCTACTTTCACTAGAGTAAGGGTGTGATTTCCCAGGAAAAATGTCTAACTGCAAACAACATTGTGAAGGAGAAGATAAAGGGGCTCTGGTAAGCACTAACAGGGAATGGCCAGAAAATGCAGGGCAAAGAAGAAAAAAATGAATGGCAAGTTGAGCAAGGGAAAAAGTCAAAGATAGGGGAGTGGCTAGCAGTACTGGAAACTATGAGGAGGCTGTCAGAGCTTGGTGTGAACACTCTCTCTTACCGTTTCAGCAAGTAAGAAGTTCATGATGACGTAAGCAAAGAATTTCCACCACACACTGAGCCAAGGTGTCTGATTATGGTTGAGTTGAGATTTAGGGAAGTGGAATCAGAGATAGAGAGGAAGATAAGAGGAATCTGAGAAGTGGGGCGATCGCTAGAGAAGAATATAGGAAAACACAAAGCCACCATCCCAACAGTAGGGAGGCTAAGATTCAGAATTCCTGAGCAAATGATCAAATTAAAACTCACATTATCATAGGAACTCGTGCACTCAACTCACTAAATGATAGCTGAGAAGTATCTTTGCTTTTGAGAGAGATCATTGTATGTGAAAGGCATCTTCCAGTAGTGACATGTTTGTCAGTACCATCTTTTTGTTTTATCTTGAGTCTTTCTTAGTTTGCATTCTTTCTCCTTATCATGAAGATGATATGGTAATTTTATCGCTCTGTAAATTATTTAAAAGATGAGTTCAAACTCCTTTAGCGGATTTTCTGCTGAGTGTCTTCTGACAACTTCACTGAGGTTTCCATTGAAAGTCCGTGAACTCGAACAAGTCTCCAACCACAGATAGATAGCCCATAGGCCTTCAAGTTTGTTTTCTCTTTTCAAAGAGATCTGGAGGTGCAATTGTAGGGGAAGAAGGAAGAAGGGAATTCAAGAAGAAGCAAAATGAAAGAAAATCTGGCTTATGGAAGAGCGGTCTTTCTATTACAGTAATAATAATGCCAAAAACATATATGGACTCCATGTACATATAGAGTGAAGGAGAGCAAACTTCACCTTCCAGCAATATAAAATTGTACTCAATTAGATATTCAACTAAAGAGAAGAGTTCCTCCCTCTATAATACATATTACTCATAGATTGCCACTCTTCAGAGCTCTTCGTTCCTCCTTAATATTCTTTCTTAGATGATTCACAAGACACTCAGTTATCTTCCAGTATTTTCTGTCACTTTTTATAAGCAAAATTATCCAGGCTGTATCCAAGGGAGTGAATCAAACAGTGTGCCAATCTTCTCCCAATTTTGCAATGTTTTTTATTCTGGAGTGTCCAAGACAGCTTTGAAAAAGAAAAGTCAGTTAAGGACAGCTAGAGGGTATGTGCATCAGGGAGAAGTGGAAACCCCACCCCTCTTAACCCAACTGATCATTTTCTACTCTGAACTTGTATGTGCATATCAGGTATTCACTCATTATATGTGTATGTCAGTATGAACCTCAGAGCTGTTCTTTGTGCTGGTTTGGAAAATCCTCTTTTCTGTCTTCTCCTGCACTCCACCCTTGTTCCTTCTCCTCCTTCCACAACTTGAACATTGTTATTAATAAGCAGATCGGGGTCATCATTTTGATACACTGTTGTTTGATTGATAGAGTCATTCAATCAATAAGCCTCAACTGAGCACTTTGTAGGCATTAAACAGTATAGTCTCTGCTGGATTTAAGATTGTAAATGGCAAAACCCATGGCCTTGAGCCACCTAGAGTGCAGTTGGCAAGACAGAGGAGCAAATTAGTCACAGTGCAACATGTCTGTGTTAAAACAGAGGTTTGGGCCACATACTCTGAGCTGGAAAGGTCTCTGATGCTGCCCTGGGAAACCTAATGGTCAGTTATGATGTTGGGGGTTGAAGACAGTGGGAAAGTCTGCTACTACCAGAGTCATTACCTATAGATTTTGTGATATCTTCTTAAAGAATATTTTATGGTCCACATGAGCTGCTGTCTTGCCTTCTTATAAGGAAATACCTAAGTTCTGCATCATGTAATTCTCTGGGCCTTCTTAGCTTTCTCCTTGTCCTTTACCTGCCAGTACCCTAATCATCCTTGATGGACTATCTTCCACAGCTCCTCCAGCCAGCTAGGTTTGTCCCTTCTTCCAACCTCTATAGTTTTTCATTTCTATGAAGTTGTGTTTACTTTTGGAGAACATTCTCCATCTTTATAATTAGACTATAAACTCTTGGAGAATATATGTTTCATCTTCGTAGCCCCATGCAGTATCTAGTGGACTGCCTTGAACAAATGGGCAGTAAATAAATCCCAGCAATGAAACTAATATAACCCTGTATGTTGACTCTACTGGGATTAAAATAAAATAAAGAAAAAATAAATCACAACAAATGTTAAGTTAATCTACTCCAAATTGTATATTTAATTTTACATTGGCATTCAGTGCTAATATATGTTGAAACAAACTCCAAGGTCTAATCCTGTTTCTGATTAATATTTATTTAAATAATGACCTTCTACTACAATTGAGTTATGTCCTGCAGTGATACTGCAGATCTAAATTTATTTCTGCATTGTTTTAAATGTCATCAGATGATTCATATCTTGGGTTTTTTAAATATCCTTTGAATGGATATATGAAAGTAAGCAAGTGTCATCAGAATGTGATGCTGTTTTTCAGTTCAACATTTCTTTGATGAAATATTTGTTTGTGGGCTTTTTCTGCTATAATTCTCTTCTAGATGTGGTCTCACAAATCACTTCAGAAGTTAGTCCATTTCAAAATGTTCTTTTTTGTTTTTTCGCTTCATAGAAAATCAGATCTGTTCCTTAAAACTGCAGCAAATGATTAAGCAAATTAGATGAAATAAAACCATTGGCTCCAAGATCCTCCCCCAAGAAATTCATATTATTTTTTTTAAAAATTCCCATGTCTTCTCTATTGTGTGGGGAATGAGCTTGATGCAGGGGTGGCCCCCAAGTACACTACCAGGCAACCAGCCCCAGAGGTCATGAAACAGAAAGGCTCCCAGACCACATTAAAACACTCGAATCACATAGATTATTAAAAGCAGTTGAAGCACACATTGGGAAGTCAGAGGGAAAGCTATGAGGTAAGAGAACCACACTTCAGACAGAGTATAAGCAGGTTAGAAGGGCCGCACTACTTGAATTCTGGAGTACACAATGTTTATATGTCCTCTCTCTACTGCATCAGCTTTTGCCACCAATAGTGTGCTTACAAGGACTAGCATTGAGTTTTCAGCAAAGGAGCCAACAATGGGTGTGCCTGAGCCTGTGACACACGCTTTGTCAGACACCGAGACAAGTATGCACGGCCACAGCTGTAGCTTGCCCGTACGCCTGATGAATAATCATGTAATTCTTAGGCAGAGGTCTTGCAGAGCTAAAATGGGTGTCACCGGTAGGTGGCTGAATTAAGATCTTGTGGAGGTTGGGGGCACCTGGGTGGCTCGGTTGGGTGTCCAACTCTTGATCTCAGCTCAGGTCTTGATCTCGGGGTTGTGAGTTGAAGTCCCACATTGGGCTCCACGTTGGGCATAGAGCCTACCTAAAGGAAAAAAAAAAGACTTTATGACATTAAGTGCACATGTGTATTTATTTTATCTTGAATGTTTAGTGCCTCATATATTTAGTGTCTCTTGTATATTTGGTCTCATGTATATTCAGTATATTATGAAAATTTAGTGCCCAGGTGCCTCATGAATATTAGGTATCTTTTGGTCTTTCCATCCCTCACTATGTTTAGCACACACGTGGTCTACTTGTTAACTACTTACTTTATACTTAACACATTCCACGAATTATACTGATATCTAACAAACTTTGTCATACTACCCAATTATACCAAAAACATCTTAAAAGGTGTTGCCAGTGTTTTTACAAACTCATTCATCTAAAAGTACTGAATATTCACGAAAGCAAATACACATTATACCCTAATATGTAGTCTTTGTTTATTTCTGTTGCATATTTCCTTTTGACCACAAGTCCTTGGTTATTAAAAAATCAAAGGCTGTAATATGTGAGCTGGATTTGATACTCAGGACCCAACCCTAGTAATCCTTGTAAGGACATGAAGAATACTTTTCTCATTATTTTGCTCAGGTAGGGTGTGATGCTGATAATTCTCTATCCCAGTTTTAATCTCTATGTGGGCTAATTGGTTTTACTTAATCTGGACCACCTGAGATTCTACCGAGGAGGTATGGTTCACAAATAGCTGTCTTTGGTAAGAGGTATGAGTATACAGATGTGCCAAAGAAATGCACCACTACTTAGAAAACAGTAGCAAGCCTGTGTTATTTTTTTTACTCCCTGAATAAAACCCTCAACAGCTCCCAACTACCCTCAGGATAAAAGTGGCTTGTAATTATAGTGGTGTGCTGGAACCTGCTCATAGAGGCTCCTAAGAGCCAACTGTGTGCATCTCTTTCCACTGAAGTCTTCATTGAGTGACATCAAGCTGGGAACTTGAAATCAGCTATCTCGGGTGTATCAACACCACAGAATCCAGCAAACACTACAATTAGGGCTGTGCCCCAACAGCCCTAGTGCTGGTCATTTACTATTTACCAAGAGTCCACTGTGTGCCTGGCCCTTCATGCTCCCACCCCGTGTGATCCCTCAAGCCCCATTCTTCCTTACCAAACTCCACAATCAAATGAAGTATCTTTGTTTCTGTTTCGGCCCCTCCATGCAGAGTGCTGGTTGGTTGGTTGGTTGGTCTTCCACAGGTGCTTGAAAGCATGAGGGCAGATCCCTAAGGAATGGAATTAAAGTCTTATAAAAGAGGATCCGAAGAGCTCTCTAACCCTTCCCGGCACACGTAAACACAGACCAGAGGCATCAGCTATGAATAGGGAAGAGGGCTCTCATGGAATGTGACTGGCTGGTGCCTTGATCTTGGACTTCCCAACCTGTAGAACTATGAAAAATAAGTTTCCGATGTTTCTAAGCCACCCAGTCTGGGGTATTTTGTAACAGCAGCCCCAACAGGGATGCGAGGGGAAAGGAACCCAAGGCCACTGCCTGGCCTGGCTCTTTTCCAAAAATCCTAATATAGAAGGGGCCCAATATCCTGCTGGTACCAAGGACCAAGAACTAGAGATTCTCCCACCAGCTACCAGCTAGTACAGATTTCAGTCCTGTTTAATTCAAGGTGCTTAGATTAGGGGAGACCTCCAAGGCAGTGGCTCCAGTAATCATTTGAATCAACTGGAAACTTAAAAACTATGCAGGCTGCCTCCCAGGCTACTGCTGTCAAACTCTGGGGGGAATCCCACCTATCAGGGTTCTGGGGGTTTTTATTCCTAGTGATTGCAGTCCAGTCAAATTGACCCCCAGCTAAGCACTCCGACTCTCATATTCTCTCCTTCTAGCATAGATAAGAATGAAGGGCAGGGATGAACAGCCAGTTTTTCTACACTCTTAGACATGTATATCATCTCATTGGTAATTTGTGAATAGTTGCATATGTTAGCAAAGCTTGACTGCAAAAAATTCTCCTCCCACACATTCTGATCCCATCTTGACACTGCATAACTGTTGGCGAAGGCAATTTCAACAATGAAGAAGTGGGAGAAATGACTACATTTTATGTAAATATGTGTGCATTTAAAATCCAAAAGACATATGTAACAATATCATTTAAGATTTTAATGAAGGACAATACTTAAAATAAGATTCCTCTGTAATCAAATTTCTCAGCAGTAGAAAACATTGTCTTTTCTTTACAGCTATTAAACATATGGCTGAGAGAATCTTATTCTACAAGCCTTAAGATTTGGAATCTGACTTCATATTAATGCATACAGTTTATCGCACCATCATGTGCTTTCCTACTAGATTTGAAGACTAGCTCTCACTCCCTTTTTAAACTTAAAGGCAGTTGCTATGGGATGTCAATTATATGATACTGCATTGGGCTTGATTATGTGATGATTGTTAATGCACTAAACTACTTATATATTTCTTACATACTAATAGATTTTTTTAAAAGGATAAAACCCAAAATGGCCTGAGAAGAGTCTTTCTACTTAATCTGTCTGGCCTTGGACGGGGGACATACAATCTCTCTAAACTAGTTATCCATTTCTACCTTTAAAGAATATGGACTACGTGGACACCATGGACTATATGGTGTATGCGTGAAAAATGTAAATGAACATCTCAAATAATGTGAATGTCCAGAAGAGGATCAATGATGAGGGAGGGGATGGTAACGTTCCTTTGGAGCTGAGTGGAATGTAGCATGATCATCTGCTTCCCTAACAAGTTCTCCATTGGTGTTATTGGACCTGGGATCATAATTTGAAAACCACTGCTCCTGACCAAGGGGAAGCGTTCTGTGCTTGCTAGATTGCCCTAACCCTTATTCCAGTTTCCCAGGGAACCTCCCGTGCAGTAGTGTGCTTCCTCCCTTCCCCAATAATCATCATCGCCATAGCAGTAGGTAGTAGTTCTTGAGCCCTACATACCAAATGCTGTACATACAGCACCACAAACCTTTGGGGAAGGCACCATTGTAATCTCCATTTTGCAGGTGGGGAAACGAATTGGAAATTTACCAAAGGTCACATAGCTGAGATGAGAGCCAAACACAAGTCTGTTTAGCTCCAAAGCCTGGAATCTTAATTTGTTCCAGGTAAGCTCATTTTTTTCCCTCTGATTTTTCACAACCAAAACATTCTGAATACAAGGCTAAAGGTAGCAGCTGGACTGGAGGGAGCAGCCTCCAGTCCACATAAGCAGGCAATGTGCTGGCAGAGTAGCAGTGATCTAGGATGCTGAGCATCTTAATCAAGGAAGAAGCCAGGGGCTGTCTACTCCTCCAAGGCCACCCTGGCTGCCATCCCTCCTTCCGCCCAGCATCTGAGAAGTAACAGCACTTCTGTCAACAGGATCCAGAATTTTCTGTATGCAGGACAGTGTTTGCGCAATTGTTCTTGGGGGTGTATTTGAGATCCTCACAGTGTACCTTCATATACTATTTACGGTCTTCTTGGAATGATACAAATATCATGTCAAGAGGGCCTTTATGATGTGAGTCACAAAAGAACTGAGAAGTAACAGCACTTCTCTCAACAGGATCCAGAATTTTCTGTATGCAGGACAGTGTTTGCGCAATTGTTCTTAGGGATGTATTTGAGATCATCACAGTGTACCTTCATATACTATTTACAGTCTTCTTGAAATGATACAAATATCATGTCAAGAGGGCCTTTATGATGTGAGTCACAAAAGAACTTCAGACCTTAAATTACATGTCAGTTATTTTTTTTGTCCTTACTGTCAAACGACAGATCTTTATATAAATGTTTTATTGATACTTTTCTTTAAGGAAATTTCTCTTCTTTTTTTGAGTTAACACATCATATTTACTCATTTATAATTTTTACCTTAAATACAGAACATCCAATTATGAAACTGCCCTGAGGTTTGACACTTGCTGCTTCGGTTTTAAGAACTCTGACCTAGCCCCGGAAACTGAAGTGGTTTGATATGTATGGAGTTAGAATTGAACCTAGAGCAATCCTCTAAAACTCAGGAGTTTCTATGTCACAGTTTTCTAGCCTTAGGTAAGATTTCACTTTCAAATTTGAGGGATGAATTTAGTTTATAGGCAAAGAAATACAGGAAGTTTGGCAGAGACAATCAAATCCTGTGAACATAGTACGTGCCTCTGTTTCCTTTGCTACCATTTGGAGTAGGGGAGCCTGTGTGCCGTTTGGTGCGTGCAGACGGGGGGTGGCAGCACCTGATGCCACGTAGAACAGGTGCTGGAGATACAGCCCGTATCTGTTTAGCTTCAGGGGCTGGGAGGACACGAGGGCCAGGCCTGCAGTGCCAGGGTACCTTAACCACAAAGCAACAAGGAATGATAGCAGGTCAGTACAACTTCCAGCTTTCTCTCCTGTCACTGGGATAATTTCCAGGCATGCTCCACAGATTGTCATAGGGCTCCCAGGAGCACTGAACCCCAGCTTCCCACATCCGTAATCTACTCAAGCATCCTCGATTGTCTCTTCCCCATTCTCTCGCAGCTTCCTATTCCCCACAGTGCTTCCTAGGGTCATCTCCTAAATAAACTGCTTGTACCCAAATCCTTTTTTATTTTAGTGGGAACTGGGACTGAGACACCATGATGGGCATGGATATTGTTACCTTGGGGCTTTCGTGGACATAGTTACATGTTGGAGATATTACCTTACGTGTGTATATATAGCCTGTGTGATATTAAACCATGTGTTACTGGATTACTTACTGACCAAGATTTCCAATCCGTATGGGAAATAGTTAAAATAAAAACTGAATGAAATTAAAAATAAAACAGTTAAACTTGGGCAAAACTTTCACCCTGATGCTTGATTATCCAATTGCATAATTAAACAAGAGGAAAGGAAATTATTAGCAACTCCATCTTTAAATGTGACCGATGTCCAAGGAAGTCATGAAGAAAACTCTTTGTGCTGATAAAGCAAAGGCCTGTTCTCCAGACTTCTGTGTTTATTGTTCTGTTTCTGACCATTTTATTCCAAACAAACGGACTTGCTTGTCATTTTACCCCACCCTTCCCTAACACAGGGCCCCCATTCTTCGAAACAGTAACTAATTCAGTTCCAAGGAGAATATGAGGAAGGCGGGTGTCTATAAAAGGACCGCAGAGAGAAGTGGGGCACAGTTCCATTGCGGATTCCACGGCGGTGGAGAGTTGATGGCAAAGCAGGTGGAAGGTCTGAAGCCTCAGTTGGCTCTATTTCCAGGGGATTCCTGAGGTTCACGTGCCACTCGGGAGAGTGGCAAATGTTTTATCACCTTCCTTGAGTTTCACCTTAGGAGATTCAATGCCAGAGACTGATGAGCTCTAAGGGAGCTGCTCGAGTTTTGTTTGTGCACTGAGCAGTTTAGAGATTTAAAAATAATCTCCCATGTAACCTATGGTGTAGTGTATGTGTCAGGTCAAATACTGTAGCCTATAATTGAAAATACTGTATAATTCCACGCAGTCTCTTGTTCAAAATTAATGTTGTTCTCAAAGAATTATGAAGTCCAAAACTCATAAATGATTTTTAAAAATATCTAGAGGAACTAATGCTCTATTGGGTCATAAATTCATAGGTATGAACTTATAAACACATTCTGCATTTAAAATTTTCATTTGGATTTTTTTCAACCAAGCATTTTCGGTGAAATTGGGAGAAATATATCTTTTGTGTCAACATGTACAGAGAAACGTAAAAACTAAGTGATGCATTTTACAAAAGAGGGCCTAGAGTGTATCAGGCATAAGAACTTTGAATTCTATTTTTTTTTTTCGAAGTTTCGGAAAAGATTGTCCTGGGAATAGTGAATTGCATTTGGGAAACCTAAGACATACATAGTAGCCAAGTTAAAACACTGACTTGAGGGTTCATTTGAAAAATCCTACAGAATTTTTACATGTTAGGAATAGCTTTATATTCTTAACATATTACACTTAGGTTTCTATTCAAAGCAAAAATAATCTTGCATAGATCTTCTCTCTTTTTTCACACTCTCAAATAAGACATTCCTTGAGGGTAGTTGCTCTCAATCCTGATTTTGTGACCCTTCAGATCATCTTTAATTTACTCCAAAGATTTTTTTTACAAGAGTCAGAAAATCATTTCCTTTTTTTTTTAAAAAAAGGAAAGAAAATCATTTCCTTTAACTTAAAACACAAATGAGTGAAATACAGATTTTTTGAAAAGATGAACAGATAAAGAGGATTCCAAGAGGTTATGTTTAGTTGCTCTCCCTCTTTGCATTCATGAAAATGTTGTTTGGGCCAAGTTTCTTTATTTCACCCAATTTCAGTAATCTCCACCCTTCTCATTTTCGTGGGCCTTGCTGATACAAAGAAAGTCACCAGACTGAATCACTATATTTATAGCACACTGGAAACTAATATAACACCATAGGTTAATAATATTGGAATGAAAAATAATTTAAAAATTAAAGATTAAAAAAAGTTTTACCAGAGATTACTCTGAAATCATGTCCTTTCTGTAGCAAGTTCATAAATGACTTTATTTGTCAAAATGGAACTTACATATTTTTGGTAAAGTAAAAGACACTTTTTTGAAAAGTTCTCCACTTAGATGTTCTTTTGTGCTCACGTTGTGCTGTGTGTGCGGTCTAGCTGCGTGCCGCAGCCCTCCTATTGAAACAGTGGATTTATATGAGAATGTTATATAAGAAATATTATGTAAGAAACATGAGGACATTTAGTTCAAAAAGCGATTTCTTATTTTACTTATAAAAAGCTGAAGTAACCAAAAAGACAAGCCGATCCTCTTAGCCTTTTTCGTGAAGCCAGCATGAAAAAAAGATACTTAAATTGCAAAATGACTTAAATGGAACCTGAGGTGAGGGGGTTAAGAGCTCTAGAGTACTTTTCTCCTCTCTTCCTCCCCTGGCTTTTCTTTTTCTTCCATGACAACATTTTTCCTCCTGAGAAATTCAATTCCCACTCCTTTTGAGCGTAGGAGTCAGAGAGTAAGGGCCAGGAGGAAAGGCCAGGCAGGAGAGGTGTCCTGGCATCGGGGGGGCTTGAGAATCACCTGGAGAGCGGATGAAAAAGGCGGATGACTGGGTCTCACCCCAGAGATGCAGATTTAGCGGGTGTGGGCAAGTTCTGAGACTGCGCTTCTAGTGAGTTACCAGGTGGGGCTCGTGCTGCCCAACCACGGATCACGTGTCACCTGGGTCCCAGAGACAGGGCACAGGGCCGGGAGAGAGCGAGGTCAAAGACACCAGGCTCAGGTGTTGCAAAAACACCTCTGGTTTCTTCTCTCTCTGCGGATTCTTTTGTCTGTGTGATTTTGCCAAAGTTCCTTAACTTCTTAAATCTCAGTTACCACAAATGAAAAGTAAGAGGGCGACTCCAGATCTGGTGGTTTTCAAACGGTGCTTCAAGACAGTCTATAAGTACGACAGGGTGCCTCGGGGGCCAAAAGGGAGGAGGGAGGAGGGGGTCCAATGAGCTCTTTTCTTTTCACGGCTCCTGACCACCCCTACTTCAACACTTTTATCTTTTATCTCTTTCATATATTCTACTTCTGAGTGTAGTATCATTAAAAAAAGATTATGTAACTCGAATTTGAAGGAAATGAAAAATCCCGAGTTTGAAAATGACTCATTGCTTTTTTAAAATGTACAGAACCGAAGACTCTGGATGTAGTAGAGTTCGAGAAATTCTCTGGTCCTTCCAGGCATCCCAAATGTGCTACAAAGGCAGGCAGCAAATGCTTTCTCTCTGCCCATGAATGTAACCCTTGAACCCGTACACCAGGAGGCCCATTGTCTGATGTGTCTTCAGCTAAACCGAAGACAGTAGATGGCAACATCAAGAATTTCTCTGCAGAGTCACGTCTGATTCATTAAAAATCTAACCTTCCTCCAAATAGATATTAATTGCCTTCTGTTGCAGAATTTTGTAGAACATAATTCTTAATTATATCTCCAACTATTATGTGATTTGACCATTTTGGAACTAAAAACCTATCCCGTGAAATTCCACTTAGAGGAGTTTGTTTGAACTCTCATCACACCATCGGTTTGTCTACTTTATACACCATGCTAATTTTTGCATGGTGGTAGTATTTCATTATAATCAGCCTTCATTTTTAATAAGACCATGTATATATCATATTATAGATTTCAGTCTTTGTATGAGTTGAAAGCTATTAATGTTTCCAGGGTTAGGTTATGTTAACCTGATTGTAATGTTCTTTTCATTATGTTCCTTATATCCCCTTTATCTCATACTGCACCAACACCTTTCTACTATCTTGGAATAAATTAATTCCAGTTATGAGATGAAAAATTTTACTGTAAAAAATAGAAACTGCAGTGTAAATTTTTGTCATATTCTCAACCAGAACTGGT
Source organism: Ailurus styani (assembly GCA_002007465.1). Classification (NCBI taxonomy): domain Eukaryota; kingdom Metazoa; phylum Chordata; class Mammalia; order Carnivora; family Ailuridae; genus Ailurus; species Ailurus styani. The sequence goes on along the minus strand of LNAC01000376.1, from coordinate 1,178,285 downwards.
ATGTTTTATTCTAACTAGAAACTTGAATTGACTCCTTGATTTTTAATAGTGGGATGGGAAAATGAAGATTGGTATCTTTCAGTATCCACTCATTCATTCGTTCAGCAACTCGTATTAGGAATTCTATGTGCTAGGCACAGGGGGAGTATTAGAGGTAGGAAAATAAGACCGTGTCCCTGCCTAATAACCTAGAGATGGGTAACTAAATGATGGGATCTGGTAGAACAGGAGGAAGGTGTCAGACAGCACCTTGGTTTGGGAAGGGAAGGCAAGGTAGGTTTTATCCAGAGAGAAGCAATACCTAGTTAATAGCCAGGGTTGAGTTCCTTAGAAAAAATTGGCAAAGCGTAGTCAGGCATCCAGCTTTCAAAGCCAAGTTCTAACTTAAGCTAATGCAGGGCCCTAGACCATAAGCTACCGCCAGAGCACTGAGACCCTGAGGTGGTTGCTAACTCGAGAGGCTGCAGCTTGAGGAAACTGGGCGCATGCCCACTGGCTACTGGCATCGAGCTGACGGACCGCACGGAAAGCACTAAGTATGCTGTGTGGCCTGCCACAAGTAAGTGCTCAATGTTTGCCGATAGTACTGCTGCCGCTGCTGTTTTTGTCATTAGGAGACTCAGGAAGAGAATCTAATACAGGAGTTAATCTGTTGGTGGGCCTAGGGCTTCTAATATTTGACTGGTTGGTTTTTATTGAACCAAGATTAGACACAGTCATTACTTTAGGAGCAGCAGCTGTGAAGAATCCAGAACAGGTGAAGAATAATATCTTGCTGTAGCTCGACTGTCACTTTCTAGGGGGATGACCTCTCCGTACTACAGTTTCCTGACGTGTACAATGGAGATAATACCAACCTGACTGGGCTGATGTTGGGAATTAAGGGAACGAATACACTGGATTCGTTTAAGAAAACATCTAACACATAGTGAGTTCTCAGGTAAATCTCAGACTGTCTGCTAGTGGGCGTCTGGGTCTTGATACACTCTGGGGTGGGTTTAAGAAGTTCACTGGTTCAGGGGCGCCTGGGTGGCTCATTCAGTTGAGCGTCAGACTCTTGGTTTCAGCTCAGGTCAGGATCGCAGGGTCATGGTTTTGAGCCCTGTGTAGGGCTCTGTGCTCAGCACAAAGTTGGCTTGGGGATTCTCTCTGTCCCTCTCCCTTTGCCCCTCCCCACTCCGTTTGCATGTGCATGCGCTCTCTCTCTCAATAAATAAATAAATGAACTTTTAAAAAAGAAGTTCACTGGTTTAGAGCTGGGAAAGGCTGATCTTTCAGCCTGCAGGTCTTTAGCAACTGTGGCCGATAAGGTCCAGAACAGCCAAGAGCTAACACTGCTGTGTTGGAAATCAGAAATGCCCATTTTCACAACTTTTATGCTATGTGTCATTTTCCCCTAGGATAATTTATTTAAGGCAAGGAGAAGAATAATTACTGCAGATAGCACGCAGTTTTTTTTTTTTCACAACATATTTTCAAAAATCGTGATGAGGAAAATATATCAATCCTGTGAAGAAACAGCATAAAGAAAATGATTTGAGAAATCTTGCAGAAAGACCTAAGGTTCTTAACCTAAAACAAGTGTCAGGAGGAAGTCACAGGAGGTGGAAGAAATTATAGTAATCACGATGATGTCTAGAGCTTACATAAATCACCAGAATGGCAGCAGCAGCATCCTACACCTCTTCGATGCTGGCCCTGACTGTTCAGTTGCCTGGCCGGTTAGGATTGGTGTAAGCATCAGAGGGAACTGGCTGTGGTAGAAGGTTCTGGGCCTGATGCTGGGTGCAGTTGGGGAAAGCAGAGTCTGACCATGGCCTCTGACTTTGGTCGTGGATTTGATTCCATGGAACTGCTATATTTTCCAAAATCCCTTGAAAACTTATAGCCTTTTCCATGATACTGAGCAAGAGTCCTTAGAGGCTTGGAAAGACTTAGCCCTTTTCCCTTCTAAGAGTAAGCCACATCTAGATTTCTAGAGATAAAGAGACGGCAGGCACTGGCCTTCCCTCTGGAAGCACTTGCCTGTTCACCCGGAAGTATACAATGCTATTGCTTTAGAATCAGTTTTCAATTTTCATAGTTTCGGGTATGTCAGAGCCACTCCTGCAAACCCTCTGTCCTCTGGGAACCCCAAACTTGCTTGACTGGAATCTTAGAATCTACTTGCCTCTTACCATCTTACCCAGTGAACTTCTTTATTTTATTCCTCTTCTGTAGACTTTCAAGCATCACACAGACTTCTCAGTTTCTTTTCAAACTTGGCCTCTTTTCTGCTAAGTTTAGGTCTGTGCCTAATTTCTTTAGCCTTATCAAATTCCCACTCCTGTCCCTGACTTATAGCTCTTCATTACTGGTCTAAAATACACTTCGACAGAGTCACAAAGAAAATTCTTGTTGGTTCACTGTTTATATTTGCACTCAAGATAACATTTGAGACTGCGCTACTCAAAGAATTTGGTGACAACTTTCTTTATCACTCCCATATCTCATCAGGCATCAAGTCTTTTTACTTCATAAAAATGCTTTTAGCTCTTTAAATACTTTTCATATCTATATTAGCTGGGATAGGCTAACTGATATATCAAACAGTTCTCCAAATGTGTAACTGTAAGTGGCTTTAAAAAGATAGCAGTGTATTTCTTTCTTATGTAAACAGTCCAAGGTGATTTCATATTAGTTGGGGTGAGGTGTGAGGGAGAGGAGGGAGTAGCAATCCATGGGGGCCAACAAGGCTCTTCCATCTTCAATGCCCAGTTTCCAAGATTGTCCTCCCGAAGATATTCTGGAGCCAAAAGGGGAAAGACAGGAAAGCTGTCACAAGAGGTGGCCCACATCCCTCGCACTCACCTCCCTCTGGCTAGAGGTCAGTCCTGTGGCCCCAGGTAATAGCAGAGTGGCTGGAAATGAAGTCTAGTTGGGTACCTAAAAAGAAGCATGGAGAAGTTTCAAGAAAAGTTAGCAGTCACAGCCCCATTATTCGTGCCCTGAATATTCACACGGACCCTGAATCACCTCTCAAATAGTTGGCCACATTGGACTCTTATCTCTTATCCAGATCCTTAGTCCCCCTCAACTCTCTGCTACACTTATGCCTGGGATACTTTTTTAGATGTGACTAGTCCTCCACAGCTTTAAAGCGAAAAGGTCAGCCTGCGTAGGTAAATGCATGATGCCAGTCCCCTCTGGAGCACAAGCTCCCACAACCCCTCACACAAAGCCTTCACTCCAACCATGAGGGAATTATTTCTTTTTCTAATCCATAATGATAATATGTTGCAAACACTCATGTGGCATGAGACAGAGCCCTGACCAGTTTATTATTAGCTTGTTTCTTTTGCACAACAACCTTATAAAGCAGATAGCAGTATTATTCCCACATCATAGAGGAAGAAACGCAGTGAAGTAGCATGCCTGAGGTGCTACAGTTTCTAAGTGGTACAGCTTGGAGTATGACCCAAAGAGTGGGGATTCTGGATTTTTACTCACTGTATTATCATGCTTCTCCCAAAGTTACTGTACATGCCATTCCTTTCTCCCTGAATGCCGTTCCTCTGTCTTCATCCAGTTCCTCAAACTTCAAGAATCAACTCAAGCTTACATCTCTTCTTTCAGGATGCCATCTTTGACATTAGCTGAACTTGGTTCTAAAGCAATGCTTCCTATTAGTTCACTAATCAATGACGTTGTAGAAAACTGTTACGTTATACTTGATAGGTTCCCCATGCACCCCACAGCCCACTCTCCAGAGAGCCAGGTTTTATATTGCTAAATGATACTTCTTTCTTTCTGGACAGAAGCAATTTTATAAATTGCAATGATTTTTCAATTGTCCAGACTCAGCATTTTTTTAGGGTTTGAATTTGTACCAACAACTCCTTTCTCTTGCTCCTCCACGTGGAAACACTGTAGAAATTATATTTTACAGGTAGTGTAATATTGCCCGAGAAGGGCTTCTAAGTTTTATGGACTTAGAAGAACTACCTAGGTTTTTTTTCTACTTCTCCGAATGGAAAATCCTCAGAGCAATTTTGATCTGGAAGTGCTGCATTTGGGTTCTTTCACAATTCCCCAACCCTAAGTCAAGTATCGACTGGTGTACAGGCCACAGCGTCTCTAGGCTAATCAAGAGCATCTCCTTTTGCTACACTCGGTGTTTAAGAAATGGGGAAAGTCAGCTGGGTTTAGAGATTAGGCAAGAGACTCAGAGACATACCTTTTGATAAGTCTCAAATCATTTCCTGTTTATAAAAGCATACGTTAAGACAGCCACAAAATCTCCAAATGAATGGTGTTTTACTTTTCCTTCACAATCTCCATGGGAAAAGGTACTTCTGACTTTCCAAGTGAATAAAAATAATGAACCCTGATTACCAGGTATGGTAAACTGATTTGCAAAGCAAGTGGAAATCATCTTAGTATGTAGTGATAAGCATCTTTTAGATATCAGAGGACGGATTGACTTAAGGGTCTATATTTTTTAAACTAGTGAATATTGGGATGTGAGTCATTGTTATTCAGTTTGAATTTGTCTTCTCTGTTTATATTCACTTAATTAAAGATGGCAATTTGTGAATATTAAATTTGTAAGTTTTCCATAGCAATCTAGTGTTTATTTTGGATATTAAATTTGGTTACAGAGCGACTATAGAACATTATTACAAACCAATCTCTGTAGTCTGTCTCTGAGTAACAGTTGCCAGAAATTGGGGATTAGCAGTTTACCCCCCACCAATACCAATAAATTCCTTTCACTTGATCTTCTGAAATGCTTATATTATTGTTCAGTACCTGACTTCTCCACTCAAATGTAATAACACAAAGATGGGGACCACATCTGTCCTGTTTACCACTGTAGCCCCAGTGCCTAGCACCGTGACTAGGACATTTACAGATATTGAATCAGTTTCATTGTTTACCTGTTCACACTGGGACAAAAATCTTTGCGAGTATTCTGCCACCATTTGTGTAGATTCAAGCCAAATGTGGCTTGTAATGATATTATAGATGCTATCTCTGCTGTCCTACTCAATATTCCTCCTCCTCCTGCAATGCTTAACCTGATTGACAATGGCCCCTACTACTTATAACATTGACCTTTTAGGGGGTGCACTTGTCACTCCATCTTATGTGATCGTTTTATGATGTTGAAAACCATTTCCTGTGATCATGCTGTGTTCTCAGATGGCAAACTTAGATTTATTTATGCTTGCGACCCAAGGCAGGAAGTTAACCTTGAAAATAAGTTAAAATTTGAAAGGTAGTAAATCATAGGACTAGGATTTATAATTTATTTCAGTAAGGAATCTAAAGACCAGGTGTGAAGGAAGAGACATGAGCTAAAAGTTAAAAAAAAAACCCACAAAGCCCTGGCTTCTCTTCCAGCACTGATATTAAGTTTCAGCAAGTTGCCTTACTTTTCTGGACCTTAATTTTCTCATCTCTCAAAATGAAAGGATTAGCCAGATCGGGAAAGACAAATCAATGGAAGTCTTCTGCTTCTCCCTCATTTGCCCAAGGGAGACATCACTAATCACTCAGTGCTGTATTAGAATATTTTTTAAGACAATGCTCCATGCAGCCCCCCCCCCTTGCCATCAATGTAGTTCACACACAGACGAAACCTCTTTGTCTTCTCTAGGCTACATGACCTTTAAGATGCTCTCTAGCTTTAAAATTCTAATAGCTCTATTAAATAGGCTGAAATTTAAGAGTTCAATAATAATCATTCCTCACCATCCAGAGGCAGTCTGAAAAAAAAATAAAGAGAACTAATAACCCTTCTCTTTTAACTTTTACTCAGGGCCACCATGAAGAGTTGTTTAGGTTGTAAAGCATGTAAGTCCCTATGTGGATTGTACTTCTTCAGTGGGTTCAGTGCCTAACCTTCATAGCTGTTCATGGCCCTCTGCTTCCACAAGTTCATTTCTAAATAGCTGTACCTCAGTTCTCTGGCTTCTAATTTGTTTAATTTTATATTTTATTTCTGGAAGATTTATGACTATGAAAAATATCGCTACAGGGAAAATTTTGATATTCCAGACTTTTCATTATAACAGGGTTTTATAAAAATTATTTCTCTTGATTTAAACAGAAACACATGTACTGAGAACTCACAGGACATTAGCTGTTGCATATAAAACAATAACAACCAAAAATGTAAACTGCCAATGATAGAAGGGAGTATCACCTGATGTGAGCATGCATTTCCTTATACATTTATTTCATCAGTATTTGTTGATGTTCTAGACACTATGTCAGACACTAGAAATGCCTTGATAAATAGACAAGACCAGTTTGAAATCTCTCTTCTTTGATCTGTAGTCTAACGGGGGAGGACAGAAATTAAAAGAAGCATTGCTCTATGGAAAGAGCAGGGCTGTGAGAGTGCTAGCAAGATAACCCCACTTGGGTGTGGTGGGGTGGGGACAGCTTCTCCAAGGAAATCTTACCTTGGCTGAGACCAGAGGAGGAGCAGGGGTTAGCCAAGTCAAGTTGAGGGTTTGGAAGAGGAGCGTTCCCGGCAGAGGCAATAGTATAGATAAAACCGTGGAAGTGAGACATGTCATAGCAACTCGAGGAACCAAAAGAGAGTCAGTCGAGTGAAGAGGAGGTGGCAGCTTCAGAACACAACTGGAAGGGTCCAAGTGAGTGATGATGATGATGTGGATGAAACGGGATGGAGATGCAGAGCAGTAGGAAGTACAGTTTTCATACCTATTTAGAAGTTAGAATCAACACTATTTTGATTATTAGGTTATGGTAGGGGACTTGAAGGGAAGAGTGAAATCAGATGTCTAATTTGGACAGTCAAGTAGGTGGTGGTGCCATTTATTCAAGGGTTTATTCAAGGGTTTATTCAAACCCTTTACACAAGAGAGGGAGCATGTTTGAAGAAAATAGAGGGCAGTAAAGCAGGAGGGGTGGTACTAAGTTCTGTCCTGCACATGTGCAGTTTGAGTTACCCATGGAGCATACACAGGGTAACGTCCAAGTAGCTGGCTGGACACACTGCACTGATAGAGGAAGTCCTAGGCTTGAGATATTTCATTGGATTTTGTCAATAGGTAAGAAATTAAAACCTCTCAAGGGTTTGAAATGGTTTAGGGGAAAGTTTGTAGATGCAAAAGAGAGGGCCCAGGAGTAAACCCAGAAAAACACCAACATTCCAGGGAAAAGAAGAGAAAAATATATTTGAAGACAGGGAAATTAGCAATTCAATAGGTAGGAGACAAACCAGCTGCTTATGATGTCACAAAATCCAAAGGAAAAGAGGCTTTCAAGAAACATAGCTTTCAGAGTTGTCAAGGCCTATGAAAGAGACAGAAAAGATAAGGCCAAAAATATTCCATTAATTTAGCAACTGAAGAGGGTACTGATCACCTTGGTATGAGTAATTTCAATGTTTATTTTGGAGAACCCAGTAATTACTCAGTGGTAAATAGAGAACCCAGATTGCAGTGTGTTGAGATGTGATTGGGAATTGAAAAAATCAAGGAGCAAGTATAAAAACAATTCTTTGAAGATTCATGGCTCTGATGGGGAAAGAGAAAGACCATAGCAACAGAAAATGGATGTAGCAGCAAGAAGGAAAGCATGATCATAAGAAGAGAGAGACTTGAGGGCACCTGGGTGGCTCAGTCGGTTGGGCAGCCGACTCTTGGTTTCAGGCTCATGCCATGATCTAAGGGTCATGAGATCAAGTTCTGAGTTAGGCTCTGCACTCACTGAGGAGTCTACTTGAAAAGTCTCTCCCTTTGCCCCTTCCCACACTCATCTGCACACATGCTCTCTCTCTCTCTCTTTCTCAGATAAATAGATCTTTAAAGAGAGAGAGAGAGAGACTTGAGCACATTTAAATGCTAGTGGGAAGGAGACAGTAGAGAGAGACACTTTGACGATGCAGAAGAAAAGAGGAAGGATCAATAGCCTTGGAAGGAATGAAGGCACATCTTCTACTGTAAGGAGACGGGAGGTGGGAAGGATAGAGGTAGCTACTGGTAGTGTCGTAAATGTAACAAAAGGTTAAGTTTAGGTCCTATTGTATCTTTCTCAATGAAGTGGAAGCTGCACCGAAGTGCAGAATGATGGGGATGGTGTTAGAGGCTGAGATTCAAGCAGAGTAGCAATTTACAATAGCTGCTCTGCGATATTAGAGTTAAGTGTTGACTACAGAATCAGTGAGCAATGAAATTCTTTTTGTTTGCAGTTTTTTTTGAGAGAGAGAGAGAGAGAGACAGATATATATATATAGAGAGAGAGAGGGAGAGAAAGAGAGTGAGTGAGCACATGCACAAGGGCGAGGAGGGGGAGAGGGAGAAAGAAAATCTCAAGCAGGCTCCATGCCCAGCACAGAGCCTGACTGGGGCTCGATCTCACCACCCTGAGATGATGACTTGAGCCAAAACCAAGAGTCGGACACTTAACCAACTGAGCCACCCAGGATCCCCGTTGCTTGCAGTTTTAAGTCCCTTTTTGAAAGGGACTTAAAGTTTATGAAAACTGTTTCAGAATCTCCTTTGCATTTCTTATTTCCACCCCTTTTCCCATTTATTCACCTCCCCAATTTAAACCTTCCCCCCTTTTTTTTCAAAGTAGGCCCCACACCCAGGGTGGACCCCAATCCAGGGCTTAAACTCAGACCCTGAGATCAAGACCTGAGCTGAGATCAAGAGTTGGTCACTGAACTGACTGAACCACCCAGGCGCCCCAACCCTTCCCTATTTTTTAAATTAAATGTACGCCAACTACCATGAAATCTGTTGATAAAAGATACTGCAAAATAAGTTTAGATTTTTGGTTTGTTGCCTTGTTTGTTATTATTAATCCCAGGCCACAAAGCTGTCTTGCAAAAAACGAGGAAGTTACAATAGAGAAGAATAGTTCTTAATGATCTCACTTATTTAAGACCTTGTGGCTAGTCCAAACAGATAATAAAGGCCAAGAAAAGCCTACCTTGAGATTTTAACCCCCAGGATAAGTTTTCTACCTAATCAAAAGAACCCAGTAATTGCTCCATCTCCCCTTAAATGGTTTTGTTTTCTGTGAAAACTGTTTTACCCTTTAGCTGACTTCCTAAGTGTTAAATTAAGAAGGATTCTCCCAGAAGGTTTGTTCATCATGTCCTAGAATCTCCACTGAGTTAGAGTGGTCCAACTTTCACAGTGCTTTGTTTTCAGAGTACCTGATCTAGGTCGTGATATCATTCTTTTAAAAGAGATACCCTTCCACCAGGCTGGGACCCTGTCCATCATATTCTTCCCTGGGGCCTGGCAGAGTGCCAGACTCCTGGTGAGGGCTCAGTCGGTATTTGTAGAATGAATGAACAAATGGACTGTGGCAAATGTGAATCCTGCAGGGGAAGTGAGGGAAAACTTCTGTGACATGGAGAATTGGAGGCAAAGAAGGGGTTAATACAGCCAGATGGTAAACTGGACTGCCTTCAGGAGAAACCAGTGGCCATCATGGGATGACCTACCAAGGTTCCAACTCCTTGACTCTAATTATTAGGCCTCTTTGGAAATTCTGCAGTTACCTGACTTCCTTCATTACTGATCAGTTCATTACTTTATCATTAATTTATCTGACTTCCTTCATAACTGATCAGCTGAAATATATAATTTGCCAGATGTCTTTGAAGTTCTGTGATTAGGGATTTTAGATTGAAACTCGTTCTTAATCCATGACTTAGGAATCAAAACTTTGAACTTCATTGTTTGTGTTCTTGATTGTTGTCTTTTCTTGTTGTTTGGGGGTTTTCTTTCTTTCTTCTTTTTTTTTAATGTTCCTGTTCTCCTTGGGTATGAATAGAAGTGTCTTTGATTGGCATGGGAGCCCTCACAAAGTCATTTTTGTACATGTAAACTTGGTATTAAATGTCAGGTATGAAATACATAAGGGACAGATTACTTCTCCATAAAGGAGAACTTAATAAATTTCAGAAAAGCGAATTCTTTCACATCTGCCTCGCCAACAAGTGCAGAAACTTTGATCTTCATTTGCTGAGAGGAATATGGCGGATGATACACAGTAGATGTTGGAGTAATGCTCACTTACATTCCTTTTTGTAAGAAAAAATATCTTTCTTCCAAGAAGCCATTCTAGGGTCTTTCTCTTGACAGTGTCCTAGTTCTTATCTCTGCTGCACACAGGCTCACAAACTGTTTTCTTTGAAGGGCATTTTGTTATTGGTCCTCTTTTTATTTTTCCTCCCATAGTAAACAGACCCGAAGGTGTTTGCTCCCCTTGGTGAGAAGGTCCCTGGGTGCAAACACAGTAGTGTGAACCTCTGGCTTTTCTCTGCTGGTCATTCCCTGAGTGTGAGGAACAGGTGCAGTGATCAATTCACCACCCTTGGTGAACCACGGGAGGGAACGAACCGATGTGTCGCAGACCTTTTGTTCCTTGGAGAGAATGATTCTGAAGAAAGGCTGCCTCTGCTGATACTGTGAAAACATAAGGACTCAGGACTTTTTTTCCCCACTTTACGGATGGCTGTAGGTTTACCCATCCTGATTTTCTCAGGACGGTCCCAGTTTATGTCTGTTATTCTCATGTGATGATTAGTAGCACCCCCGTACACTCTCAGAATTGTTCATGCTTGGATGGTAGACTATAGAATCCTCCTAATTACATGGACCCAAGAGGAGAAAACCCTGTCTGTATGCCCTGATGTGGGAACTTTAGGAAAACGAAATTGTGTGTGAGACATATGCAGAGCAGGTGAATGAAGCTAGATAACTGAAAAATTTAGCTTCCCTTATTGAGCGCCTACTGTGTGCTCAGCACTGTGCCAGGTGCTGAAACACAGGGGTCAGCTGTATCCTACAGAGTTCACCTCCCACATGCAAGCCGGACCTGGAAGTACCCCTTCGCACCTCCCCAGGATTTGATATATGAATCAGGTTTGGGATATGTCACTGCTGGGCTTTTATTTATTTATTTTGAGGGAGCTTTAATGGCATGGTATCATGTTTTAATTAATAGAACATCATGTTATGAAATTGTTGAATCAGATCTTTTCCCTAGGCATCAAACGTGTTGTCAGTGAATATTTGACATCTAGATATGAGGAACAAAAGAGATAAAGAAAATAACAATGAGCTTTTTATAAAGGATGAAAACATAACATTTGGGTATTTTAATGTGTTGCCACAACCTCAAGAATTACAGGAGGTATTTCCTTTAGAAATAACACAAGACATCAACCCAGTGCCTTCCTCACTTTCTACCCTCTTTGATGGGAAATTTCATGGCTGTGACAGAGAGGCATGTTGAGAAGGACCAGAGTTTTATTATTTGTAGACTTTTAAGTGACTAAAGGAAGTTACTCCCAGTACTAGAAACCAATGGAGAAGCTAGCTCTGAAGGTCAAGGTAGCAGTCGGAGTTCAGCACAGACAAGAGAAACCACTCTAGATGTGATCATCACAGAATGAGTCAGTACAGAGTTGCATACTAAATCTTAGGAAAGGCTGAAGGAGCAGATTTTAGACTTGGCTTCCTGGATAGAGTGCTAAAGCCAGATAGAACTGACTCACTAGGGAATACATACCATCTCTGAGGTACCCCTGAAGCAATGAATTCAAGAACGTTCCCTGCAACTGTAAACTAGGATTCAGGAAGTTGAAATCTAGAGGCTAACCACTTCTGTAGCTGCTGTTACCAAGAGCCTTCCTTCAGCCTGGAAGCTAGAGAGTAGACTCTGGAACTATGATGTGGGAAATCCCATGTTTCTCTGACTAAGCTCACCGACCGAAGTAGCCAGAAGGAGCGGAGAGATGGCCTGGACCTTACCTCCACCTTCCAAATCCCTCAAAAGCACATCTACTTGATGTAGAGTTGCCAGATTTAGCAGACAAAAACAATGCGTGCAATATACTTACGCTAAAAAAAATCCATTATTTATCTGAAATTCAAATTTAACTGGGTACCCCGTATTTTGTCTGACAGCCCTAACCTACTGAAACCTAATTCCTCTGCATAACCCTAGCTGCATAGGAGTCTGTCAAATGCAGTCTTTAATTTCCAGCCAGTCCAGCGGTGTAGGGATTTCAGTGAGCCAATCCATAGCATTAACCAGTGTAGATTTCCTCGCAAGAATGGCTGAAGCCTTTCTGTTCCCAGACACTTTTGCTACCATCTGAATATTTTACTTTGCATTCTCATACTCTTTGAAATCCTACCCATATGTGATTCATTTGGTTTAACTCAGCTTCTTCTTTTTAGAAGATGCACAAATCTTCCAGGATGTGCAAATGGTCAGAGTATGCTCAAAGAATAGGGTTTTCAACAGGTGGGAGAGAAGGAAGGCTTCCAAGAACCTGAGGAAAGGTGGGGGTAGAAAAGGCTGCACAGCAGGAGGTAGAGCAAGATGGGCAGGTGCCCATTCAGATCTCCTTTGCTTACTTTTTCGCACTGAGCAGACTGAGGATTCAAAGACAAATATTTTCTTTCCATACTTCCTCTCCCTTTTGTACCCCCCAAAATGCATGCCTCATGAATCACATAACCCAAAGTAATGCTATCAAAATGATATAGATCATTGACATTACAGATCAAATAGCTGTATATTTTCTGGCCTGAAATATATATGACTACCGTTTCCGTGGAAATTTGAGTTTTGGGTTCTGAACCATTGACTTGCAAATGACTTTGGGTTACGGAACTCTTTGTAAGTTGCGGACTGCTTTTACTTATTTCAAAAGGAAGAATGCTGTATTTGCACCATGCTAATTAACTATTTAGTGAGAAGAAATGTCAGCCTGGAGCATGAAAAGAAATACTGCCTCTCAGAGAAGTCAAGGCTGATGATAAACAATCATGCTGGCACAATGCCGCTCTTCAGAAACACGGAAACTCTTTTTTGTTCCTCCATTTTCCCTAGGATTTTCTCTTCTGCATTTAAAACAGTTGGGTAGTTCAAGTTTCAAGGCTACTGATTCTAACAGAAAATCAGGAGTAATTGGAAGCAGTGGGATGTTGGGAGCAGTAATCCAGGTAGCTGCTCTCCACATTATCCTGTAGGACTTTCCGTGGCAATGAAATCAGGCAGTAAAGGTCTGGCTGAGTGAGGGCAAGCACACAGTCATACTGAGAACGGTGCCGTCTCTGCAATCCTTTTATCTCTGGTGTGGGAAGGAGGGGAATTCTGTGGCAGAAAACTTCATACAAGGGTTGACGAGGGTTATTTAGCTAAAAGAGGGTGTTGTTACAGTGAAATCAAACTTGCCATGAATTGTTTGCTGTTAAGGCAAATCGAAAGTAGCATTCCATCTTTGATAAGGGAGGTGAGTTTTGCAGATTAACTTGTGAGTTTTCTTTGGAATAAAGGAGACATAAATTGTGCTCATTTCAAAGGTATAGTAGGTTCATTTTCTCTTCAAAAGTGGACTTTGAACCTGGTGTCTTACTTCTGCCTGTCAAAACATTATTGCTCTGAAAAGCGTGGCAGCTATTGGATGAGAATTTGTCATCATCAAGTCAGTTAAAGAGCCCCGAAATTATTTTTTACTGACTGTAATTTAATTTCATACATCTAATGGTATTTTAAAATCCGTGAGCTATTTTGTAACTCCCAACATCACAAGGATAAATTTGATTCCATAGATGAAGTGTTGTGCCGAACGAAGTATAGTCAAAGAGAGAAACAGAAAAAAAAAATGAGTGGAATTCTCAAAGCTCTATGCAAGTCAGCCATTATGAGGCTTTTTCATCCTGTGAAGCTCCTCGTGATATGTTGAAAAGAGAAGGTAATGAATAGATGGTGTTTAAAAGGCCCCAATCCTCTTCTAAATGCTTCAGAATCCATTATTTAATTATGATCTTAGATCTAAAATCTGGTCTTTTAAAGGACTTGATGTGCCCTGAGTGGTAGAAAATGTGATTTCCAAATTGTATGATATGATTAGCTCTCTGAGTAAACCAGTAGCCCAGTAACAAAATCATTTCCTATTCCTCGGGAAACACTGTAATTAGAGGTACTTATGAGCGAGGATCTGGGTAGGCCAGATATTTGGGAAACTGCAAAACTGAAAGTCACATTGATTTTATAGTGAAGATTCAGCCAAGTTACTCTTGAGGTTTCAAAAATGGACCTGCCCAAGGAACATGTTCTTGCTTTCACAGGCACCAGGCAGTTTTCCAAGAGCAAGCATTCATCCACACAGGGAACCATAAAGTGTAGTTTCCACTTTTCTAGCGATGGCACTTAAAACCAGGAGAAGAAGCCGTAGCGTTCATGGAGATCCACTTCTCCGGGCCAGCAAATCCTCTCGGCTTTCAGCGGCAAGTTTGTCAGCATTCACCACCACGTTCGAGGAGTTTCTTGCAACCTCTGAAGTCTAAGACACAGAGTGAGCAGAGGAGGGTACAGAACTTTAACTCATACTCCTGGGCTTATCTCTCCAATGGAAAGGCTGTCTTATCTTCTTTTATGTTTTCCTAATCAAGCCATTAGCATGAAACAAGGACATGTAATCTTACCAGAGCAAAATTGGGGTCATGCCATAGGCTGGCTGAGTGAGTGCTCCTCGGCACAATGATGTATGGCCGCTGCGCAACAATGCCGCTACCGCGTCAGATCTGCCCTTTAATTACATTCTCAATCTCATTTGAAGAGATTTTATCATTATGGAAATTGCTCTGTAAATGTGCCCATGATGAAACCCAATAAAAGTTTGCTGAGAAGAATTGAAGACGGAGGGAGATGAATCAGCAGCTAAACTATTATCCTCAGACAGAGTTGTCCTGGCTTTCGGCAAAACCCCCCATGCAGTAACAGAGTCGCCATGGACTCAGGTGTGTATCTTCCTGGTTATTACAGGGAACTTGAGCCTGTGCCACTAGTTCTCCTTCCAGAAGCCAGAGGAAGAGTTCTGCTTTCCAGCTTGGCTGGACTTCTTCTCCCCAACCTCAAAGTCATCGCTAGAATTTCTAGTGGCCACACCGAATCCTGTGGTATTCACCTCATGCTCTGGACTCCATGCATGCATGTAGAGTGGACCCGAGGTTCTTGAAATGAAGGACGGCTTTCTTTTCATGAAATAAAGAATACCTCTGCTTTCTTCTCAAGGTCATCTAAAAATAATCCAGACCACTGGGTCATGGAAAGCACATGAGGAGGATTCATAGGGAAAGAGTAAAGTCAAAATGTTCTTTTCTCTACAATAGGGATTGTCCCCTATCTGTGTAGCTCGACTGATTTGAAGTTTCCTTTTAAACACATTCTTGATCATCTCTTTCTTCGATCTTGAACCGTACCACTGAGCTACCAGACAGGCATTCTAGGGCCATAGCTACACTTAACCTGGAGGCCAACTTCTGTGTCTTTCCACAGGCCCCTGGCTCAGTGCACCTTTTCCTCCACGTCACTACCCTTCCCCCTTTCATGTGTTGTTTCCCAAGAAGATGGCAGGTCACAGTGGAAAAGGGCCAGGTTACTTGAATGTGGCTAGGGTGGTGGGAATTTTGTAGCACCCAAGGGTGTCTTCTGTCAGGCACCACCACTCCCCCAAATGTAATCATTTTGTGCCTAGGATCAGTGAGACTAATTCCAAGAGGTGTAAGTCAGCAAAATCGTATTGTAGTCACATCTTTCAATGTGTTCTTCTTCCTGGGAGTTTTCCACTAAAACAGTACTTGAAAGATCCGTTGTCTTCATTAATTCATTGTATTTCTTGCAGGTAGAGGTAGCTGGCAGCAAGCTACTGCCCCTCTGCTTCTTCTCAGTGGGTCTTGGAAGCCCATAAAATTAGAGGTCATATTTTGTGGTTATACGTATTTGTGCGGGTTTCTCAGGAGAGGATCCATAATTTTCATAAAGGCATTCATGAAACTGCCAGGAGTTTAAGGTGCATTATGCAAGACCAGTGTTCATTCTCAAAGCAGGTCAGTCCCTGGAGTAGCAGTATCAGCATCACCTGGAAACTTGTTAGAAATGCAAATTCTTGATTTCTATGCCAGATCTACGGAATCATGAACTCCAGGGTCGGGACCCGGCAGCCTGTGCTTTCATAAGCCCTCTGCATGATTCTCAGGCTCACTCAACTTTGAGGAGCACTGCGCTAGACAAGTTACCAATACATGCTGCAAAAGTTCATGTTCACAGGTACATGTGGATGACACAGAGAAAACAAACTCCTCTCTCCCACCCCCCATGGACCTTTCCCTCTGGCCACATAGAGTTGCTCAGCTCTGACGTGTACTCTTGTCTCCTTTCAGCTCATCGTCAGCCTAACTCTTGACCTTCCCAATGTTTCAAATTTCATCCTCTCACTTAACTCCAGAAGGGTTTCTCAGCAAGTCTCTCTATTTTTTACTCAAGATAACATTAATAATTAGGTATCACCCACATTAGTTTCTTAGTCCCCTGCTGCTGAGGTTTTTCTCTATTAATCTCTCAAGTACGCCAGAAATATCAGCAGAAATTCATGATGACATACAACCCCTCTGTCCCTATCTGAGAAGAGTCAACCAAAAGCATCTGTGCACAGTAAAACACTATGGACATAATCTGTTTACCACTTCTCTTTCTTGGGGTGACCGGACTTCTTGATCAGTGACAATGTTGAAATCCAATTCTCAGTTTTCCTTCCTTACACTGTGAGGCAGGTTTCCACTGTTTTGTGACATATTCCAGTGTAGCTCCCACATAAAAATTCTTATGATGTAAAATGATCTATCAAGACCTCCATTTCTCTCTTCTAGTCCTTTATTAAAACTTACATAATTTATCTCATGAGTATGGAAAACCTAAACCTTTCCAAACCTTACTGTCCTGGAGATAGTTTTTCAGATGTACCTCTTCTCAGATGAAGGAAACATCGTTACATGGCCTAAGGCCAAGGATGCCTTGGGTCTGTTTCAACAAGGTGGTCCAGAGTCTCTAGGATGTTCCGAACTGAACTGATGCTTTGAGAAAGATTAGTGGGTATGCAATAGAAGACTCATGAATGGACTTCTAGCTTCTAGCTTCAGCATAGTGGGTTCTAGGAATGAAGAAATATCCTAGATGTTTTGCCAGGTGCTATTTTGCCAGTTTTCTCATTTATGAGATTTCCTTTGGCAGCTAGGCCGGTGATACCTATCTTTATATTAATGTCCATATGCATATACCTTCTTCTTCCTTTGGCTTACACATTGGAAAAGAGAGTATATTTTTTCCCAATCACCATCCACCCTGTTCCATGAGAGAAGAAAAGCTAAATCGGGGGAAGTAACTCCCTAGGCACAAAAAAACCATTACACTCTCCAGAAAAAGCAATTTGCTCTACTTGGTAGTAGACAGAAATTAACTCACCAAAGAACAGCAGGGAATCAGACCTAATTATGTCAGTAGGACTTTAGTTAACGTCATGATACTAGAACCTTCTTTAACATTCACACTTTATGGATACCTAGAATTCATTTTAAAGGTAATATCTCTGAGCTTTTGATGAATGAATACCCACAAATGAATATGGTCATGTCCAATATGTGTTTGTGAATTATTTGGAAACTGTCCTTCTATTTAAAATGAAAAGATATAAAATCATCTTAGATTTATGATGTCATTAATCTATTCCAAACAGTTGCCTCAGTGTCAGGTTGCTTGTGGTTGTGTTGGGATATTAGGAGGGGTTTCTTTGGAGGGGTGGGGGACAGAATAAAGTTGCTCTGCATTTACAACATTCATAATTAAAATGAGCCAGAGGAAATTAGCTACATGGCTGTTATGATTTCTAGTGTATTATCAAAAATAATTATGGCACTTTGCCATATGTTCTTGCCTTCTCCTTACATATTGCTGTTGGGATAAGATGAGACTTGACATCCACTAATTGCTTATTTCTAATATAGTCTTGAACTACACTGATTCTCTAGAGAGAAAAGAAAGAGCTCTGTGAGAAAGAGATTCAGTAAATAGGATCTTTTCTAACTTTCAATTCTGTACATAATATAGACAAATTGTATAGATAAATATAACCAGATGTATATTAGTCGATGGGAAGATAGTTGACTATTTTAAGAATAAGGATGTGTTCTGCTCATTTAGAGCCATTGAAAATCATGAAAGTTGTGAGTTCAGAGTTGACTAAGGAGGAATAAATAAGGAAATACTTAACCGGAATCTAATGCAGTTGCCTGGCCATTCCTCTCAGAGCATCACAGAAAATTGTACAAACTAAGTATATCACAAGTACCTTAATGAATTAATTATTGTGTTGTATTACATGTAGCCCAACTCAGAAGATCCTCGCTTTGTATTTGAAGAGTGGGGAGGAATTAAGGGGAAGCAAAAGAATACCAATTCAGACAGATCTATGCCCTAATCCAGCTTCTGTCAGCTGATGGCTGCAAGATTCAAAAAGGTTCCTTCCATCTCTCCAAATTGTACCTTCCTCAACTGGGGAGTAAGAAGGCCTACTTCATACAGTCGATGAGGAGGATTTATAAGGAGTGCGAGTATTAGTTTCCTGCCCTGTTTTATCCCTCCACTCCACCCCACCCCAACCCCTCATCATGGCTCTGCAATAATAAATATGTTTCAGTGTCGGAAAGGCCCATCTGGTCTTTCTCAGATAAGGATAGTTATCTTCAAATGGCCTGATTCCTGCACATAAAACATAATACAAAACCAAAAGTATCTTCGACATTGTAGACTTTTCATATGTGGCTGTCTCTATGATTTAAATGTGCCATCTCGAGTTTAAGTGTGAAGGCCTTTCAAGATTACCCTTGGCAATGATCTTCTGAGAGATGTCTCATGGAGGAAAGACTCACCCAATTCTGAGCAATGAAGCCATATAGCAATATCTGGAAAAATATTACAACACAGTATAGCTTTTTATATGAATTTCAGATATATTAGTAAAAAAAGAAAACAGCCTGCCTACGGTCTTGTTTTATCTTCCACCATCAACATCATGAAGGCATGTCATTCTTTTTTATAACTTAAGTGCTGAGCTAAATGGGTACCAACATTAGCTCCCCACTGTGTCCATGGCACATTAACTCTTTAAAACACCCTGTGCAGTGTTACTCTACCCACCCTTTCTCAGGACAGAGTGTCCTTTAAAATCCACTCCCATATACTTTAGGAGCCCTTCATAGAATGCATTTGAGGTGGGAGTCTCCTGTGTCTGTGTGCAGCTTTGGTATCTGTGCCCTTGTCTTGTCGATGTCATTTACTTGGTACCAAGGGGTGAGTATGTGTGTATGTGTGTTTAAAACACAGCATCCATAGGGGCACCGGCATGGCTCAGTCGGTAGAGTGCCCAAGTCTTGGTTTCGGATCAGGTCCTGATCTCATGGGTCACGGGATCGAACCCCACATAGGGCTCTGCTCTCAGTGGGGAGTCTGCTTGAGATTCTCTCTCTCTCTGCCCCTCCGTGCCCTCTCAAATAAATAAAAATAAATCTTTAATACAAATAAATAAAACACCGCATATATAATGTTTGTCTTACTCCTGAGGAAAGGAAACTTAAAATAACATTTCTGCCTTTAAAACCTTTAAAATGCTTTTGTGAACAGTTACCACTTTGCCTAATTCTACCTTCCAAAGGTAGACCAAGAAGAGGATGAAAGTGAGTCATACATGCAGCTATTTCTGTAATTTAAGAGCACTTGGTGATGGTAGCGTCCCTCCTCCTTCCTTCCTGGGTTTGGAGCCGCCACATTATTGGTTCAAGAATGGCTAAGGCTGCCTGTCAGCTACATTCCTGCCTCCATTCTCTCTCTGCTGCCGTTGCCATTTACCCTGAAAACTGCGCCCCCTCCAGGTAACCATTCTCAAATACTTTTATAGTATGTCAAGTCTGCTGTGGGGAGAAGAATGGTGTACATGTGGTGTGTGGGGTGGTGCTCTTTGGCTATGGGGATCAAATAACATGTACAAATGGATTTCTTTCCTGTTTATGCTATTTCTCTGTCTGTTCATCCTATTATGCTGTGAACATCAAGAAGGTAGAAGTTTGTTTTTCACCACTGTGGGCCTAGATGCCGTTGCATGAAATATTAGTGGGAGGAAAGGAAAAGGAGGGAAGGAAGGGAGGCAGAGATGGACTAACTTAAGGGCTGGGACTACATCTTTCTTACATTGTATGTGTTCCCGTAGCTCCTAGTGAAGTCTCGGAAGTACAGTAGGCACTTAATTGCCTGTTTGTGTGATGAATAAATATGCAGAACAGTTCTGCACCATGACAGAATAAAAAGGAACTAGGAAAAACGTGATGCAGAAGAGAAAAGACACTTCTCATCTTACTTCCAACCTAGTACATCTGAAGTGAACGCTTCAGTTTTAAAAAGTAATTTTAAGGCTAGAGTAAACCAGAGGGTCAGGCAAAGAGAGAAAGCATCACGTGTTACCCGAGTTTGGAATTGCTTAAGGCGGTCTGACAAATGGGATTTTGCTCAGTTTCCTCGGGGGTAATCCACCCTAGGCCAGGCATTTTTAAAGATTAGATTTTGAAATAAAGGCTTGCACCTGGGAATGTACCGAGGCAGGAGAGCATATCCCTTCTCTCCACTGTTCTAGTGCATAAGGGGTGAGAATTTTCGAATGAGATATGAAAGCAAAGACAACAAACCCTGCAGGATAATAGTCTCTGAGGACCTTAATAACAGCCATTTTTAAAGCACAGCCTGTGGACTCCTAAATCCATAGCTGCCCGTTTAAGATGCATTGCGATGCAGTGGACCCGAAAACATACTCCTTATCTACCTAAAGCAACCAGGCTCCAAGCCAAACGGCAGTCCTCACATTAACTCTTGTTTCTCTTGGGATGACCACCCTGCTGCTTTTACAAGGTTTGCAACGGGCTACATACAGAATAGGGGGAAACAGCCACACCCTCTGTGGGTCTCTACGCAACTGCATTTTCTGAGTGAGTTAGGGACGTCTGGTGGTTAGATTAGAGTCCTTATAAGGTCAAGATTGTAAGTCCAACTCCTTTATATGGGTGCTTCTCAAAAAAATCCATTAGAAAGGATAATTCTGTTTTGTTTTGCTAGTTTTAATGGCCAATCCATACCAGACTGATACTTTTGTAACATGCAATAAAAATGAATTACTTTTAAAACTACAGAAACCAGACACAAAATGCAATCCTGTGCTTTTTATTTTTAGATTGCTGTAAAGGTTTCTAAGGATTTACTCTCAATTTCTGTTCTCATAATGGAATATGTGTGTGTGGGGTGTGTGTGTGTGTACCCAAACCCCAAGTATTTGGAGCGCGTGTTTTGCAAGTCATTTTGAATAGCCAAGCTAAGGGAGTTTTACCTTTGTATGTATAATTTTGTTTGTTGAATTTCTTTAAAGCATTTACTCCTTTTCAGAATAACTATGTTGGATAAATTCATTTAAAGAGTTTGATATATACAGTTTCCTTCTTAGAGTTTATTGAGTATAAACCTGTTTTTTCTGCTGAATTTAGGATCTTCGTTACTACCAGTAATGATTTTGCTTCACATGCCAAGTGAGGTGATACCTTCCAGGGCTAGTATGTAGGCCTGGAAGTGGCCACACTGGGTAACCCGGGTCAACTCTGTGTGCCCGCAGCTCCTTCTATACCTTTCCAGTTCTCTGTCATGTGTCACTCCTTACCACATGCAGTGGAGCCCTGACGGATACCTTCTCTCCTGTTTTGGATCTTGTTTCTGACCTTTTAAGTTCTTGGAAATCAGATCACCACTCTTTTTTTCCTATCAAGTGTATTTGAATTAGGTGAAAGTTATCAGTAAAGAGGAACCAATGGCCTTATCATTATTCACCTACTAATTGCTTTCAGAAAAGATTAGAGATTGTGTGTCTGTAATGAATTTCATAGAGAGATGTGGTCACTTATGTTTTTTCTTCCTGCAGCTTTTTGTCCATTTTCTTGCTGACTTCTCAGTTGTATTCAAGATAGGGAGGGCATCGTTTACTGAATTCTTTTTTAGAACAAGTAATTCCATGTACATAGGAAAGAAAATATTTGGATAACTGTTACCCAGGATGTTTTGGAATAGTATCATAATCATTTGTTTGGATAATAAAAAGAAGAGTGTTGTCCTCACTGACTCTTGACATCTCTCTTTTTTATTTTGCTCCTAGTAAAACCTCTATTACTTTTGATATTCTTTCCCAGTTGTCTTATGACTTAGGGACCCCATGGATCATTCTACTTGTTGAATGAGATAGTACAAATGTAATATTCCATGATCTTGTGTTTGTCCTACTTTTCCTTGTAAACTTTTATTCCCAGTGACTTCCTGAAAAAAGATCTTCATCCCGCTTTGGGTTTTTTTTTATTTGTTTGTTTGTTTGTTTTATTTGACAGAGAGAGAGAGAGATGACAAGTAGGCTGAGAGGCAGGTAGAGAGGGAGGAGGAAGCAGGCTCCCCACTGAGCAGAGACCCCCCCCCATGCGGGGCTCGATCCCAGGACCCTGAGATCATGACCCGAGCTGAAGGCAGAGGTTTAACTCACTGAGCCACCCAGGTGCCCCTAAAGAGAATTTTCGATTGCGTTGGTGGCAGAGAACTAATCTTGGCTGAATATAACTGGTTGCTAAGGCTACCCTTATCTCTTCTACTATCAGAAGCCAATTATACCCAATGATACTGCTTTAGCAACAAAGCCAATTATTTTTTTTAAGATTTTATTTATTTATTTGACAGAGAGAAAGATCACAAGTAGACAGAGAGGCAGGCAGAGAGAGAGGAGGAAGCAGGCTCACTGCTGAGCAGGAAGCCCGATGCATGTGGGGCTTGATCCCAAGACCCTGAGATCACAACCTGAGCTGAAGACAGAGGCTTTAACCCACTGAGCCACCCAGGAGCCCATCCTACTTTGTTTAAGGACCTCGGCTACATTCCATCTATTGCTTCCTAATACACATCATGTGTTCCAGTCAGGCTGTGTTATTCATTGTCCCTGCTCCTAAACCAAACTCACTCCTATCTTCTGCCATTCTTATACTCTTCTTCGCAGGGGGAATGCCCTCTTCCCTCTCCCTCTCTGTCTTATCCACCCTTCAAGGCACATTATTTCATGAATTCTATCATTTGATTTCCACCCTGATTCTCCTAGAAGAGCAACCCTTATACTAGCTATTACTTATTAAAGGCCTGTTGTGTTCGGGACACTGTTCAAAGTATTTTACAAAAATTATTCCATGTAATATTCACAACAACCCAGCAGGGAGGTATTACTATTTAATATTTAGTGAAGCCAAAGAGTTTTCAAACTTAAGCAGCTAATAAGGGAAAGAGAAGGAACAGACTCAAACCATGTTTACTTAATGGCACTTCACCATTGCTTTTCCCTGGAGGCTGAGAAAGGGCACTTAGGACAGGAGGAGGCTAGACTCTCAGACAAGCAGAGGCTGTGATATTTGAAAAAGCTCTCCAAAGGGCGCCTGGGTGGTTCAGTGGATTAAAGCCTCTGCTTTCAGCTCAGGTCATGATCTCAGGGTCCTGGGATCGAGGCCCGCATCGGGCTCCCTGCTAAGCA
This sequence comes from Ailurus styani, assembly GCA_002007465.1. Lineage (NCBI taxonomy): Eukaryota > Metazoa > Chordata > Mammalia > Carnivora > Ailuridae > Ailurus > Ailurus styani. The sequence goes on along the minus strand of LNAC01000376.1, from coordinate 1,154,812 downwards.
GGGAGCCTGCTTCCCCCTATCTCTCTGCCTGCCTCTCTGCCTCCTTGTGATCTCTCTCCCTCTGTGAAATAAATAAATAAAATCTTAAAAATCTCCTGTAAAAAAAAAAAGCTCTCCAGGAAACGGGGTTCTCCCTACTCCTAAAACCACTGTGCTCTGAACATACCTCTTGCCTGACCACTGAATTTCTTGATATCACCTTGGAGATTTGCTTTCCAAGTACACAGAACTTGAGGCTCTCTAGTTCTTTGGGGGGGGGCGGGGCAACAAATTATGGTTTTTACTGGCACCCATTTTCTCAATTAGCTTATGTTGTCTCTTGTTGTGTTGGATATGTCTCTGTCCACTGCTTCGGATGTGGTTAAGAGTCTCCATGTTATTAAGACCATACAGTGACTCTTGGGGTATGGAAAACATTCTCTGCATTGGCTAGTGACAGTTTTACTTTTTTTACAGATTTTATTTATTCAGGACACCTGGTTGGCTCAGCTGTTTGGGGGACTGCCTTCAGCTCGGGTCGTGATCCTGGAGTCCCGGGATCAAGTCCCATGTCGGGCTCACTGCTCTCTGCTCGCTAGATTCCAGGGCGCTCGGACCATGACCTGAGCTAAAGGTGGACACTTAACTGACTGAGCCTGCCAGCGCCCCTATTGGGAAAATTTTTAAATGAATAGGGATTGGGAAAAAAAACCTCAGAGGCAACATAGCCTAGTGGTTAAAAGCAACAGTCCCTGGAGTTCCGACAGCCTGGGTTTGGTATCTGGCCCACATGGTTTACTAGCCGTGTGACCTTGGGCATTTTTACATAAACTTCTCTGAAATTTCATTCTTGTATATGTAAAATGCAAACACTGATCATGTCTCCCCGAGAAGGTTCCTGAGAGGCCTCAGCAGCTCACGAACATCCAGTGCTCTGGCCAGCATCTGGTGTAGCATAAGTCATACACATTGTCGCTGCCACTGCACTTGTTTCTGTGGTTATATAACAAATACCTTTTTCCATTTGTTATTGTTCTTTTTAAAGAATACGATCACAAAAAGAAGAGAAAAATTAGATAGACTGGCCTTGGATGTGGTGACTCTGGCTTTGAGTGATTTTTTTTAAGATCAGTCAGAAGTAAAATAAAACTACTTAAAAATGCCTACAGAAGTTCCTTTTTGTCCAGGTGGGCTACTGTCTGAGAATTCTCTTTACTAACCCACCCCATCCCCCACCTCCCCACCCCGGCTTTTCTGTGGCCTCTGACTCAAAGGTTCATCTTAAGCTAAATGCCATCACGGTAGTTTTATGCAGGTACGAGTATTCCTTCCTACCTGTCCTGTCAATGTCTCCTCCCACCTAGGACTCATGCTGCTCACCTGTATCGAGAAATCTCCACTACAGCATGGCAGCCTCCTTAAAAAAACAAACAAACAAAAAAAGCCTTCCACTGCTCACTGATACTCACCTCCATTTTAGAGCAGGCTACCTGAGTCCCACAGCTTGACAGATTCCCTACCAGCCTGCTAGCCCCAAAGAACATGGGCGAACTACACTGATGCTGATGCATCAAGTCACTACTTAGTGTAATGTTCACGTGGCTCTTGTAGACAAAGGAACACATTGCTGAAGGAAGAATTTCTGTTCCAGCAGTAAGGATATTTTTTAGTAAGAAGACCTCAAAAACTTCCGGTTTTTGCTCACAGATGGTCCCAGATGCCCAATCGTCAAATAAGAAGTGAAAACAGTAGTCAGGATTCCATTTTTCATTCAGAATAAATCAATCTACGTGGGTCAATTACAATCAAAATCAGTAATGCCGGGGCACCTGGGTGGCTCAGTGGGTTAAAGCCTCTGCCTTCAGCTCAGGTCATGATCTCAGAGTCCTGGGATCGAGTCCTGCATCGGGCTCTCGGCTAAGTGGGGAGCCTGCTTCTCCCTCTCTCTCTGCCTGCCTCTCTGCCTACTTGTGATCTCTCTCTGTCAAATAAATTTTTTAAAAAAATTTTTTTTTAAAAATCAGTAATGCCGACTTTCTGGGTGCTTTTCCCTCAATAGTTGTTTTTCCTCCTTTGTCACAAGTAGCCTCGTTCATCTTCAGCAACTACTGTCTCTTCCAACCAGTGCTCACAGCAAACGGGGCAGTGAGAATAGCACAAGATCTTCTAGAGTGAAAAGAACTCAAATTCTATTACTTACAATGTAGGTGACTTTAGGCGAGTCAGTTAAACATCTCTCCACCTCAAAGCTCTCATATGAAAAACAGAAAAAACATGTACTTCATGACTCCAGGAGGAAGAATAAAGAGATACATTCGTTTGTGTATTGTACCTTTTACCGTTCACGTGTCATTTGTCACTCTCATCCAGCACCATGACCCAGAGAAGGAGCACCGAGCTATGAGTTACCTTCCGGCCAATGCCAAGACTTGACTTCAGCCACTCTGAACTTCCAAGGGGTGGGGGGAGTTTTTATCCCAACATCTCTGAGGTGTGGCAGGAAATTCTCATCAATATTTAGTTGGTAATATGAATTAATTAAGTAAAAAGCACACGCTGGATTTTAGGAAACATAAAGACAGAGCTGTCTCTTGCATGCCTCTCATTTTCCCCCAATGCTGAGACTAGACAAATAGTCAGTCCTCAATAAATATTGGTTTATCGATTTTGCGTTTATTTCTTCGTTGATGATACAACAAAGATGTTTTTATGTGGCATAATGGAAAAGGCGAAGATGAAAACTAGCAAATTAATGAATGAACTTCCTGTTTGTGCTTGGGAAGAGCCCTCATTTTTTCAAGGAGGTGTTGATGACGTCGTGATATGCATGGTATTGAGGAACCGTTGATTGAGCCTAGATCTCAGGCTCGATGCAGGATATAAAAATTCAGGTGAGCTCTCATTCGCATGCATGTTAATGAAGAAAGCTGGTTGTATTAGTCAGAATACATCTTATTTTCTTGAACAACTAAAGGTTTGGTTTCAGTGACCTGAGTGTGTCCTCTGAGGCAAAGTTTTCAATCAAGTACAACAAGAAGAAAAGTAAAGTAAAAGGGAGAAAAGTGGGGGAGTTATGTGAATAATTTGGATCTGTTTGGTTTGGAGTCCTGATCTATTTAGATAAGGTAACCTCACTTTTCTCCTTTCCTGAGGAAGTGGCAAATTCAGGAGGGCAGGTTGTGCCGTGTAGGTACGCACACTTAGAAGAGATATATGTTTGTTTTATTAGACTCCATTCGGCAAGAAGCCCAGTACCAGTTTTCCACCACATGAGTTCGTTTCAAAATCAGGCTATCTCCTTCCAGAAGGAGCCCGTTCGTGATGGGATAGAGATAGAGGCTACTTGGTCTGTTGGAACATTTCCCTTCTTTCATCGTTGGATGTCCTTCGATCCGTATTCCCCCTTGTGCCTTCCCATCACAGAGAATGGGAGAGAATTCTCTTTAGGGTCCATCCGTGATACTTTGGCTGCCAAAAAGAGTGATGGGAGACACTCATCGTCCATCTACTTGACTTGTGCAACATTCTGAATCTAAGAGTCGGAGACTGAAAACACAGGCCAGTTCTTCAGAATTGCTAACACGTTCCTGCTGCCAGTGCCCCCTTACCTCAGAAGAGTAATTTAATTCTATTTTAGAAAGAGGGAGCGGGAAAAAAAAAAAAAGGTCCTCGTTACACAGATCAATCCAGTTGTTCGGAGCTTCAGAATGAATTTTTCAACTTGTTGAACAGAAGCATACAAATCTCTAAAAGCAAGTCAGATAATATACAAAGCCTCCATTCATTGTGTAGGCAGAAAGGAATGCTGGTCCCCGGCAGCTCTCTAAGGAATGTTCCTTTGGCGCGGACTGTTCTGTCGGGAACAAGGAGGGAAACACATATATAAAATGAATTTATAATGTCTCTGGCTTATAATGGCAAAATGATAAGAAAAGTTGGCTGTTTAATATAAATTGTCAGTTGCATATTCCAGGCCTCCTCTCTTTGAGATCCCTCCCACACCCACGGGCCTGGCCACCGGTTCGTGAGGAGTACAAAGTGGCTGTTTATTATTATTGACTGCTGAAGCCTGTGCTCTGAAATTCATTCTGTCAACAGAATGTAAGCAAAGTTGGCATTTTAAAGCAGGGCTCTTTCAGTTGCTGGTTTTTCTCAGGATTGCTATGCAACAGGATCAGTGCTGTAGTCCCCGGTTCAAGCTGAAAATGTTACACAGGAAGACATACCATGTAAAGGTCAGATTCTTCTACTATGATAATTTTCTTGATCTGTGTATATACAAATGAGGTTGAATGTGTAATCTCTTATGATAACTCTTATCAAGGTCCTATGGACTTTCTACCTGTCAAGCCTAAAAATACGACAGAATTTTAAATGGGTAATCTTACTAATAAATGTATGATGCTATAATAAATGTGTGATGCTATAATGCCAAGGTGAACTTAATGTGCATTGTCAAGAAGATGCTCTCCTATGATAGAATCCCATTAATGTGCTGGAGCTGTGGACCGAGCACAACCTTGTTTATTAGTCTCTCCGTGCTTTTATGGTCCGAGTCAACTCTACAGATTACTTAGGTGCATGGAAAATATGACTTAACCCGTAGTGTAATGAAATGATTGGCCCTGTGGTGCACTTCATCACAGAATTTTATTTCATATCACTTCCAGAAAACATCATCTTTCGTCTGTGGACCAGTTGGTGTAACTTACAAAATTCATAAAGTTGCAGATGCATCATGTTCCAATTCATATCATCAAGGAACAAATTTATTAGACCTAATAAGATGTCCACTGCCAATCTACATAATAACATGAAGAAATAATGAACCAAGAAGAGTGAGTTGGAGGTGCATCTTCTTGTTAGGTGGCCCAATTGAAATGTCTTTCGAACAGGCAGTTTATTTTTCACAGTTCCCCAAACTCACATGTAGCCAATCTGCCCTGTTTGGTAATTCTGCCCGTGTTCTTCTTCCTGCTGTCTCATAGGACCTCCAAGGAGAAATCGAAGCTCACACAGATATCTATCACAACCTGGATGAAAACGGCCAAAAAGTCCTGAGATCCCTGGAAGGTTCTGATGACGCAGCCCTGTTGCAAAGACGTTTGGACAACATGAACTTCAAGTGGAGTGAGCTTCGGAAAAAGTCTCTCAACATTAGGTAGGAAAAGATCGGGGTCAAAAAAGCCAGAAATGAATTAAAATGGGAAGATTTCCTTCCCTTTCCTAGCTCAAGAGGCTAATATCTCATATGTGTATGTAAATCACCCAATTTCGGAATGATTCACTTTATTTTGAATAAATGAATCATTCATTTGCTTGGTATGGAGGTGATACTTGAGGGTTCAGATTAGATTAAAATGGTGATGTTTTATAACCACGGGAGAGATGCATATTAAGACATTAGAGTGAATTTAAATGAGGAACACAGCTATCCTAATTTGATAGCGTTCTCTCTTGGCTTACCACAGGATTATACAAAAAGTGATAAAATCAATGTATGTTTATTATGGGATTCTTTCTTTGGCATTATTCTAAATGCATGACAGAGGATGCTCCTTAAATACCCTAATGCCTTGTAATTAACACTTTCGAAGAGACCTGTCCATAGCTCCTGCAGCTAGGGAGAGGTTATAGAAACTTCTGGTCTTTAGCTCCCTCTCAGATTTGGTCACAGTGTCCTCTCTCTGGAGACTAAGCCTTTAGTTGTTCTCTGCTCTCCTCTCTTGTACAGTTGCCCCTTTCTTTGTATCACCTTTTTCCTTAGAACCTAATGGATACGGCTCAGCATTGTTGTAAAGCGTGCGGAGTGAAACTCTTGCTACACGCGTTGCAAGATGGTTCAGTGGGGGGCAAAGAGCAGGAAGAGTTAAGTGAAATGACATGGGAAGTACGGAGAGTGGAAGTCAAGCCTCCTGCTTTCCAATCAGTTGCTTGTCCTAATTCACATGTCTTCATAAAAATGTGTTGTGCTTTCTTCTGTGTCTAGAAGAGGGGTCAGAGTGGAGGGTGGTAGAAAAGGGCGAGTGGGCATCACAGTGGTTATGAGGGAGCGCGCTAAACCCCGGGAGGAGGTGTACCTCTAGTTCGTAAGATTACAGAACGGAGATTTCTTTTTCTTCTTTACCGTTCTTCTGAATTGGCCAGGCTTTGGACATACAGCATATTTACTTCAATAATGAGGGAAAATATCACTGAAATTTCGTAATTCAAAAGCACTCTAGTAAAAACCTGTACTTAATGTGAAATAATAAGAATGATAGCAACTAGTGCACAGTGCATCACATATCGTTACACGCCATGGACGCTTTATATTTCTTGACCCATTTAATGCTCTCAGCAGTCCTACGTGATAGACTCTGTTATTATTCTGTCTTTATGTTTAAAGAAAGTGAGGTGCAGAGGGGCTAAAAAATTTTCCTAAGGTCATTTAGTTAGTAAACAACAGATCCAAGATTGAATACAGGGAGTCCGGCTCAGGCTCCACGGTCTGAGCTTTTAACCATCATATTACCCTGCGAAGTATAAAGCAGCAAGGAACAAGTAGAACTCACCTAACTTTGGCACATAAATACATACTAAGTGAAAGGATGGAAAAGAGAAACAGATATTTCTAGGAGTAGGAAAGGATTTTCTTTTTACCTATAAGCTTTCCCCCCAAAGTTTGCACCCCAGCTTCCAAGACACTCATTTTTATCTCCCTGTGTGGTCCATGACGTTTATATCGATGTGTTGAGGGTGCATTGGGGACAACAGTGGGCAGTGGCATTTTCAAAGGCAGCGAGACTCCATTCGCTTCCCGTGGCTTAAACTCGAAGAGAGGTCAGTGTGCATAATGACAAAGGCCACTTTCATAACCTCTGTCGTTAAAAACGAATGAGATGTGTGAAATGGGAAAGATATTGGCAGATAAAGTGAAAGAGAAGAAAGTTCTTCTTTTCTGCACGGAAGAAAAAAGAAAGGTGCTCTAACTGTTCTTCACATCACTCAGTCCTTTCCTCTCCTTCATGTGAACTTGATGAAATGAAAGGGGAAACGAAAGCGGCAAACAGCATGTCAGCCAAAATATGGGCTCTTCGTTCTCAGCAATTCCCCATATGCCAGCCCCTGCAGTTTAAGTCTTGCTGTCATTAATCAAGTAGAAAACAGTTGCCTTGGCTTATCCAAGGTGCTGCAAATCCCAGAATTTAAATACTCCGATCAACGGTTTCAGCTTCTAACTAGACCTCTCTCATAATACACTTTGTGTTATAAGCACTCACTTACAAAAAAAACACACACACACACACACACACACACAAAGAAATAATTCTTCACATCAGAGTGCTTCAGACTCTTTCCCGACACATCGTTGAAATAAGGGTATCCGTCAGGCTGGACTGAATGGCAGGGTTCAGCCCAAAGCAGCCCAGTATAGCCAACAGTCTGGGGTGGTGATGAGGCAGGAGAGCCGGACGCTGGAAGAGCTAGACACAGAACCATTCACGATGCTTAGAAGCTGCCTTTGTGAATCTAGTCAGTTCCTCCATCAGCATTATTTTACGGTGAAAAGTCACCACGACTAAAAACTAGTTGCAAACAGAAACTGCCCTGCGTTTGCCCTACAAAAGATGCCACTTGGTTCGTTGTCTTCAAAGGGATTCTGAAGCCATTTTTCTATCTCAAGGTATAGAAACATCAGCACTTAATGACACAGGTGTCCATTTTTTTAAGTTTTTATTGAAATTCCAGGTAGTTAACGGACAGTGTAATATTAGTTTCAGGTATAACATTTAGTGATTCAACGCTTCCATCCATCACCCAGTGCTCATGACAAGTGCCCTCCTTCATCCCCATCCCCTGCTTGGAATCCAAATGATTTTGAAATACCCCTTTGCGTTCCATTGGCTCATAAGAGGTATTCTTGTGCTTCCGGTTCCCAGTCCAGATTATGTCCCTTTCCCTCCAATTATTTTTCTTCTGCCTCTGATTATGATTCTTACATAAGTCTCCATCATGTCATTTTATATTGATAGATTTGTCTCTTTTCCTTTATGCACTGATATCATCCATAACACATTTACAAAAATACCCTTCCTTGGATATTTCTACCACATTATTCCCTTGCTCAAGAACTTCAGTCTCGTTGATGCCCATATTTTACTTGTTCATTCATTTATTTCTTTCATTCCACAAATATTTACTAAGTCTTTACTATGTACTTGGCACACTCTTCTAGCCACTGAGGATACAACTCAATGAAACAGGCAAGAGGAAAATCATTGCTATCATGAAATTTATGTGTAGTCATCAGAATCTAGTGGCTTGTCTACTCTCCACCTGTTAAGACCCTGATTCTCCTCTCTTTCCTGTTCTTCCTCTGCCTCCCAGTTCCTTCCTCACCGAGCAGTGACATAGTTATTCCCCGCCGTGGATTCTGCTCTCTGCCAGTTGTCTCACTTCCCCATATGAGTACAGACATTTGCTGGTCCTCACCCTTGGAACGCTATCCCTCCTCTCATCCTCCACCTTTCCATCCAAATCCCACACTGAATATTTCCCTCCCTGACTGTTCCTTCACTTTGAGGTCTTCCCTGTACTATTCTCATCTACATTGGGTGGCACGTTCCTTTAATATTCACGAGTTGTTTCAGAGGGCTGTGCTTGCTGCCTCCAGCTAAATTAGATAATAAATAAATAAACATATAACTCCAAGCTCTACTATTTCAGGGGAATACTTTGAGAAGGATAGGTATTAACCCTTCTCTAAATATTTGGTAGGATTTGCCTGTGCAGCCATCTGGTCCTAGACTTTTGTCTGTTGGGGGTTTTTTGATGACTGATTCAATTTCATTGCTAGGAATCTGTTCACATTTTCTATTTTTTTGATTCAGTCTCAGAGGGCTGCATGTTTTGAGGAATTCATTCATTTCTTCTACGTTGTCCCATTTGTTGGCATATAATTTGTATAGTAATCTTTTATAATCAGCCCTTTGTATTTCTGTGATGTCCATAGTGCCTCCTCTTTCATTTCTGATTTTATCTGAGTCCTTCTCCTTTTTTTGTGATCATGGTATCTCTCCTGCCAGGTAAATAGTGACTCCTCCTCCTTTTTGTGCTTGTTGAGTCTGACTCAAGAGTTCATATTTTGTTTATCCTTTCAAAAAACCAGCTCTTAGGCTCATTGATATTTCGTACTGTTTTTAAGTCTCTCATTTATTTCTGCTCTGATCTTTATTATTTCCTATCTTCTCCTAACTTTGGACTTTGTTCTACTTCCTTTAGGTGTAAGATTAAATTATTTATTTGAGATCGTTCATGCTTTTTGAGGCGGGCCTGTATCACTATAACCTTCCCTCTTAGAACTGCTTTTGCTGCATCGCAAAGGTTTTGGACCACTGTGTTTTCATTTTCATTTGCCTTCAGGTATTTCTTGGTTTCCTCTTTGACTTTTTAATCAACCTATTGGTTGTTTGGTGGCACGTTGTTTAGCCTGCATGTGTTTGTGTTTCTGGAAGTTGTTTTCTTGTGATTGATTTCTAGTTTCATCCTGTCGTGGTCAGAAAAGATGTTTGATATGATTTCAGTCTTCTGAAGTTTCTTGAAACCTGTTTTGTGGGTTATCACATGATCTATTCTGGAGGATCTTCCATGTACACTTGAAAAGAATGTGTATTCTGCTGTTTTGGGGTAGAATGTTCTGTATGTATCTGTTAAGGCCATCTGGTCTAATGTGTCATTCAAAGCCACTGTTTCCTTATTGACTTTCTGTCTGGCTAATCTGGCCAAGCTCTAAATGAATCAGTGAGGTGGAGTAGAAGGAGTCTTGGACTGGCATTTGGATGACCTACTTTTTCTTCTGGCTCTGTTACTAACTGCCTAGCATACGATCTTGAGCACATAATTGCCTCAGAGTTAAGCAGAGACATGGGCGGTCTCTTCAATTTCCCTAGCAATTCTACCAACCTATTATTTTTAATTGTGCAGTTACGTTTTATGAATCTAGGCAAATTTTGAAACTTTCTACTTTGGTTTCCTGATATTTAAATGGCACTGATTAAGTTCAAAGATATGGTGTAAGAAAAAGTAAATAAGATGTCTTGGAGAGAAAAAGAATCCTTTAATTGAAATTGTATAGTAGCATCTCATAATTTAGTTCTAGGAAAGTATATGCCATCTGTTCCGTGTGCATTATCACATCGCATTGTGTCCATGAGGTATAAGGAGAAGTAAATACACAGTGAGAGTTGGGTGCCACCCAACAAAACAAAACACTAACTGTTTTAGGTGGGAGAAAACTAAAGTAAAAAATTTTTACTTGCATGCATACATACACTCATGAACACATTCACACACACACACACACACACACACACACAGAGTTATTGATGACATTATCCAATATCAGAATTGTAATCAGTCAAAAAAAGTGTTTCTCATTCTAAAATAGTCCATTTCCACAACCTTTCATTTTAATTTTGAAAATATTAATAATTTGGGAAGCAGTCTAGTGAATTTTTTCCATAAGAAATATGTATGCAGAGGCGCCTTAACTCAGTGAGTTAAGCCTCTGCCTTCGGCTCAGGTCATGATCTCAGGGTCCTGGGATCGAGCCCCGCATCAGGCTCTCTGCTGAGCAGGGAGCCTTCTTCCCCCTTTCCCTCTGCCTTCCTCTCTGCCCACTTGTGATCTCTCTTTCTCTCTGTGTCAAATAAATAAATAAAATCTTTAAAAAAAAAGAAATCTGTATGCAGATTTCAATTCAATCTGTAACCAGATTATATTTTCCAGATTATTGTATATGCTATTAACCATGAGAAGCACATATGTTGTCAACGTAATTTCAGCGAAATTTGCATTCTGTGAGGTTTTCATACTTGGGAGAAAAACTTGTGAATGTTGTATGCCAATACTCATTTTTATGGGATTCTGAACGCTAATTTGAGAGGCAAGAATACCAACATGATATAGTCCACAACAGAAATTAAACTCTTGGGGTGCCTGGGTGGCTCAGTGGGTTAAAACCTCTGCCTTCGGCTCAGGTCATGATCTCAGGGTCCTGGGATCGAGGCCCGCATCGGGCTCTCTGCTCAGCGGGGAGTCTGCTTCCTCCTCTCTCTGCCTGCCTCTCTGCCTACTTGTGATCTCTCTCTCTGTCAAACAAATAAATAATCTTAAAAAAAAGAAATTAAACTCTTAGAGAGTAATAGGTATTAGAGGTTAGAATAGCTTAGAGATTTTTCTATGATGGAGAATAAACAGAGCAAAAGGAGGCACAGTCTCTACTTTTAAGGAAGAAAAAATGCAACCTAGACATTGACTATTTCTGACCTCCTTTCTCTTACTCTTGGAATGTTAATTGTGTTTGAAAGTTGGAGTTCACGGTCCAATTGGACAAAAATATTTACTTCTCTTTGAGTTTAATTCTCTGTCTTTATTTAAAGCCCCCACAGCTCCCATTTTACGTCTATGATTCCTTATGACTTCTACATTCTTACCTTCTCTTTCTATATGCTTAAGTGCTGTCTCGTTACACAAGGGTACCCAATATATACAGGAGGAAATCATTAGTTCTACAAAAGGAGTCAAAGTGAAAATTGAATTCAATGTAACACATTTTGCTTTAAGAATACATGCCTTTCAGAGTAAAGTTTTATGAAGGATTTCAAACTAGGCATCAACCCAATCATACTTGAAGCATCTGTGTCTAGAGAACTAACAATTACTTTAGCAGCCCCTGTAATTCTTAGCACCCTGACGCTGAAGAGTTCCTTAAAGACAAGCATTGTATCCTGACACACCTAGAGGTTCTGCATTTTACCTCAGCCTTACAAACTGTAGACATTATCTGCTTATTAAAGACCAACACTTGCCTTGTCAAAAGCTAGTAGCCCCTCAGATCTTGTCTTCATTAATAAAGATTAATAGAAGATGGTTAGGAGCTAAGTATGCCCCTTCAAACCTCCACGTTTTTTTTCCATTGAGTAGTAGGTAGGGGTAAATAGAGTATATTTGCCAATCAGCAGGAGGGCTTTTTGCTCAGGGATCCAAAGCATTTGCTGAAAACCATGAAGGTTGGGGATTTCCTCACATAAGACAGGTCTGCAGCTTCCACTTCCCATGTCTAAATATGACAGCTCAAGTTATCTGCCTGTCTTTAAACGTTTGTATCCCAGCTCCCACATTTGCAAAACAAGAGGGTTGAACAAAAATCCCTGAGGTTGCTTCCAGCCAGGGGCCTATGATAAAACCAGGAGGGGGAAAAAAGAGTCATTACAAATAGAAAGAAACATTTTCCAGAAACACATTCCCAGTACAAACATAGGTTAATCATTTAGAAACATTTGGTATAAGATCTTGAAAATAAAAATAGGGCAGTTCCTTCCAACAATTTCATTAGAAATGTGTCTTGAAGACACTTCACAAGCTTAGCATAGCCAAAGAAAATGTTTTCTGAGCTCATGGTGTTTTATTACATTCAGATCGCCTTCAAAATCATGTCCTTGACAAATGCCACCTTTGCCCTGTGGAGACCGACCAGTAATGTTTAGGGCATACAGGAAATACTTCAAGAAATTCTTTCTTAGAGAACTGTCCTGGAGTTCGCCTGCTGAGTTGTGAGGGTTCTTGTTCCACGTACAGAAAGGCTGGAGGCAGAACCTGGGAGTCTGTACCTAACACAAGCCATTCGCGGGTTTCTTACGCCCCCTGAAGTTTGAGAAGCAGGGCGTCAGAATGGTTATCTTTGTAAGTGTGGGTTTCAGTCAGGAGCCATTATCTGACTGCCTTTTTCCTCTCCCGCCCTTACCCAGTATCCCCCGTTCTTTGTGAGCCTTCTGCTTACGTTCTTGTCACTACTCTCATGAGCTAGCAAGGAGAAGAAAGTCATTTGATATGGAGTCAAGGTGATCAAACATTCCAAAATGTTACCTACCTCCATATTCTAGGTCCCCGAGAGCCTTTTGTCACCTGAGGTCCTGGGTCCTTCTTCCGTTACTCTGTTAACTCTCTGGGCTGTCCCGCCTCCCTGGCTCTTAACGATCTCCCTGTCCCCATGCTCTGAAGTTTCTCTTAGATCCTTTAGAACTGAATCGCCTGGGTCTCAGAGCCATGTTTTCCTCCCGGGGACACAAAGGGTTTCATTGACCCAGTAATGATTAGTCAACCCCATTTCACCTTGAGCCAGGGTTGTGGCAGTGCCTTGTGTGAATGAAGCCGCAGCCGGATGCCTCGCCATGGGCAGCTTGCCTTTCAGCATCTTTATCCCCCTCCAGACCCCTCCACCACAAGGCTATTTTGTTTTCTCTACCAGAGAGAGGGAGGCCAAGCGTTAGGCATCTCTACATTCTTCCTTACCTTTAGCTCTCTCTACTCCCAAGACCTTATGGATAGCGGTGCTCAAAGATTCTATATTTAACCCGAGCCTCTTCTCCCATGTGCTGCTTTTCCACATCTGGACTGTGCCTCTGTGCCTCTGTCCGCCTACCCTCCCACAAGTCCTGCTTGACATCCTCACTTACCCTCAAGGGGACCACGCTGCAAATTCCAGACACCCTAGGGAATCCTTGTAACCAGTAGGCATTACGCGCCATTAAACAGCTAACATCTTGCATAAGGAATTCTCTCTTGGGCTTATCATGGAAGAGTGGAAAGAGAAAGGGAACAGAAGCAGCCAAGAAGGGAACTCTACACTCTATGCGGTCTACACTCTTCTATGGAATCCGTGGTATTTAAGGTATTTCCGGATTCCTTTATTAGATAATAATGCCCATAGCGTCTTGAATGGTTTAATTCCTCTGATGGAAATGCCTTCTCTTTTTCTGGACCTAACGTTTGTATTGCTCATAATAGAAAGACAGTTCGGACAATTTGAAATAGAAAGCCGAAGGAATAAATCAGCTCTAAACCTATCTCTGAAGGCTATACTAGCTGTCATTTCAGTATTTTTCTGTGCCGAGTCAAGTGTGTACACACACATACACATACACGAACATTTTATAAAAATAGATTATAGACATTTTTGGAACCTGTTTTTTCACTTAGCAACTAATAGGGTGATCGCTTCCATATCTCTAAATACTTGCTGATGCCATCACATTGAACAATGCATAGGATTCATAGGATTTGAATATTGCATTGTATGAATTCACCATTATATATGTAACTGATTCCCTCGTATGGAATATTTAAGTTGTTTCTACTTTGTATCAATCATAAGAGATGCTATAAATAACATTTTTTCTACCTACATCTTCGTATGATTTTCCAGTTACTTCCTTAATATAAATTTTTTAACTTAAGTTTATGAGTTATTGTATGTGCACATTTTAAAGACTTGTAACTATCATCCTTCAGAAAGAAAACGATCCCTCAGAAAGTTTGGAATGATTTAATTCCAGCACATAGGCACTATTTGGCAATTCTGTTTGACTAAGACCAGCAGGAGAATCGTATTTGAAATGTCAGGCTAAGTTACCCAACAGCAAAGGGAAATGTTATTCTACCTGGTTGCTTTACACCTCATTCTTTGCATCACTAGGGACCATATTATATTTATGTTATAGGCAGTATTAATTTTTATGCATTAATTAGTAATTGCTGATAATATGTAAGTAATGAGACATACTTCTTGATTTACCTGAGGATAGAGCTTTGCTAACATTCCACGTTTCTTCTTTGTTTTCCGGATGATGATTTATTTGGTTAATTTAGCTTCTCATCCTCAAGTGAAATGTGGATTTTATAGCACAGATCATTCATTTGTATATTCTTAAATGGCTTCTACAGATTAACATGTTCTAAATACAGTTGATGGTAAAGCACTCATTCTCCTGCCTAAATTATTCATGTTTGGGGGAGGCTTTCAGGCAAGTGTCTGATTTTACTTTTCCACGTGAGTTGTTGTCTCTGTGCATTTTACACAAAGGAAACAAAGCGGAAAATGTTGGAACTTGGTGAAAACAAATCCCAGGTGCACACGAATAAAGAAGGGTAGAGGAAAAGGAGAAGCATATGGGAAGAAGAGCAGAAAGGAACAGATGCCAGATGGAAGGAGTCAATGGAAGAGGCTGCCTAGAGTGCAGAAATGGAAAAGTCAAAATGTGGGGGGAGACCTTTCCATTTCTCAAAGCAGGAAGAATTCCAGTACTAGCATGAGTCACTTGAAAACTGAGTGGTTTATATTAGTCACCGGGAGGAGCCATTTTTTTTCTACCAGAAACATTAAGAATCATTGACTGCAACACTACGGAAAAGCAATCCATTCCAGTAGATGTTCATGCCAAAAGTCTCAGAATTCTGCATAAGGAAATACACATAGGGCTAAACGCTGTCTACCCTCAAAATTGCCATCAAAGCGCCCCCATTACATGGCTCGCAAAAGGTAGCTTTTTACGAGGACTGCTAGAAGGTTCATGATATATTTGTCTACTGTGGAAAGAACCAAACCAATGTACCTTCAGTGGGATTGTTAGACTCAATAAGCACCCTTCTAGATCTTTTGACTTAGTGTACTCCTGCTGCTTTTCAGGTCTCATTTGGAAGCCAGTTCTGACCAGTGGAAGCGTCTGCACCTTTCTCTTCAGGAACTTCTGGTATGGCTCCAGCTGAAAGATGATGAGTTAAGCCGGCAGGCACCCATCGGAGGCGACTTTCCAGCAGTTCAGAAGCAGAATGATGTACACAGGGTAGGACATTTTTAAGACTAGTGCCTTGCACCGAGTAAAGTTCTTTAGTGATGGTTTTGAAGTGCGTTTTGATTGAAATTAAGTTGACTAGAAATTTTCATTTTGCTAGTCCAGGGGTCAATTATAAATAATCCAAGCCATTGTTATTTTAAATGTCAAAAGTGTCCACGTGAATAATATCCTCTAAGAAGTTGTCCTTCTCTTTTAGCGATTTTTAAAGACTTTTGTTATGGAAAATATAAAACATACACCAAATCAGACAGAATCGTATAATAAGCAGCCATGTACCCATCAAGACTTCAACAATTATCAGCTCATGGCTGATCTTACTTCTTCTAGACCTCTACTGATCCTCTGTTATTTCGAAATAAATATCAGGCATGGATCATTTAATTCATAAATAATTGAGAAAATATCTCAAAGATAAGGATATATGCTTTCAAAGTGACCACATGGCTACTATGGTGCTTTTTAAATGTCAATAATTTTATTCTAACAAATATCCCAACATTATTCAAATTTCCAATTTTAACACACACGTCTTAAATGTTTTAACATGTTTTTTGTTTAAATAAGAATTGAAATAAGAGTCACACATTGCATTTGGTTAATTTGTCTCTTAAATATATTTTGTAAAAACATTTATTTTGAAATAATTATAGATGCATGGTGAGTTGCAAAAATCGTATAGTTTCCCTATGTGTTTCATCCAGTTTGCTCTAATGATTACATCTTACGTAACTGTAAGACCTAAATATTGTCATTTCAACAGACACTGTAAAAAGGTACAGTTACAGCAGAGCTCAATTCAGACTAGTCACATTTCAGGTACCCAGTAGCCCAATGTGACTCATGGCTGCCATATTGAACAGTACAGTTTAAGAGGTTTGATCAGATTCAGGTTTGACTTTTTTTTGGTAAGACTGCTTCATAGATGGTTGTGTATTCTTCCATCATCGGGTGGTGTATAATGTCTTGTTTTCTCTTTTGCATGTGTGATTTTGGCAGCTGTTCATGATCAATGAGTAGGGGTTGCAATATGATAATTGACTATTTCTATCATTTTGTCTTCATTTATTAGCCAGAGTACTTTTGTGGTAAAAAAAAAAAAAGTCATTCATCCACTATTTGGGTACCCAGTATACAGTTCATATATGATAGACAGGATACTTTCCCAGCCTTCAGAATAACAAGTTGTTCACTAGCACCCTCTAACAGTGACCAATTGTTTCTCTCTCTCTCTCTCTCTCTCTTTTACTCTTTCTTATATTTCCATTTTCTCTATTAGGCTCTGAGTGGGGAAGTCAGAGATTTGGTCTTGCTCATCTCCAAGACCCTAGTACCTAGTGAAGTATCTGGCATATACTGGATAGTGATAAGTGTTTTTGAAATGAGAATAAAAGGCACAAGAACAGAAATGAATGTCAAACCAAGGAAATGACTAACAAACTACAAAATTTTGATAAAATGGTAGCACTTTTATATGTTCAACACTTAAAGAAAGATCTCTGTGCAGACACAGCCAAAGGTGGCATCTTGAAGAGAAGTCAAGTGTTTATATTATTTCAGAAAATAAGATATAGAAGATTACTCAAAGGGAAGAGACTGTGAGGGAAGATCAGGAGTCTCTGAAAAAAATTGCCAAGGAAACTGACAGTTTCTTCTTTAGCCATTCCCCTTCATAAAACTCAGAACATTAAATTAGCTCTGGGGTAGGGTGGAATATAATAGTGACATTTTTTAAATGTTCTAACTTTGAATAAATAGTCAAAACACTCTGGTGTATGTGTAGAAGAACATTCATTGAGACAGAAGGGCATTTTAAATAGAATGCATTATATGATATAAAGAAATGAGACAGAATTTCTACAAAAGGTGTAATTTTAGTCTAATTCTAGAAACCAAGATGAATCATTGAACAAGTGCAGTGGAAGTCAGGAAAGACAGTAGTCACATTCCTGCATAAGTTAGATTGTGATTGCTACTTTGTTCTTCAGCTGTGAAGATGAGGAACTTGGTCCAAATAATTTTCACAGTCCCAACTAGCCAGCATCTTGTTATAAATAGTCCCTCACTATCCCTGGTTATTGGCTTTCATTCCTTGTTAACAGTGGTAAAATGTTAGTACTTATTCTCAGTCCTTTTACGCAGGAATCCCATGAGCAGTAACATGTTTTTGGGAGTTGGCGATGCTAGAGTTACGGGTAACATGCACCAGACTGAAATGAATTGAGCCCCACTTGGCTGGTGGGCTTGTTAGATACCCATCTGTCACTACCCTTCTTTGACTTCTCAGGACTTCCAGCCCATGAGTAACTGTTCTATAGATTAGTTCCACTAGTCCTCTATCTTCACCTCCCTCCAAATCTCACTTATATTCAATCATGAAACATTTTAATAACTCTTTTGCAAGACCCCAAGACCTTGTGCTTTATCATCTTTTTGTGACTGCCATCTGCAAAGCTCCAAAGCTTGGAAGATCTAACTAAATACTTTCCCCTGTCCAAACAACAACGGAGCAGACCAGTGTAGTCACTTTTTCAGGAAGACAAACCAGGGATTCATTTGATGAGCCCAATGTGTCACTGGGTCAATTTGCCTCCAAAATAGTCCGTGACTCTGTCTCCTGCTGTCGTCACCATAGTTACAGAAAATCATTTCTCCTAACCTTTCCATGTCTACTCTTGCCAGCCTACAGTGCCAGAGTAAGTGATGTAAAAACATACACTGAATTGTGTCAATCCTCATCTTAGCCCTCTTTAGTGGCTTCTCCATGCCATGGAGAAAAGGCCAAAATCCTCAGTCAGGGCCCCAACCTTCTCTTCTCACTGCTCTTCCTCTTGCCCTCTGGCCACGAGCCATGCCGACTTCTTTTGGTTTCTGCAGTTCTCTGTGTTCTTCTCAGGTGGTGCTTGGAACATGCTGGTCCTCTGTCTGAAGCCCCTTCCACCTACACACACCCCTTCATAATTTCCTAGCTAACATCTGATAATCTTTTACATCTTGACTCAGACATCAAGCAAACTTTTCCCTGCTGCCCACATTTGACCAGCTCATCCTCCACATCCTCTCATGCACAGTCTACTTTTCCTTCTGCAGCTTAATATTCTTTGTCATCACGCATATGTGTAAATATTTGGTTCAGGTCAATCACCTTTGCTAAACCATGTGTTCCAACAAGGCTCCTTTTGGGGAGGGGGTGGTCATTTTTATACCCAGCACTTTATAAGGTGCCTAGTACAGGGTGGACACTAAATAGGTAAAGAAACAAAGGAATTAGGGAAGAAAGGGAAGAAGGGAAAGAGGAAGGCAGAAAATCAATCAGTGATCTGATCTTAACCTTGTTGGTTCTTCTCTAGTTTACTGAGACCAAAGTCAGGGAAAGAGAGGAGAGAGAGGGATGTTCCTTCCTCGCTGCAGGACTTTTCTGTTTATTCCCAACTCAGCGTCCATGTGTACCGTGGAGAGCTACTTGATGCCCACTGTTTTTACTTGTGGTCTGACCCAATGTTCTCACAAGCTTCTCTTTGTATCCTTAAGAAAACTTCTTGTCACAAAACACTCTTCCTTCCTCAGAACATCAGAGAACAACTCTGAAGTGTTGATGAGAGAACAATTTAGCACCCTGTTTACTCAGAGTTTTGTCACATTTATGCAGTAACCCTTTTAGAGTCGTGGTGGAATGCCTGTCTAGTTAGTGCCTTGGTGCCTGTTGGCAAGAAGAACAAAGGAAAATCCTTGAAACTAGGTCTCTTTATCCGATCTTCGGAACTTCCTTAGGAATAGAGAAAGGAAATATAATCAGTGCGAGACTCTGTCAAGATCTAGTCTTTGACAGATTTTGTATTTGTAGACTTGTTTTACATTGCCACATTCCTAGGATTATCAATTGTCTGGCTCTTTGTGGGTTTCTGGGTTCAAATACTGTTGATATAGAATGTTTAGTATCAAGATGGGTCACTTGTTATCATAAACTTATTCCCCGTGTATTTGGTGTGTCACTTTTTTTTCAAATCCCCTGCTCACTATCTATTGTAAATTATTAACACCCCTGGTCGTTGCTTTCTGTGGGAATTGAAATCCCATTAGAATGTCAGAAGTCAGAACTACAGAAAAACGTTTTTCACTTTTCTTTTCCCTAAGTCAGGATGTTTATGAAAAAGGTAATTTATGTTTTCTTTGGCTATCATTGCAGATTGATGATAATATTTTATAGCAAAATATCGTTATGTCTTATACTCTTAAAGCAAAAATATGTAGTCATTCTCAAGCACTTTTGTGGAGGGGTATATGGTTTTCGTGTAGGTAGAATTCCAAAACAGTCCACACAGGTAGTTGGGGACTGCAAGCCCACTCACCAAAGTAATTTTCACACCCATGGGAGTGGATCTTTGTTCCCCAAACCAGCTGGACAGCATAACAACCACAACTGGAATGGCTCTCGGGCCTAATTAATAAAATAACGTTCCATATGCGGTGAAGTGTTATAAATAATTAAAGCTCAAACATGCCTTAGCAAATACAAACGGACCAATTTTTATATCTTTTGCATATATTATCCCGGCTTTTACGGTTCCTCATTACTTGCCTCACCAGACTGACTTATTTTCAATTAGTGTGTATTATTCTGGTCCAGATATATTTTTAAAACTGACTTCCTTTGTTTTACTTGAGCAGTCACTAAAGTGGTATTTATTACTTGTCTACTTCTGTGATTAACCTAGAGAGAGTTTTTAAGGAGCAAATCATAGTGGGGAATTTTTAAGGAGAACCGCAATAAACCATGAGCTTATTTAACTCCCTTCATCTGACCCCAAATCTAAATGGAGATTGGGTCTTGATCATAAGAACACTGTAGGTAATGGCTTTTTG
The DNA here is from genome assembly GCA_002007465.1 of Ailurus styani. NCBI lineage: Eukaryota > Metazoa > Chordata > Mammalia > Carnivora > Ailuridae > Ailurus > Ailurus styani. The sequence goes on along the minus strand of LNAC01000376.1, from coordinate 1,134,296 downwards.
TTTGCATTTGTACTAATGAAATTGTTTGTCATTAGGCTTTCATCTTTCAATTTAAAAATCTCTGTAATTCCTTCCGTTGAGACCATTAAGGACACCTTCACAGCTTCCTGAGCTTTTCTGGTTAAGATTGAAATGGAAGTAATCAATACATACATTATTAAAACAGTGGACAGAAAGCCATTATTGCGTGGAAGCTGTTGACAAATGAAAAGGCTTGAATAAAGTAGTTTACTTGTTCATTTGTCAGGTCGTATATTATGCCTGTTCGATTTCCTCAGAAGTCACCACAAAGTGAGGGAGAGGTTCAGAAATTCAATAAAATTATCTTGGAATCATGCTGTTGATTATACATTTATTTAAGCTAATTCTGTTATCAATGCTGGACTGCTTCCTTTGGGTACATTTTAGTATGTGTGTCAGCTTGATGAGTTCCCTGTGTTTTCTTTCCACAGAAATAGAATATGTCTTTGGGTGCCATTTGTGAATGTTAAGATTGAAGTCAGCTCTGTATGGAAAAAAAATGCATTGTTCCCTAGAACCTCTAAAAAACAACAAAAAAAGGTTGTGATAGGGTAATTCATTCCAACATTCGATGACCTGGCCTCTTAGAGTTTCTAAACAAGTTTGGTTCACCTAAAAATTCACTTTTAGTTTTATTTCCTCTATGCTGTCTGCTTTGCTATGTTGGAAGAAATAGACAAATCGACATCCTTTTTTTTTTCCAACAAAACCAAACTCCATTCTTTAAAAAGGTTAAGAAAAGCAACAAGCTCATAGCAAGACTGATAAAGAAAAAAACCCAGAAAATAAAATTTGACAGTATCGGGTGGAGATGAGGAGAACATGGCTGCGGAGCTTACAGATGTTAAGGTAATAAAACATCTCAAATGTAACTCCTCACTAATAAATTTCACAATTTATATAAAAAGCACAAATTTCCTAAAAACAAAACATGCCGCTAAATCAGAAAAAAATTAGAAAGCTGAATATTACTTTGGAAATAGACATCTTTTTGATCTATTCTTCATCCCTAATGGAGTAAGCTACTTTTGTGTAAGTTTCATATTTTATGCAGTCATATTTAGGAATGCTGAATAGAAAAGATTTTAAAATTATTTTTAGAACTACATTTCTAGGCATTTGAGGGAGCCTTCTGAAAACTAGCTATATCATCAAAACTTGAGAACGGAGCCATCTAGGATTTGCCACATTTCTTTAATGAGTATAATAAAATAAAATGTGAATAATTTACAAATTAAGTTCCCTACCAAAGTCCTCTTTCTAACCACATCAAAACATTGATATCTTGAAAAATGTTCTTAAAATAATATTTGTGTAGGACTTTGCCTTTACAGGGCACTTTTACACACATTCATTTAATTTCAAATGAACCCCTCTGATCATTTCCTGTGTACTTCCTTTTCCCCCAGAAAACCATTTTAGGAAAAACTGTGCCATAACTCCGACTCCTACTGTATTGATTCTTTCAGCAATTATTTACTGAGGGCCTCCCTTATGCTGGGGCTGAGGATACAGAAGTGAACAAAATGAGACTCTGCCTGCACAGACCTTCAGATTTTCCTGAGCAAAATATGAAGTAAACCAATAAATTAACATATAAACTCCTATCAAGTCAGTACTATAAGGAGAAAATAAACAGAACAGAAATAGAGAAAGAATGAGAGGTAGTGGCCTACCCAGGGAGGTTGTTACTCATTTGCGCAAAGGTCTGAGTGACTGAGCCACGCAAAGACCTTGAGTGAAGAATATTTTAGGCAGAAGAAGCAGCGAATGCAAAAACCCAGATGTAAGGACAGGTTTGTTGTGCTCAAGGAATAATTAGATGGGCTAATGATACGTTGCAGAGAGTGGCAAAAGCCAGATAATAATTGGTGTTATCTGCCACAGTTTCATGCGTCCTAAAGTTGACTCTGGCTACTCTATGGAGAATTGACAGTAGGAGGAGCAAAACTGAAAGTGGGGGGAAAGTTGGTAGGGTGTTGAAGTCATTTGGGAAAGAGATGATGATGGCTTGGCTTAGAGTGGAAATGATAGACATCCCGTGAAAAGTTATTTGACCCAAGATCTATTTTGAAGGTAGAGCTGATAGAACTTATGATAGATGGGATTTGGAATGTGAGAGAAAGTGAAAAGGCAAGCATGACTCTGAAGTTTCTGGATTTGAACAACTGGGGAGATGATGATACCATTTATGGACATGGGAAAGAGTTTGAAATGATCATGGATGAGGGTGTGTATGTGGAGCAAAACAAGGGTTCCATTTTTGGATTATATTGATCAACAGAGACAAATGGTATGATTCAGGAATTATTCACCACTTACACTTGACAATCTCAGATTTTGGCTGAGCCTCTTGAGAATGGATATAAATTATTTTGTCACAGGGTCTCCTAATAATCCAGTCATCTGTACTGTTGCTTCAGGAGGCATTTCCAAAGTTTAGGGTTTAGGTTCAATGACCTGAGACCTAATTCTCTAAGTGACCATGAGAACAGATTGACTGCTCGCCAGTGATTTCTCAAGGTCAGCTGAGAACTTAACAACATTATTATCAGTAGGAAGTGACTTCCCCAGTGGTTGTTGGAAGCAACCCAGGCCTACGATTGAGAGTCAAACAGCTGTTCAAGATGCTGCGTGGGCACTAAACTATTCCTCCGTAGTATCACAGATCTGCAAGCAGGCTGAACTCTGTTCTAGCCTATGCCCTTGATCTCAGAGAACATAACTTTTAGCTTAAAGTACTTCCAAAAAAATAAACCTCAACAAGGAGTCAGTTAACCACGTTTTCCCCCTGTCCCCCAAACACTAAAAAAATTTTTCACATTGAATACAGTTAGATTTTTAGCAATAATTTCAGGCTTGAAATATATCCATTTATTCTTCAACTTTGCTTGAAATTGATTCAGTCTCACTTATGAATTGCTTTTGTTCATGTTGACTCTCTGAAACAATAGCTAGATGTATCTGATACAGCGATCCCTTGTCTTCACTTTTAAGTGGACTGGAAATGGATGATGATGTATTCGAACTCTTAGAAGTAGTGAGTGGAAGGCTGGTTGTGGGCAGCTGAGGAGAGGATGAAATGGGAACTTGCTGTTCAGTATAAAGTGTCAGTTGTGGAGGAGGAGTAAGTTCTAGAAATCCACTGAACAGCCTAGGACCTAGAGTTAACATTCCTGTATTGTGCACTTAAAACACTCTTAAGAAGATGGATCTCATGTTAAGTGCTGCTAGCGCAATAAAAAAAAATCGAGATGATTTTACCTTTTCTTTATATCCCATATGCTCAATTTGTATAACTTCTCTAATGCCAGCTATTTGAAATGATTATTAAGGGAATCCTTTGTCTTTTTGTTTTGTTGTTGTTGTTCTGTTCTTTCAAATTTCTTTCTTCCATGAATCCCTGTGAATTTGCCTTAGATTCTTGGAGGCAAAATTCCTGTGACTCCAGTTAACCACATTTCTGGATCTTGCCCTTTTCTAAGACCCTGGTTCCGAGTTTACTGGGCATTGATGGTCCCTATATCAGCATCCAATAAATAAAGTACTGGTGATGTGTTTGAGACTCAATAAATATGGTGACTCTTTAAGTGAGGAATGTCATTATGGTGACAGAATGTACTCAACTTTCTTATCAGAAATAAAAACAATATAAGAAGTGTATAGAAAAAGTAGACATAATATGGAAACTAGCATGATAATACAGGATGACAAAATTAAAACACTGATCAATTTGTCCATATGTGCATGGCTCCACTGGGATCTCTTTAAATTTTAGTCTGTCTAGTGTTCTCTCAACTCTTAGCTCATGCTTCAGACTACAGGAAAAACCCCAACCAGCAGTTCAAACTATTGAACTTCTGAACGTGTGCGCATGAACATCTCCTCCAGGGAAGAAATCACTACGATTAAGAAGGCAGAGATAATAGGGCCTCCTCTTGAGGAAAATCCACTCAAGTAACTCAAAGGTTACACTCAGCTTTGGACCTAGCACATAAGAATAGGCCCAGAATAAGAGCTCTCAATTTTTCCCAACCGACAGCATTTAATTTTTTCTCTAATAATTCATGAGCCCAGGCTTTCACCCTCAAGCATGTTCTGCATCTAAATCAAACTAGCCTCCATATAACACACTCTGGTTTTCCAACTGGGTGTTCTCTTATGTAGTCCACAATATTTATTATCTACTATGTGCCAAGCTGTTGCTATAATTTTTACCATTAGTAACGACGACTAGAAGAGACTATCTCCAGCTGCCACCATGCAACAGGCCCATGGCCAATTAATGACCTAAATGACCTAAACATGTTGATTATAGAATATTTAAACTGGTATACCTCGGTGGTGCAGTGAGTTAAGTGTCTGACTCTTGGATTCAGCTCAGATCATGATCTCAGGGTCGTGCTCTAGAGGTCATGAGTTTGAGTCCCATGTGGGGCTCTCAGCACACAGTCCAGAGTCTGCTTAAGATTCCCTCTACCTCTGCCCCTCCCCAATGCAAATAAATAAAATAAATAATTTTTAAAAATTCAAACCAGATGTAAGAACTTTGATAAGTTGTTTAGCAAACCCCCACATTTTAACAAACAAGGACACGAGGGCCCAGGGAGATCTTATGTCCAGTTCTAGATCACCCAGCCAAGTTTTGTCCCAGCCCAGACTTGAACTTCAAGTCGGCCGCCACAGCCCTCTCTTAACCACTTTAATCTGCCTCACAGGGTGATTCTGTCAAGTTTTGCTGACAAATGTGAATAATGTAGAACCATTCTATGAGATTTCAGTCTGAATAACACAAATACAGGCTTGCCCCTTCAATGGGAATATAGATGAGTTTCAGCTCCATGGAAACAGCCCATGGTTGAAACAGACCTGTGTTGTGAATAGCAAGGGCTTCTACTTACATCCATAGTGATAGGATCAGTATCTCTAGGTAAAAGCAGTATAGCTTTTCTCTCAAAAATGTCAGTCCCTGGGGCTCCTGAATGGCTCAGTTGGTTAAGCGTCCTACTCTTGTTTCAGCTTGGGTCATGATCTCAGGGTCCTGGGATCGATCCCTACATTGGGCTCTACACTCAGCTCAGAGTCTGCTTGGGATTTTCTCTCTCCCTCTCCTTCTGCCCCACCCCCCAAATAAATAAATGAATCTCTTTTTAAAAATGTCAGTCCCCCTGCCTGGAGCTCTCATCTTGCCCTTCTCTTCTCTGAGGTACATCAAGCATGTCAGTATCTCACCCTTTATCCCCTCTATACGTGGTTCTAAGCTACTTCTCTTTATGGTATTAATAGGTATTTGAAGTAATAGTCACCCTATTTGGTTTTTTCCTATAAGCAGGAGAGGCAGGGGGAAAAAATCAAATAATCAATGACTCAGTTCTTCTCTATTACTTTCAAGTTTTTAAAATTTCTGACTTGCTTCACAGCCATTAGGATTTGCCACTTAACGTGTCTTCCAAATTATTATAATTCTGGGAACTTTCATTTTTCACCATCACTCACCTGCAGCCTGGCTTAAGAATTTCAAGATTTGGATTGTAAGTAACTAATGAACTGATGGCCTTAGGTAAATCCTAACTTCTCTGTACTTCAGTCTGCATTGGTAAAACATTCACAGTATGATAGTATAACCACAAACACACCTATTCAATCAAACTGTTGACTCCTTAATGACAAAGATCCAGTTCCTACAGCTTCCCTATCTTATACATAATAGATTCAAAATTAATATTTTTCTATTAGCTAATTAATTTGCCAGCAGTCAGTCACCCAGATGGTTGGTATTTGTGATATATAAATACTATGTATCAGGACACCTCGCTCGCTCCGTCAATTTGTACAGCATGCAGCCCTTGATCTCAGAGTTGTAAGTTCAAGCCCCACGTCGGGTGTAGAGATTGCTTAAATAAATAAACTTTTAAAATAATCAATATTATCTATCAGATCATTTTACCTAAAGATAAATGAATTTACCTTGGGGATATCCCACTAGTAAAATTTTGTTGTGCATATTTCATATAGATTATTCTGTGAAACTTACGAAGCTGAAGGAAAAATGTCAAACTAGTATGCCTTTTTATTTCTTATTTGTAAGACAGAATGTTACTTTCTTTTCACAGAGGTGCCCTAAGTCTTTAATAGTTGCTTCTGATTCTTCCACATCACTCTTTTAGGCCCCTGGGCCTGGCTATCTTGGAAAGGTGAAGAAAAAGCTGTGTTTTAAAGAAAATAATTTTATCTGTTTGGAAGATTCAGGAAGTAAATATCTTAACGTGTGAATATTGACCTCTAACTAACATAAAGATTATTCTGTATGTGTATGGAAGGGGGATCTATATCTGCTACCTCTTTTACATCAACACATGAATGAACCAACTTGTCCAATATAAAATATTAAGCATATCCTCTGAGGCAAAATCTATAGTATAGTATAGTATAGTATATAGACACCACTCAAATAGACTTTCTTTTTTTTAAAAGATTTTATTTATTTATTTGACAGAGAGAGAGAGAGATTACAAGNTTTATTTTTTTTTAATTTTTTTTTAAGATTTTATTTATTTATTTGACACAGAGAGAGAGATTACAAGTAGGCAGAGAGGCAGGCAGAGAGACAGGGAGAGGAGGAAGCAGGCTCCCTGCTGAGCAGGGAGCCCGATGCGGGCCTCGATCCCAGGACCTGAGATCATGACCTGAGCCGAAGGCAGAGGCTTTAACCCACTGAGCCACCCAGGCATCCCTCAAATAGACTTTCTTTGAGAGACAAGACAGTTATGAAAGAATTAAGGCTCTTGACATTGAATGTTCTTGTTTTTGTTTAAAAAATGTCTCCCTTTTCCTTCCCCTTAAAATGCAGTGAACTGTCATAGCATGCAGGTTATGGTAAGTCACTTAGATACAGAAAAATGGATTTTCCCTTATTTTAAAGCAGAATCTTCACTGGTTTTTGTCATTGTTGTCTTTGTTTTTGCATTTACTACATGAGCCTATCTCTTTTAGGGGCGCCTGGGTGGCTCAGTTTGTTAAGCATCCAACTCTTTTTTTTTTTAAATAAGGATCAACCTTGAGTTCTTTTTTTTAATTTTTTTAAAGATTTTATTTATTTATTTGACAGAGAGAGAGATCACAAGTAGGCGGAGAGGCAGGCAGAGAGAGAGAGGAGGAAGCAGACTCCCCACTGAGCAGAGAGCCCGATGCGGACCTTGATCCCAGGATGCTGAGATCATGACCTGAGCCGAAGGCAGAGGCTTAATCCACTGAGCCACCCAGGCACCCACCCCAAGCATCCGACTCTTGATTTCAGCTCAGGTCATGATCTCTGGGTCATGGGATCGAGCCCCACATTGGGCTCTGTGCTCAGCATGAGTGTGCTGTCCCTCTCCCTCTGTTCCTTCCCCCACTCTCCCCATCTCTAAAATAAATAAATAAATAAAATATATTTTTTAAAAGCCCTATTTCTTTTAAACTCCATGCTAGAAGGGCCACTGGATACTTTTTGCCTAAAATAGCAGCTTGTATAGATAGATGCTCAAAATCTGTTAAATGAACAAATGGAAGAAGACCTTTCCTTCCAACCATGCTTAAAATGACATATTCCTATTTATGGGTTTTTTTCAATATGATGAGAAACATCCTTTTCTTTGTCTTCTGATTGTCTTGAACCAACTATTTCTCCCTTTTTCCTGGAGTTTTTAACCTTTCTTATACTTCGTGTACATGTTCCCAAATGCTGAAGATAGAGCACATAACCTTCTCTTCCATCCACTTTCTTTTCTTAATTTCAGACAGCGATGTGAAAATAATGGTGCTTATGTCTTTGTAATGACAGATCTTCCTTTGTCTTTTCTTTAGACTCGTTTTAATCCTCAGTGACTCATATTTAAGAAATGAACTGTGCAGCTGTGATGGGGCTGAGCCCTTGGCAGCAACTCCAGGGGCAGACAAGTGGTCTCTCACAATGGGTGTTCGCTCCTAACAATGGAGCTGCATCATCAAACAGTGTCTTAGACTTTGCCAATTTGATGAGACCTTTAAGATCCGTTTCCTTATTTTACAGACCTTACTCTAAAAATCATCTCCTCTTTCCCCGGTCTAGGTCTTTATTTTTTTTTAATTTTTTTTTAAGATTTTATTTATTTATTTGACACAGAGAGAGAGATTACAAGTAGGCAGAGAGGCAGGCAGAGAGACAGGGAGAGGAGGAAGCAGGCTCCCTGCTGAGCAGAGAGCCTGATGCGGGCCTCGATCCCAGGACCTGAGATCATGACCTGAGCCGAAAGCAGAGGCTTTAACCCACTGAGCCACCCAGGCGCCCAGGTCTAGGTCTTTAATATATTCATCTCTGCTATGGTAACTGACTGTCCTGGATGGCATGAGACTGTCCTGGTTTTAGCCTTCAAAGTACCACTTCATGAAGCACTGCCCAGTCCCCGACAAACCAGGATGGCCGGTTACCCTACTGCTAGTTTCCATCTTCCACTCTGTGTGCATACCCTTCCTATCCTAAAAAGAACATATCTTCCTTTTACATTGTAATCTGCTCTGTCCTCCTTCCTATCTTCCTTCTTTGCCTGTGAGAAAAAAAATACATTGCACAGTGTTCATCTAAAATACTTATTCTTTCTTCTCCCACTCACTCCTCAGCTAGACCTACTTCTGAGGTCACTTTCTTCCTCTTTCTTCCATAGTGCTGCACTTCTCTTTTCCCCCAAGCTTTCTACCTGTCCATCCCATTCTTTCTTGGTTTCTCATGGGATCCAGGTCCTCTGTCTGCCCATAAATTTTGTATACTCTCCAGAATTTTCTCTTTAGCCCACTCCACTGCCTGAGCAGTCTCATCTACTTAGGTAATTGTAATCCTTGTCTCTACGCATAATCATAGGCACTCAGTGGATATTAACTGAGAAAATGGCTCCTGCATCTCCTTTTCTTCTCAAACATCAGACTTTGATATTTATTTCCTTCTGGAAGGAATGGTACCTCTTCAAACTGAGCATATCACATCCTCTTACTCTGTTCTCCAAACAGATTCCCCCCTTATGTTAGTATTAGGTTTTTAATATTTGTCTTCATTAATTTTATCCTGACTGTGCCCATGAGGTGTTCTGGATCAGACACAGATTTCATTTAGTTACCTAACAGGGAATATCAATGCCACTCCCCCATCCCAGCCTTTGCCATGGAAAATGTTCCTACATGACTAGAGTATTCCCAAGGCCAGAGACCAGGAAGAAGGATTTTCATTTCTTATAAAGAAGAAGGAGGCCTTTTCCTCCAGAAAGGGTCCCCCTCTCCTCCTGAAAGGGTCTCCTTGGAAACATAAAAGGCCTGAGTCCTAACTCCAACTTCTCTAGAAGCTAAATAGTGCCACATGCTTTAGATTTTACAAACTGGAAATGTCACCAAGGTATTGGCTTTTTTCCCCCCAAACTGTAAATACCTAAAGAGATAGCCACTCCAGTCTTCCTGATAGCTTGGAGCTGAACCTGCAAACTTACTCTGGGCTCTAACCATTTGGTCCTCTTGGATGAGAGAAATTAACTAAACACATGACTGCAGATCTAGTTCCCATGGTATGGGAAGGTTCTCAAGAGCCAGAGCTTTTTATAGGTGTGCTAAGGAATCTGGGAGAGTTTATTTCCTCACATGTAGGTTAATTAACCCAGCATTCACTCATTTCCCCAAACTAGAAACTAGAAGTCTTCCTTGCTCTTTCCTTTCTCCATTCAGTCACCAAATTCCTATACCTCTACACACTAAACATTTCCCTATTCTATTCCTCTATCCTTACTCTGTATTTATGTCGGGGACATCTATTTGAAACACACACATGCCCATGCCACTCCCCTGCTTAAATTCCCTCAAAGGTTCCTGATTTCCTGCAAGAGAATACCTAAACTTCTTAGAAACTCAGAGACTGAGCTTTAGTTTCTGAGTTAAAGGTCAAATATTGTTTAAGATAATGACACTCTCCTATTTCATCTCTGGATATGTCTTCTCCTTGTACTTTATGTTCTAGAATCCTGGCCTACTTGACATAACTGTACATGCCACACTGTATTATGTCCTTTCGTTTTCATACCTGTATTATCATTTTTCTTCCTCTTCCTCTAACCTGCATTTCCCAGGCTAACTCATGTTCATGCTTAAGGATTCTTTATGAATAGTATCTTCTCTGGGAAGCCTTTCCCAATTTCCTTTCCCATAGAGCACTTTCCACACTGTGCTGAAATTAGGGGCACCTGGGTGGCGTAGTCGGTTAAGCATCCCACTCTTGGTTTCAGCTCAGGTTGTGATCTCAGGGTTTTGAGTTTGAGCCCCACTTCAGGCTCCCTGCTCAGTGTGGAGTCTGCTTATCTCCCTCTCCCTCTAGAGACTAGAAAAAATAATAATTTTCTTGAAGTTGGGAAGATTAGATGTATGAGCAAGAGTTGTATATACATCACACATGTGCACGTGTGTATGCACACACACAGATTTCAAATGAAATATTAGAGGGAGAATCAGCCTTACATGTCAGCAGAGTAGTCTGCCTACTCTATATCATAATACCTACTCTTATTATTTTGAGGACACAAAAATATCTCACTGTATAGAAACTACATCCCCATCCACAGACTGAATCCTAATATTTCACTTATAGAATTTTATTATTTCAATTCAAGCATTTTACCTCTCTTTAGTGAATTATAACTAACTATGGAAGATGACTCATTTTGCAAAGTATCAAACTCAGGATATTTCTGAATGATCAGGATTTTATTTATAAATACGGCATATAATACAGTTCTGGTGAATTCCTAAAACATGATATATCTGAAGTTCAAGGCAGATACAGCTAAATTTTCCCTCAGGGCTTAAATTCAATGGATAACATTGCTAAAAATAGGGCAGAATTGAAAAAGGACATGAATAATTATACCCTAGCTCAGGGTAATTATTATTGTTGCTGTTGCTTTTATACTGATCAATTAATGTTTATGTGATACTTAATACTTTCATTAACACCTTCACTTCTGAGATGGCAGAATCTGGTCAATGAGTATCTTCGATGGTTAATTTATTTTAATTTGTTAATTTAATTAACAAATCTGTTAATTTATTCTAGCCTCACACGATGTCTCACAAGCACTCAAGCCAAGCAAACTTGACAAGCACAAGACAAGCACATGTCTCACCTTAGCACTCATTATGTACGAAGCTTATTGTTTTCACTGTTTCTACCATGTTAGTTTTCTCCCCTCTTTTCATCCAGAAGCTTCCTGAAGGCAGAAACTATGCATTTTGCTTTTCTTTTAATTCCCTGTATCCGTGAAGATTATAGATTAGAGATTAAAACTGATAACTAGCCTAGATGACCCCAAGAGACCAATTCTAGGCCTGCCCTTTTATAGAAACCTATTCCCACAATTCCTACACCCAGTATACCTCAAAACATTTGTACCATTCTCAAAGAAGTCACAGTAGATAATATATTGGGTATTTTCTAGAAGTACTGATTTTTATGTAGTTTACTGTTAATATTTCATTTTATTTGTTGTCAGATATTTTGACAGAATTAGCTGGTGGTTATGAATTGGATTGGTTGTATATTTCAGTACAATCTGTGTTCTTCCAAATGGCCCTTCAGGCTCCCTATGTTCTGGATAACCGTTCTTTCGGGTGCGTGAAGTATTCATTAGCCCTGCTAGGGTTTTGCAATGTGTATCTTGCAACTTTGGCTTCAGATCTCAAGTTTGGCAGTCAGCTTATACAAATAAATCACTCTTATCTTAATGAAAAGGCATTAACATATCTTAGAAGTTCCCCCCCTGCTCTTCAGAATAGCTTTATACACACAATGGCTTCCCGATTAACAGAAAGATCCATATAGCGTTCTTTATCATTTTGTGACTATCGGTTTAGAAATAAAGGAGGTAGAAATTAACCTGGGAATTTCATAACCAAGTTCTGAACACCCAGGATTAATTTTGAGAAGAATGCCACAAGCCAAATAAGCATTTCTTTTCATCTCATTTCACAGGCCTTCAAGAGGGAATTGAAAACGAAAGAACCTGTAATCATGAGTACTCTTGAGACTGTACGAATCTTTCTGACAGAGCAGCCTTTAGAAGGACTAGAGAAACTCTACCAGGAGCCCAGAGGTAATTGAATGTGGAACTGTAATAACATATTGATAGAAGGATCAGTGGTGACAGAGAGACCCATCCATTCTTGCTGCCAGGGTCTGGATAGCTCTCATATTTTCTAAGTTAAATAGAATCGATTCAAATTAAACATAGATGTGGAAAAAGAAAAAGGAATCATAAACCACCATGCCTAAATCTGTTTGCACATTCATAAATAAACAGTAAAAGAGATTAATTAGTGATCAGTTATTGAAACATTTAGAAAATAATAAACAAAAGAGAGTATCTGTGAGAAGGAATGCTATTGTTACAAAGACTACAAGCTAATTTTCAATTTTAGAGCCTGACTGAAGTGAATTAGAGTTTGTGGTATGCATTTCTCTACTCAGTAGCTTAAATGAATCTTGGATTATCTGAATGAGAAGGTAGAACAGATACACTCAGGAGGACAGACTTGAGATGGGCTGGACACCATCAAAATTTATGCCAAAGTGTAAAGGAGCCATTAATCAGCAGGTCGGCCTCTCGTTAGACTGTACTCTCTTTCTTCCAGGATGACCTTTTCAACAATGTTTTTTTTTTAAACAAAAATTATTGTGGCCTAAAACCTTGTCATGTTACCAATTTAGAGCTGCCTCCTGAGGAGAGAGCCCAGAATGTCACAAGGCTCCTACGAAAGCAGGCTGAGGAGGTCAACACTGAGTGGGAAAAATTGAACCTGCGCTCGGCAGACTGGCAGAGAAAAATAGACGAGGCCCTCGAAAGACTCCAGGAACTTCAGGAAGCAACGGATGAGCTGGACCTCAAACTACGTCAGGCTGAGGTGATCAAGGGATCCTGGCAGCCTGTGGGTGACCTCCTCATTGACTCTCTCCAAGATCACCTCGAAAAAGTCAAGGTATTGCTTTGCTTCAGGGCCCTTTGAGACACTCAAAAGAGGTTCTAATCTGAACTTGAGTGCAGTATTTTCTTGTCACAAAGTTAAAAATAGCACCCTTAAGCTTTAGAAATCAGTGTGTCTTTCACAAATTCAGAAATCATCTTGCATGCGGTATTTTCTCTGAGAGGAGATAGTGATCTAATCATCTCCGTCTTTAGTAATGTGGAATGAAATATTAAAAAGTTACAGGGTGAAACAATCATTCTGATTTTTCTATTAGGAAATGAATGTAAGCGTTTGTACTAAGATGATCTGGTTTGTGTGTGCGTGTGCGTGCGTGCGCTGGCACATACACACATATACGTGCGCATTCTCTGCAAAACTTAGTATCAGAGCAGGGAAAAACACAACACTTAATCAAGATCCAGGAGTCTAGGCTTTGGCCTTTGTGCTAACTAAATTATATGACTTGGGTGAGTTATGGTACTGTGAATTGAGGCCGTTACTGCTGCCCTTCCCTTAGAAGACAATGTATATAATACAATTTTGAGTTGTATTAGTCCACTGCAGATATTAGGAAATATCATTATATATTTGGAACACTGTCCCCAAGACCAAAGTTGAATTCCCTTGTGGCACAAAAATGATAAGCATATTTATAAAGAAAGAATATACATATTTAGGAGTATCATTTTAAAAACCAGCAACTTGAAAACATATTTTGTTTACTCATCTAGCATAAGAACCAACAAAAGTCTTCCGTTTAAATTCAAGAGAAGTGAAATTCTCACCTGCACTTGGCATGTTTGCAGGCAGCCTCATTGTGGAAGGTCTCCTCTCCCTTGCCCTCCACGGCATTGTTTCATCCACATTCTTCTTACTTTATTTTCCTTTATTTTCCTTCATTCTGAAACTCTCTCCACCCTTTCGATGTTGGCACACCCACGTTTCTAAACTTTGTATTGTGTAAATGCTCCCAATTTGAAGTGGAGAGGATGGTGACAAATCTGTTTCCGGGCCGGATCTCTTTGCCGATCTCCTCACCCATATGTCATTAGAATCAAAATGCAGCCCTTCTGAAACCATGGTCATTCATTCTCATGTTTGTCCATTTCCCTGCCACTGTCCCCTTTTACCTGCCCTTTCTTCTGTGTTTCCAGTGTCAAGTTGCTCAGGCTGGACACTTGAGTTCCTTCCTTAAATCCTTCTACATTTTTACCGATTGATCTTGGCCACTCATTTTGCCTCTGAATATATCTTTTCTATTTTCTCTCCTCTTTTCAAGCAGCATCTTGTTCTAGCCCCCAGCATGTGGTATTCAGATTGTTGTGTTATACTTCTTTAAATCCTATGCCAATCCCATCTTTAATCCCATGTTCTGGCACATCATAAACACTATGTTTGCCTTTTTTTTTAGGTTTTTATTTAAATTCCAGTTAGTTAACATACTGTGTCATATTAGTTTCCGGTGTGCAATAGAGTGATTCAGCACTTCCCTACAACTCCTGGTGCTCATCACAATAAGTGATAGACACTGCATTGTAAATATTTGGTTAATGAATGAGTGCATGAACTGTTTCTGGATGTCTACATTATCCATCCTCTTCCAACTCCAACCCAAACTCATCACGGGAGACTGTCTGCCTGCGAATGAAGTCCAAGTGATGAATAGGGCAGGTGTCCCTTTTCTTCCTAGCCCTGCTCGAAATTCCTAGTTGTTACCCGCACCCTTCAGGCCATTCCATACACTCTGGCCCTAGCGCCCCTTTACCCAAATATGCCAGCTTCTCTCGTAAATCTTTGCCTTTGCAGATGCTCTTCTCTTGGCCTGGATTACCCCCCACCTTATGTGCCTGGTGATTCCCCCACTCATCCCTCAAAGCCCAGCTCAAATGGCTTCCATCTTTATAGTTTGTCCTAAGTGTGTCCCACCCACGGCTTCCCCCGAACAGAAAAATGACCCCCCAGTTGGTGCTTTCAGAGATCACCTCACATCCTTCAGCTGTCATACTGACACTTCCCATGTATTGTCGCTGGTCACTTAAAACGAGCTTCCCAAAAGTGAGGGTCACGCTGTGTGTATTTGAATGCCCAGCTCCTAGCACAGTGTCCACAACATACGAAGGAATCTACTTCTGCTTCTTTGTTCGTTCACTCCGTCTTATTTATGAGTCACCATACGATGTGCTATTACACGTAGCTGGGAATGAAAGAGACTTGGTCTTTGCCCGTATGAAGCCTACAGTCCAATGTTGAACTGAATTCATTAAACTAGTAATTCATTAAAATAGTAGGTGGGGATTTAAGAGATGATTACAAATTTGACTGTATAACTTGGAAAATCTCTTCCACCCTAATATTCTGTGACCCTATGTCTTGCAGTTAAAGCAATGGTTAACATTGCTGGCTACTTGGAAATTAAAATAATGTTTAGAAATATATTGCCTTGTACTTGTCCAGTGTTAAAAATGGTACTTTTATTCAAAAATATAGGAACTATCTTTTTTAGACCCTTCCCCCAAAATGAAAAATGAGGTTAGAAGAATGTCCCAAGGATCCAAATTAGCTGATAAATTAATAAAGTGGCCAAATCTACAGGCTTTAGAGCAGACATAAGGAATTCATTCTTAGCCATATGGGCCACACAGGTACCTCTGTAGTATCCTGAGTATGGACAGAGAATGTATGCAGCATGATTCAATAACAAAAAAATCACTCAAAGTAGAACAGCTCCAGTATCAGCTGACCCTCACTGAAGCCTATTTGCATTTTTCCTTTCACTTCCCTTCTCTTACCTGGTCTTGATTCTAAGACCAAGTTTATTTCCCACACCTTAACTGGTAAGATGTTCACTCTGATCCCAATAACAACAAATCCTAGATGCACCCACTATTCCTTTCTAAAAGAGTTTGTACATGCCAATGCTTCAGATACATCTGTTTTCTCTGTTGCTTCTCAACAACACTGGGTTTGAAACTCTGAAGATTTGGTGGTGGTAAATATTCACAGGGAGTGAATTTTATTAACTAAAACTTACTTTGAAAAGAAGTAGGAGAGGACTGAAAGCCACTGTTCCCATTTTTCTACACAGCAGTTTAAGCCCTTGGAGGCTCCCTGCTATAGGGAACTCCAAACTGATAGCTGGCCATGTAGCCAGAAGAGCATTTTACCCACTTCAGTTCATTTTGAATAAAATGAAAAATGAAAAAAGAATCTAGAATAAAATCGCAAATGTAAATGCCTCTTTATTTTTAAAATTTATAATTTATACTGCTCATCAAATATTTCAAGGACACAATTGTAATTTCTCATTTAACTGGAAATAACACCACCGCTTCTGTGACTGCACAAATATTCTTACTTTCCTTATAGTAAAGGGGAGTAGGAAGAGCTCCTTGAATCACTAGGTACCCTACTTAGATCTGTAAGTGGAGTATATGCAGGTTTTAAGAAAGAACAATAACTTTGGAACCTATGGTCCACATACGACGTTTTCATTCTTAAGGACAGCTCCTGTATGAAAAAGTTTGGGAGTTGTTTTCACTCCAGGTCTTCCTTTTTGTTCTAATCTACCCTGGTTTCTTTACACAGAGTGGTACAGCATTCTCGAGCCAGGAATATTTCACTGCCCTTAGTTTGCCCGTCGCCTCGAAACACAGTTTTTCACACCATCACCATAATTAAACTCCCCCAGGCTGCCATTTGGGATTATGCAAGTTTGTTGCAGCTATGTTGTTATTTCTTTTCTGTTTTTTTTAACAGACTTTTAACTTACATTTCTTCCTGCGAAAGGTCAAGGAGAGGGATTCTCTGAGTTTTTCCTTAAATTCTCATGGTGAAATATTTGGATTAGATCTTTTGGGAATTATCCTTGAGAACAATGCAGTAACATGTGTAGTAGACCAGGGACCATAATGAAGCCACCGTGCCATCCTGACCTACGTGTGTTCAACGTTCACATCTAAAAATGTAGGATACCTGGCAAATGCATCTCTTTGGGCCGACCATCCTGAGTCCCTGTGGTTTGGTTTATCTGAGAAATTTGTCAAAGAAATGCTGTCTCGGACTTTGACACTGAGAAAAGCAAGTATGTTTCCTCCTGATAGCGAATGTGAAATGTGAGGTAACATAGTAGAAGCTTTCTGCCATGTTCAACTCTTTCTCCCCTTACTGCTTTTCTCATCTTAACTCTAGTTCTAATGTTTTATTAGGTTTGCTTATATTTGTCATTTATATGAGCCAACTTTCAACCCTTTCGTGGATGTGAGTTTTATAGAGAAAGCTTAAAACCCATTCTGATAGAGTTAGGGGATGCAAGGTTAGATGGAACCATCACAAACAGGGCAGCCCTAAGAATGACTCAAAATATGAATAGTCTCTCAACTCTGAATAAAGAAATGATATCTCCATGATGAACAAGGGGTACTGCCCATAGCTGGGAAAGAAAAGTTCCCCAGTAGTTTGTTAATGGTTATAAACTGCAAATGAATTGCTCTGTGGAGGCTTTTGTTGTTATTTGCCTACAAATGCTGTGTGTATTAAGTAGCCTTTCATTGAGGAAAAAAAATACAAACAAAAAAGATGTAAGCCTTTATAAATCTGGATTAAATAGGGAACTAGCACCTGTCATACAAAGTAACCTGGCTTTTATCCCAGTTCTTTTGTCTTTTTTTTTATCCTGTTTTTTTTTAAAGCATGCATCTGCAATGTTTAAGAGCATAAGGTTTGGCCTTTAATATTTTGGAATACTTCTACAAGAAGGCATATTTATGGTAAAGGCTCACTTGCGTACTTTAAAAGTGTCACGTTTATTTTTTTAAATAGAATGGACATTGTTGGCTTTAATAGAACTTAGAAACTAAAGTAGGAACTCGTCATCTTAAAAATCCGGACCAAATTATTTGTTCCGTGTACCATCAATTTTAAGTTAGCATTCTGGGAGAACTTATTCCTTAGTTCCCATGTATTCTCTCTCATTTCCTGCTTTGTTTATAAAGCTAAAAGCAAATTACTTAGGACAGCAGTGTCGAATCATGTTTCTTACCCAAGGCATCTGATTTTAGCGAGTGCTGTGTGTGTTTAAAAGCCTCTACCTCAACTTAGGCAAATAGAACCTTCGTTTACCATGCTATTCCCATCCTGCCTTTGAAACTTCTGAAAAGCCGGTGCAGAGTAATTGTTTCAGACATCTGCTTAGCATACTTTGAAGTGCATATAAGTTCTTTTTCGGTTTCATTTGAACCCCAGCTGTCTTCACCGAAGTCTATAATCAATCTGAATTAAGTTGTCCTACTTCTCCTAATAAGTCTCTTATTAAGTTCTGCATCAGCCTCTTAGGGAGACTTAAAAGCTAATTCATGTAGAATTGCCATTTTCTACTAATTCATTTGTCAGCACTCCAAATTCCAATGAAAACAATTGCAAAGACTATTAATTTGGCTCTTCATAAACAACTTATGTAAGTGTAGTATACATTGGAACTGAGCAAACGATTTAAAACAGTGGGTGGGAGGAAATGAGTTGATGACATTCAATACGCTTTCTTTTTGACTGTTTCGAGATGCCGTCTACATTCAAAGCATAAAGGCCTTTATTTAGTAAGAGAAACATCCTTCTGCTTTTACTTTCATAAATAAGATAATTACTGAGTGAACTTTGCTTAAAGATAGGGAAAGGCTTTAGAACAGTTGGAAGAGGAACATGGGTGGGTTTTTTTTATTATTGAACTTATTTTAATCTGGACTTCTTTGTATTCCTTTGATGGGCTGTGATAAAAGAGGGAGCTAGAATTGGTTACCATTGTTATTACATTAAATCAGAGTTGTACAGCTCCTCTTCTGGTCATGGGATATTTAGGAGAACGTGGATAATCAAAGTGTTCAGCTACTGAGTTCATCTGACATTATTCTGCTAAGGAAGTGTTTAATTAGATAATAAAAATTTCTCCAAAGAATGTCATCCTTCCTACTATTTGAAAACAAGCATATCCAGACCTGATCCTTTAATATGCCAATCCTGTTTACTGAGGATTTACTCCGGAAGCTTTGTTTGTGGCTGGTCGTAATTATAAATACTATTCCTCAAGAGTCTTAGATCATAAAAAAAAAAACTCTTCAAAACAAAAGCTTAAGTAATAGACTGTCAGCATTAATGGATCTTGAAACTCAGTCATTCATTCATTCATGACATGGTTAAAACCTATACCCAGAGAAGTCTGATCTCATTATGGAGCGTGAATGTTTATTTCATGAATAAAATTGTATTGGGGATCATATTAAGGGAAGCTTAGTTTTTCTTGACACATTATTATATGGCAACAAGCCGAGGGAGCAACAATTTGTATTAGCTTGTGCATTTACATGCATGTACCACGTTAACAAGAAACAGTCTGGAAATGTGCGTTTTACCTAATACTCCATATTTCCTTAGAAAATGGAAGCACATAGCCAGTGTATATTTGCATTCTCCTTTGGAGTCTACCAAAGTCATAACAAGTTTAAAGTTCACAACTATGTTACTCTCCTACCGTAAACACAAAAAGGCATGATTTGAGAACAAATAACCCAAAGAGTGGGCTCCTGCTGTGTTCCTGTCACGCTCCGCAATTACAATTTTCAGAATTACACGGCGAATGTTGGCACCAATATTATTGCCTTACACAACCTTACATTAACTAATGTAATGGCATTGAATAATTGCTCTTGGTAAACCAGTTCTCTGGGTATTATGGGAACACGTGTGCTTATGAGACTAATGTAACCCTATGCTTTGAAGACAGTTAACTTTTCATAATAGGAAGAGTCCATTGTTTTCTTTTTTTTTAATTTTATTTATTTGACAGAGAGAGAGAGATTGCAAGTAGGCAGAGAGGCAGGCAGAGAGAGAGGAGGAAGCAGGCTCCCCGTCGAGCAGGGAGCCCGATGTGGGCCTCCATCCCAGGACCCTGAGATCATGACCTGAGCCGAAGGCAGAGGCTTTAACCCACTGAGCCACCCAGGCGCCCCCATTTTTTTCATAGTAAGATTATTTTATACTAAAAAATATTTTCAGTTACATTTTACAGAGTGCTTCTTAAACTCTTCTCTTCTCTTAATGGCCAAGGAGTTGAAGCCTGCTGGCTTCCCCTGCCACCTGCTTACCTCCTTTTACCAGGAGCGTGAAGTCCTTTGATGTTTCTTGTTTTATTTTTTACATCTCATGTCAGTTTTGCGATCTTCTCCGTAAGGTATTTGTTGTGTTTAAATATGGAATTGTTTTTCTCCAAAATCTTAAGGGAAATGAATCCTCCAGGACATTTACCCATGGATATGAAAGCATAATTAAAGAAACATGATATGAAAAAAATCCCCAGTTAGCTCAGGCAGCCTTCATCTTTTTCCATCAGCTTCTTTCTTTTGTACACATCCACAAAGAGTAGATCCTTGCCATTTCAGATTTATCTTTTGCACTTTTATCTGATCACTGTGACCCACAAGATCCATGACTTAAAGCTTTTTGTAATTTTGAGCACGTATTCTTTGAGGCTTCTGTGCAGCAGTCAATTAACTAATGACTTCTGTTATAGGTCATGTTCCCTGGAAACAGACCCTGAAAACAGGGGTCTGGGTGCACATTGATTTATAGAGAGTGTGCTTTCAGGAGAAGCCTGTATGGGAGTTAGGGAAACATAAGGGAGAAGAAGAGCCAAGCAAGAATGCCATCTCTGGCAAAATCTAGCTGTGTCCTGATCCACACAGAGTGTGCTAGAGTACACAACAGGACAGCGTTGTCCTTTCACACCCCAGCTAATCACTGGGGGAGTGGCCAGCAGTATGCTGGTGAATATGGATCAGTTAGCTCTGAGGTGGAGTGAACACCTTTGTAGCATTTTCCAGCAGTTGGGTCCATACTCCCACTGTGGCAGATTCAGGCTGCCAAAGTGATCTCCCTGAATACAGAATTGGGAAGAGAAGCACACAGTGGACTGTTGAGCTCTGCTCCATCACACTGCTGGCTGGGGCCCACCACTGGAGATAGAAGTTACCTCCTGAGCCAGGACTGTGTGGTTGCCTCCTGGGCTTGGGGCCTCCCATCAGCGGAGGTCACCTTTCTGAAGAAGAGAGTCAGCCGTGAGACGTTGGTGGCCATTAGTTATAGCAGGTGGGGGAAAGGTCCAGGCCAGGGAGAGTGTCTCCTACAACCAGCCAGGTACCCTACCTAGTAAGCCACTCAGCCTCTGTGTCTCGACATGGCCTTCTTAATGCTGTTTCATTCTTGCACATGCAATAATTATCTAGAATCAATGAAGATTATGTTTCTTCATGAAAAATCCACCCTCTCTCTGCCCCACCCCCCTAGGTACTTACTGGAATTGATAATGAAAGAGAAGAGTTAACGAAAAGGTCTAAGAAAGTGATGATTGTTACTAAGAAAATGACTTCGTAAGTGTGACTTGGGCTTCATAGTTATGTAACCTGTGTCTGAATTGATCAGATATTTATGCATTTGAGGATTCGAGTTATCAAGACATAGTCATTGAGAATGTCAAGAATTTTCAACAGCAGTGGTTGTCACCCTAGTAGGCATCAGAACCACCTGGAAGGCTTGTAGAAACCCAGAGTTTCTGATTCAGGGGTTCTGGAACAGGGCTGAGAACCTGCATTTCTAACCAGTTTCCTGGTGATAGTAATACTCTTAGTCCAGGGACACTTTGAGAACCACCACTCCATTGTGAAGCTGTAGTGTGTGTGTGCGTGTGTGTGTGTGTGTGTGTGTGTGTGATATAATATATAATATATACATATATTTTGTTTATTGTTAATAGTTCATCAATTTTTCAATAATTCTTCCATAAATATATCACTTATTACTTCTTTTATATTTATCAACATTCAGAACATTTAATTTAAAAATGAATGCAGGCACATGGCCTTCTGTGAGAGTGATTGATAGCTTAGGTAGAGAGCGTAGTTTCACTCAGAAACCTTGAAATGAATAATGGCCTACCCTTTCTGAGTCTCTCTTGTGGAAGACATTCACGATTATTTATTCCAATTTTTCTATTGGTATTTTCCTGGCACTCAGACAATTTGGGGGCTGCTTCAGATGATTTAGAGGTTAAATTGCCTTCCCACTATTGATACTTTAAAATTAAGATATTTAGTCACATAATTTTTTGCCCTATCTACATGTTATCACATTCACCAATGACAACAATTAAACTTTAAGATTCTTCTCAGATCGTCTTCCTCTCCCCCGCCAGCTCCGTGCTCTCTCTGTCTCTGTCTCTCTCTCTCTCTGTCTCTCTCTCTCTAAAGTAAATAAAATAAATCTTCAAAAAAGTGCTCCTCAGAATTCCTGCTCGACATACTAAGTATAAGCAAGTACTTTATAGAGTTTCTGAAACTGAAGACCTTCAGAATAGTTGGAGTTATTCAACTTTTGAAAATGAAAACTGCTAGTTAGATACAAATACCGGGTAGCTTATCCTACATTTTATAACTTGTCACCCATTGAGGCTCTGCGTTCAGGGGAGGAGGGTATATGTGTGGAGAAATGGAGACAGATATGGGGTGACACTGGGAGAACAATGGGGAGGAAGCAGGAAGCAGGATGAACTGCTGTGACTGGGGAAGAGGGGATTTTTTTTCCCCAAACGTGGTACAAAATCAGTCCATTAAATGCCTGTGAGAAAAAATTCATTGTTGTGGTGTGGGGTGAGTGGTACGAAGAATCATGGGATAAATATAATAGAAACCAATGTCTTTAAATATGCTTTGATGTGAAACAAGAAACATTCCAAACAAACTTTCCACTTTATTCTGGGTTCCTGGCGGGGGTAGGGGTGGGGGTTACATTAAAAGTGATTTGATTAATGATCAATGTGAAATTGAAATAACTATGTATAAACCCACTCAAATCAAGTATACATTAAATAATTGAGTTAACTGAATTAGGCAGAGTAAGGGCACATTGATTTTCAATGTTTTTAAAAATTGGCCCACATATCATTGTTATGTTTTTGTTTGTAAACTTCAATATTTATTAAGTTTCCACAGTGTGTTCAGTCCTGAAATGTCAAACTCTCTTAACCAGAAGGAGGCTGGAGAATCTAACACTAAGATAGATTTCTATTTCCTTTTAAAGAATCGATTTTTATGGTGATTTTTTTTTCTTCAGCAAAGAGCCTGCTGGTTCTGTTTCAAAGCATGCATGTTCTTCGAAGTCTTATCCCCTGGGATTCCACATTTTAATGGACTCAATGGGCCAATTTAGAACTTTTTCCTATCAGATATTCAAATCCTATCGTCATGATCTTAACATGGCATTAAACAAGTTGGTGAAGAGAATAAAGTCAGTTTTTCAACCATATATGCCAAAGTTATTAATTAAGTAGAAAAACTCAAGTGAATGTGGGAAATGAGAAGTATACATTGGTTTGTTTTTCAGAACCAGCGACAAACCAACACTGAGTTTCATTTTACTGACTTACCTTCCTACTTTAAAACATTTTAACCCAGTTTGGAATCTATATATTGCCGTGAACTTAAATCCTATTAGGTCTTAATTAAATAATTCGCATTTAATCACCCTGTGGTTTAAGGCTTTTGTGTGTCCCAAGGACAAGTAGGCCACATGCAACAACATTTCACCCACTTCCCCCTCCACTTGTCAGTTCCCTGTCAGCCTCAACATATTTCTAGCTGGGACAGGGCTAAAGCCAGAGAATGAATGGTTCATTGTCGTCGGCCTACACAAACCGAGTTACTAGAATCGCCACAAGGCTTACCCAATAGAATGGTAACTTTTGTGCATCCAGGGAAAGCATAAAATTAAAAGAAATATAAGCTAAACAAATGAGCATAAGTTCCATTGATCCTTTGGCTCACACAGGGAATAAAATATTACCTTTGGAAACACCCTGACGTTTTGTTATAAAGGTTGAAAGAAGACATTTCCAAGGTTGTCTCAGTGTTGAAATTGCCTGGGGGTTGGGGTTGAGTGTCAGATGCAAGATGGGTCTTAATGAAATCTGACCCACTTTGACTTTCAAAAAAATCTTGAATTCTTAGTGAAAAGATTTTTCTTTCAGATTTTAAAGCCTTTTTTCCAACCGAAATAGTATTCTTTAAATAATCGATACAGCATCACTCACCCAGATTTTTGAGGATGCTGTCATACTCCTTTTTTGAAAAAGAAAAAAATCTATTACTATTGAAGTGTGATGTCGTTGTTACTTGAATACTAATCACTTTTTTTTAAAGCTAGGTTTGGCCAATGACTTTGAGGCTTTTTTTTTTTTGAAATAACATTTAAGTACATTGATTAGACAGCTTGATGCTTAGACACATTTGTGTAAGTAGTAATTTATTCATCATTCACACATACTTAAGTGGACATTATCATGATAGCAGTTGTCAGAACAGAACACAACAAGCTATGAATTTAGATCTTATTTTAAGATGTTATCAGAAAAATCAGGGAAATATCTTGAAAATGAGAGTTCTCAATAATATGGTGAAAAACAGGAAGAACTGAATCAATTCTTGCTTCCACTTAAGAGACTAGATCTTTTGCACACACGTATATATATTATAAGAATAATAGCCACTAGGGCGCCTGGGCGGCTCATTCGGTTAAGCATCTGACTCTTGGTTTCAGCTCAGGTAATGATGTCAGGGTCATGAGATTGAGCCCCGCATCAGGCTCCATGCTCAATGCAGAGTCTGCTTATCCCTCTCCAACTCCTTCTGTCCCTCCTCCTTTCTCTCTCTCTCTCTTTCTCTCTCTCTCTCTCTCTCTCTCTCTCTCTCTCTCTCTCTCTCTCTCCTGCACCCCTCCCCCTCTTTAAAATAAAATAAAATCTTTAATAATAATAATTATAGGCACTAATGTATCTGGAGAGACAACATGGCTTGCAAGCAAATACGTAAGATTTTCTTTTTCGCCTAGGGATTTAATGAAATGAAGATGAACCATTGTAAAAAATTTACCAGTCTAATTTTTAGACATACTGTTGCATCGATTTTGATGAAGAAAATCTATTTTATGTTCATTTCATATCTTTTGTTGTTCTCTTTGTAGGAAAGAAAGGTATTTTGGAAAGACTAAAACCATTTATTAAACTCAGGAGCTACAATAATCTGAAAAGAAAAGTAGATACTGAAGGGCACTTTACAATCCTTTTCAGCCCTCTTCCATTTAATTATTTTTATCTCAGCTCTTCGAAAATTTATATTCATCTCTGGCTCAGTTCTGTTTTCGTATTTCTAAGTTGGTAGCAGTATACTGAATGGAAAATCAATTCAGCAAAAATTCATTTTGTTTTAATAGTGATTGCCTTCCCCCTGGAACTAAAATTAAATAATTGTGCCCAGCATAAAGCAAACTAGGTGTAGCATATCGCACAGGTAACCTCACAACCCTAGATTCCTCTATTAATTATTATTCATACATGCTGAGGTAGCTTAATTTGTCTTAACAGAAAAAAAGTATCTCTTGGGAACCACTACATACAAGACCATACCATAATTTGTCCTGCATTTGCTTGGTCAAAACTGGCGCTTAGTAGCTATGTGTATATTTTGGCTTGGGATTTGTTTCTTTATAAGCCTTGTATAATAACAGTCATCATTTCAATAACATCATAACCATTAGAGTTTGGGTACACTGTTATAGGAACGTGGTCTCTTCTGTGCACTGCCATTTCCCTGGTGCTTGAATGTTCCCTGGCATAAATAGGTGCTCAATAATATTTTTTGGAGTAAGCAAATAAATAAACTCTCACAAAAGTGTGGGACAGAATGGTCTCTTTCTGATACGTGAGAGCTATACATATTATTTTACAGATGATTTTCTCCCATTGGCCACCATTCGAACTTGAGCCGTTGTTACTTCTTGCCCGAATCTACAGACACTCATTTTCATTCTTTTCTCCTTTCTGAAATGACCAAAGGTTTACATTGGTCTACTTGAGATTTTCTAGATGAACATGCCATGCCCAGAAGAACATGACCTTTCTGTTATTCCCTACCTTATCTACTCAGGGAGCTGCTCCTGCCCTGCCTCAGTCACCTCTGCACTTTGCAAACCCCATTGACACAACTTCTCATAGCATGATTACACCGTTCTTTCCATAACTCACAAAGTTGTGTATCTCTGGTCATGAATGTGAGTCTGCCGGGAGTCCCATTTTTCCCAGTGCATAGTACACTTATGCATATTATGTATATGCATCATACATAGTGGATATAAAATAGGTGTTTTCGACTGAGTAGTCATGAAATCTAACTAAAGAGTTGCTGAAAATATGCTAGTTCCTCTTTGCAGAAACCTTCATTATCTGCCCTGCAAAGGTCACTCATTCATACCCACTACAACCTTGCTCCAAGAAAACTACTGTGAGGGGCACCTGGGCAGCTCAGTCACTCGAGTATCAGACTTTTGGTTTTGACTCAGGTCATGATCTCAGGGTCGTGGGATGGAGCCCCACCCAGGCTCTGCATTGAGCTGAGTGTGGAGTCTGCTTGAGATTCTCTATCCCTCTGCTCTTTCCCCGACTTGGCTCTCTATCTCTTAGTCAAACAAATAAATAAAGTCTTTAAAAAAAAAAAAGAGGGCGCCTGGGTGGCTCAGTGGGTTAAAGCCTCTGCCTTCAACTCAGGTCATGATCTCAGGGTCCTGGGATCGAGGCCCGCATCGGGCTCCCTGCTCAGCGGGGAGCCTGCTTCCTCCTCTCTCTCTGCCTGCCTCTCTGCCTACTTGTGATCTCTCTCTCTGTGTCAAATAAATAAATTTTTAAAAAATCTTAAAAAAAAAAAAGAAAATTCCCATGATTAGTCTTCCACAACTGCCCTGTACTTCCTGTTTCGCCTTATTAAAGACTATTTCTCCTTCCCCAAACACATTAAGCTTTCCTACTTCTTACCCTTTGTTTAAGCTCTGAACAAGTATCTTTCTTCCTCTTACCATGCTTCCTCTTCCTTTATCAGTTCTACCTCTAGTTCAAGGAGACCTTATAAAGCTATGTGATGAAGGAGGCAGGAGAGACCGCCACCCCCACCCCCACCCCCACCCCGGGGAATATTCGAAGTTGGCTCCAATGTGACAGCTACCCAAGAACGGGTGTAAGTCTGTGGATCTCAGGGATGAGCTTAGTACCCTCTGCTTTGCAGAGTCTCCCTGACCAAATAAGACCTTGTGTGACTTTGTGTTCCTCCTGTTGCCTGACGCAATGCTTAACTGGTTGTAGGTGGAGTAAAAGAAAGAGAAATAGACCCGAACTTCTCGTTCATCTTCCCAACAGTCCTGAGGTGGCTGTGTCCCTATCCCCCTTCTACACAAGAAGAAATGCATGCAAATCGTTGTAAATGAATTTTTTCTCTAGTAGAAAACCCCAAACATGAGAGAGAAGAGGAGGGAGAGACAAAGAGAGTAAGTGAGAGAGAGACACAAGTCATCCCCCATCTCAACTCCAACATCTATGAAGTAGACTTTGAGCAAAGTAGAGAAAGGTATCTCTGTCTTTGAAGAGGTAGACTTCTGTGCCAAGGCTCACCAATTTAGCAGTAGAGCCCAGGTTGGATTTCAAGCCCCCTTGGTCCCTTTGGGCTGAACACTCTACAACTGTGCATGGAAACCCTGGGATGGAGCTTGTTATCTTTTCCTATATAAATATTCTTAACGTTTTTATTCAGCCTTGCCACAGTGCCCTCCAGAAGACTATGCCAAGGTGTATCACCATCAGCAGAACATATTTTCCTTAAATAGATTACTTCTTTTTTTCCACTCGCTCCATTTCTCTGAAAACTCTCTGGTTGGCACCCAAAACTAGAATGTTGTGTTCTTGCTCAGAGGCTTAGAGGTATGTCAGAAATGAACACAGGCTCCAACATAAAATAAATCAAGAAACAGATCTAAAGAATTTGGTTATGGAAGCTGAAGGAAATAAGCTGGCTTCTTTTTTTAAAAGATTTTAGTTAGTTGGGTAGGTAGGTAGGTAGGTAGTTGTCAGAGAGAGAGCGCGCAAGCAGAGGGAACGGCAGAGAGAGAGGGAGAAGCAGGCTCCCTGCTGAGCAAGGAGCCCCATGCAGGGCTTGATGCTAGGACCCTGAGATCATGACCTGAGCTGAAGCAGACACCCAACAGCTGAGTCACCCAGGCACCCCTAAGCTGGCTTATTTTATTTAGGAGTTCAGTGTCAGATTTTTATAGGAAACTGTAGTAATGAAGCAATTTGAGAATAGCTGTTGTTCTGAAGTACTAGTAATTAATGCAAAAAGGCCTAATTCTCTTAACTGTTTATTCTTTAGTAAAAATGTATTGAGGGATTATCATGTGCTGGATCCAGGCATACCCTGGTGAAAAAAATATATAGAATTGCCTTAATGAAGATTAGGGTCTTGGGGTGGAACAGATGATGAATTAATAAATAGGTAAATGTATATGCACTTTGAAATTGCCATCAGGGCCAAGAAGGAAGGGTGCTAAGAGGGAGAAAAATAGGAAGAGCTCTCTTTAAACAGGGAAACCAGGGATGGGCTCATTTTCACAGTTGTATTAAGTGAGCTCTGAGGTTCATGAATAAAAGCTAGCCATGCAGAGAGTACAGATGTAAAACTTAGGCTGAGGGAACAGCATACATGAAGGGTCTAAGCCAAGAATAAATTTGGTGAGTTCTAGGAACACAGCCTCTCCCAAGTTCTTGTTAAAAATGCCAACTTCTGGGCGCCTGGGTGGCTCACTGGGTTAAAGCCTCTGCTTTCGGCTCAGGTCATGATCTCAGGGTCCTGGGATCGAGGCCCACATTGGGCTCCCTGCTCAGCAGGGAGCCTGCTTCCCCCTCTCTGTCTGCCTGCCTCTCTGCCTCCTTGTGATCTCTCTCCCTCTGTGAAATAAATAAATAAAATCTTTAAAAAAAACATGCCAACTTCTCAAGCCCACCCTGGACCTGTGGAATCAAAACCACTGGGGGCAAGGGGCGCCTGGGTGGCTCAGTCGGTGGAGCATCCTACTCTCAGTTTCGGCTCAGGTCATGATCTCAGGGTCATGAGATCAAGCCCTGCATTGGGCTCCAAACTCAGTGCAGAGTCTGCCTCAGATTCTCTCTCCCTCTCTCTGTTTCTCTAACCACCGCCCCCTGCTCATGTGCACGTGCTCTCTCTCTCAAATAAATAAATAAAATAAACAAACCAATAAAACACTGAGGACAGGACCCTGAAGGCTCTGCGTTAACAAACGCTCCAGAGTGATGATGAGGCACACTCTTACGTGAGAATCACTACCTTGCAGGAAGTTCTGAGCCATGCAGGGAAGGTGAGAACAAGACAGGGGCAGCAGCCGTGGTAGACGTGGGCATAGACCGTGAACATTTTAGACTGTTAGAAACATTTGCAAATCCTAAAAACCTGTTAACTGTAAAACCTAAGCTGTCTAAAAAAATTCCTGAATTTGAATATCAATGTCCTTGTGGCTGATTTTTTTAATGGTTTATGGATTATTACTTATTTTTAAATAAGTAAACAGATTTCATTAACTGACATTTCACTTGATGTTTTGTCACATATAATTAAAATGTCTCAGATAGAAAATATTGGCATTTCTTCTGTTTCCTTAGCAGCCTAAAAACATGGCTTGCTTAAATGATTTATTTATGCTCATTAGGGACCTTTTTATTTAAATTGTGCATGTTTTGCAATTAGCCTCTGCAGAACACGGGTGAACTACCTTCTTATTTCTTTTAACTATGTCATGCAGAAGCTATGGAAACCTGGAAATGTTTTTGTCTTTTTGTTTTTGGGTTTTCTTTTTGGTTTGTTTGCTTCTTTTTTTCTGTGAAGAGAAAATAATTAATAGTCACAGTTAAGATTACAGAAACAAGTTTCCAAGGAAATTAAAGTCACTAGATGTGTACAACTTGTTCTTATAAGTAGAAACCTGTCCTTCATGATCAATTCTGTCTTGTTCCTCATTTCTAATTTATATCTGTGAAGGCAAAATGAACAACATGCATAAAAAAGAAGATAGACTTTATTAGTGTGGTAGAGCTGTAATTCAGCTCTTACTTTCAGAACCTTGAGGTTATGAGCTTCATAGTGAAGCCATGTCCGAAAAGATGAAGAATTGCGATGGAGGCAAATGAGAAAATGTTAAAAAAGAATTTACGTTTCTGTGTTCGGGTGTGTGTTCTTTTTTAAGAAAACACCCACCAAGAAACTTGAGATCCTTTTTTCATAAAAACACAGGGATTCTTTATGGAAAAAACAGAGCAGTTAATTGCTAGTCTTTGATTGCCACAAATTTGAAAGTGTGGTGACTCTGAGGGGAACCCGTAGCTAAAATATAATTACTGATAATTGTTTGGGAAATAAAAGCCCCAGATTTCTTCATGCCTACAAACTTCATATTGTTTTCCTAAAATCTCGGTGCTTTTTTTTTTTTTCTTGAACTTAACCTCCCTCTAAGTCATCCTGATTATGCTGCATCTAGGTCATTAGTTTTGAGTCTGTTTCATTATTTATGTCCTTATTCTCTTTGCTGGTCAAAAGTGGTCATGCCCAACTATGAAAATGTACAAGAATGGCCCCAAAAGCTGAACGCGAGGGAAGCAATGAAAAGAAACAGCATAATATTTTGCCTTCAGGCTACCACAATAAAAACCGAGGCTGGAAAGGAATGCAGCCGCATCTCTGTTAAAAGAGTGCATGTTCAATGGCATAATTTATTGTCAAGAATGTCTGCCAGAGGCAAAAGTGATACAAAAGGCAGTGGGGTGTCTCAGATCCATACACTCCCTCAGCATTTGGCCGAGATCAAGGAGTTAATATTATGGAAAGGGTGGCCGGTCTCCATTTTGTTGGCAATCTATAGGATAGCCTCATAATGTTAGTAATGAGAATTCACCTAAGAAGCCCCTTTTGAAGAAAAACAGCAACAGCAACAGTAACAAAAAAGTGTCTTACCTCTGAAGTCCAAGGGTAAAGGAGATTGAGGAACTGGATGAAGTTCATCTAGGTAGTGGATGCTGTAGGCAAAAGGAAGCCACCTTGCCTGGGAAATTACACCGCCTTTTTCCCCCTAAGACTGCCAGGGGGCAGCTAGTTAGTGGCCAATAACTGATTGACATTGGGGTAGAAAAGGACCCCTTTGTCTCAAGATGGAACCAACTATGATATAATTTGTGCTCCAGAGCTCCCCATGGGATCAAGTTGATGTTGGGCTCCAGCTGAGACCACCTCCTTACTTAGCTTTTCTGTCCCATCTGCCTGCTTCTCTCATTTAAAATCACTCAGACTCTGCTTCTCCAAATCCCAGCCTAAGTCAGGAGGTAGCTGAGACAAATGCTGAACCTCCACCCAGGGCACCACACCAGGCAGTAAACCAACCAGAGTAAAAAGCCAAGAATTACAGTTAACAATGGACATCTCCAAGCCTGATGCATTTCATGAAAGACTTTCCTACATCTTGCCTTGCGTTTCTTTGTTATTAGTCCAATGACTTTTGAGTAGCTCATACCCCTCCCCCCAGGTATTTCGGAAGCTCCTGGAGGCCTCTGATCCTCTGGGCAAAGCAGCATATGGTCCTTGACTCTCTTGGCCCCATTGACAGGCACTCACTCCCATCAGGATATGTAGTAATCCAGAAATGCAGAAGCTGCAAAACACAGCTGGGCTTTACCTGCCCCCAGTTCTTGGGTCACTGGGTCCTATAAGGCCTTCCCCGAGCCTCACTTAGGAGTTCTAATAACACTAATTCTAGTGTTAGTTCTAATAACTAGTTCTAATAACAAGCCTGATATTTGCAGGACATGATTTCCATTTCTTCCCCCTCACCTTCTCACTACTAACCCAGTGTGAAAAATCCTGGGACTTTTCCTAACTCCTCCTCTTGAAAGACTGTTTTCCAAGGGTCTTGGTTTCCAAACATTTGTTCAGTAAATTTCATTGTAGAGAGAAATGCAACTATTCACTGCTTCATCTTTTAAGTAGTATTTGTGACATAAATTTCTCCCCACAGTGTATATAGCTTTAGAATGGCCTTTCATCATCATACCCGACTAATTTTGAATTTCCAGTATATGACATGGGACTTCAGTGAATGGGTAGGTTAAGATTTCAGGAAGAATGTTTAATGTCACTAAAAAGGGAAGTGTTTCAGATTACCCGTGGCCCCATTAATATATAAATAAAACACTTTATATGTGTTTGCGTGTGATATGTATCATGTCACACAATTTGTAAATAAACTCCTAGGTGGCATTGCTGATTCACGCATCCCAGAGTCTCCTCCCCTCTTTGCCTGCTTGTGCAGCTGCTCCTACTGTGGACCTCCACCACTGATTCCCGTACTTTCTTTCTATCCATCTACAGTCCTCCTCTTGCTTCACTTCCCTCCTAATCAGTTTGGATTCCATCGTATATTTTCCAGTGACATTCCAGCTAAAATTTAAACTCCCTTGTCTCTGATAAAGAGACACCTGACATGACCCCAAACCTGAATCCACTGCTTTCTCCATGCTTGCAAGGAACACTGTTGGAGAAGGAGAAAATAGGGTGCATGGGTTCGAGATTTCAAAAAGAAAAAAAAAAGTCGGTCCTCAGCCTCCAATAGGCCCTCGACACCATCTGGCAACCTCGCTAGTTTCTGAGGTCAACTTCTGTCACGGTCTCTGTCACACCTAATTCAAATGCTCCCACTTATCCTGAAGTCATGTTTTCATTCAATGAATATTTGTTGAACGGCGATTTTATGCCAGGTCTGTTGCTTCATACTTCATAGAGGAATTGGAGGCCCTCAAAGTCAAAATCTCTTGACTTATTTTTTCCCAATTCTTTAAATTTACCTTCTGGGGTGCCTGGGTGGTTCAGTGGGTTAAAGCCTCTGCCTTCGGCTCAGGTCATGATCTCAGGGTCCTAGGATCAAGCCCCGCATCGGGCTCCCTGCTCGGTGGGGAGCCTGGTTCCTCCTCTCTCTCTGCCTGCCTCTCTGCCTGCTTGTAATCTCTCTCTCTCTGTGTCAAATAAATAAATAAAATCTTTAAAAATAAATAAATAAGTAAATTCACCTTCTATACCCAGCCACATAGTCCCTTAACTATGAAGCCAAAGCTTCTCCATTCAAAACGATGTTCTCTTGTTAATAGATAATTCCTGTCTTTAGTTGTGATGTGGTTGATGACTAAAATCCTAAATCTATATTTGAACAAATCTTTGACTACATAAGGATAAGCAACGACCTGACAGCCAATTTAATTTCATAAAAAGAAGAAAAACTTGACATGTCAGATTTCTATATCATTCTAAATCAGTACTTTTATATCTATAATCAGACAACATTTAATGAAGTGAAAATTCTGCCGGCATGAAACTAGTCATAATAAAATTAGAGTTGGTTTGCTCTTTCATGGAGAACATATTCCAGATGTTTAAGTGATTCAAAGAAAACCCACAGTATAATGGCTCCCTTCAATGTTTTCTCACTCACTGCTTCCAAACTAGAATAAAATCTAATGAAATTCTGGCTGTATTTAAATAGCACAGGATACTGTTCAGAGTTAACTGTACTCTTTTGACATTTCATGTTTGGCATTCAATAATGTAAACATATATATATGTGTGTAATATTAAAAGCTCTAATATTGAGGGGCGCCTGGGTGCCTCAGTGGGTTAAAGCCTCTGCCTTTGGCTCAGGTCATGATCTCAGGGTCCTGGGATCGAGCCCTACATCGGGCTCCCTGCTCAGCAGGGAGCCTGCTTCCTCCTCTCTAAAAAATAAAAAAAAATTTTAAAAAAAAGCTCTAATATTGAGAAGATAGTCAAACACAATGGTTCATCCACTTAAATGACACAGGACCTGTATTGAGTCTTTACGTAGTGTGGTGTCTTGTGATTCGGTGTTTAGGGAGCCATACTTCTTAGTCGGTACACTTCTAGGCATTGATATTCTACAACAGTGGTGAGCCAACCTCATGGGGTACGGAGCTGCCACGGGAACCTAGGTCAGATGCCAAAGTAGAGACTGACTCAGATACTCTCCCACCTCCTTTTTCTCTTCCTCTCTTCTACCTCCAGTTATCTTCTTTCTTCTGTTCTCATGGGCTTAGTGCCCTCATGATGATTTCTAACTGGCTAAAGATCTTCATTCTGCTGGGTCCTATCATGATATCCCCCCAGTGTGAAACTTCCCACCAAATGATCACTTTACCAACTGACCATCTCCCCACCCACATCAAAGAGAAATGTAATCCAGGTGAAACTATACATATGCCTTTTGCCCCCCTTCATTAATGATAATACTAGTAGTGGTAGCAGTAGTAGTCAAGGAGTGGTAGTAAAATTTATCATAGATTTCCTCTGCTCCAGCTCAGAACCTAGAGTTCAACAGTTAATTGAAAAAGTCAGTTCAATCAGGGAATCGTAAAAAAGTATGTCTTAAGCATTTTATTTGATCTTAAAATAGTCAACCAGGATTTTAATGTTCTGTGAAGGTTTCTTCTTTAAGTGTAGATTCACTGATTAGACTTCTCCATAAATCACACTGATGATGAAGACTTTGTGATTTCCAGTTCCAGTTTCTTTCATGTACACAGAGCCCATCAGGAAACCTGAAAGACATTCTGAATACAGAACCCTTCTAAATTTTTCAGATTATTTTCCTAATCTTTTATACTTGCTTTGTCTCCACCCAGCTGAACAATATTTACTTCTCTTGATCTTTTTAAAGCACTTTTCTAAAGGGTTTAACCTGGTTTTCATAGAAATAATAGCTTATTTTCTCTTAGACTTAAATTTCTTTGGTTTGTGAAATCTTTAATTAAATTATGTAATTGCAGTACTAACTGGCAAAAGCAGGTTCGAGACCATACATGCAACTGAGAGCTCAACTAATAAGAGCTGAAGGCCATGCATCCTGGAAGACAGCTCTAACATTTTATTTAGAGGCTATTAGAGGCCCCAGTCACTGTGTTTCGCAGAAGCATGAAGACTGGCTAATCTGCTGAGTCTTAAGTAGAGACCAGTTAAGAGAACTTCTAATGTATCTAGATGGGGGCAAAAAAAAACCAGAAGTCACCAGATCCCATGATGATGGGGGGGGGTTGGAAGAGAGTGAATGTTCTGATTAATGATATGTACTAGACCCTAATTTTTAATCACCTTCATCCTCAAAAACACCAATGGGAGATTAAAATCTGTGCCTGCAACTTTGGGGGGAGGAAGTGAAAATCCAAATATTCTAATAAAAGGCATTTGAACATGTACATGACATAGTCCAAAGGGAGCCGAAACCGGCATGTGGCTGAGAGGCACACTGGTGAAGACAGATGATGAATAGGGTTAACCCACAGTTTTGTCAGACTCGGACTCGCTGCCACATGATCTCTGCAATGCTTTCCCGTTTCCAGTTCCCACTCATATGATATTTATTTATGGTTCTTAGAAACAGATGTTATTATCCAGAAGAGAATGCCTCCATTTTGTAATCATTGCCCTTGTCCAGGTTTCTCCATTGACATTTAAGAAATCTGTTTTCCAGGGGTGCCTGGGTGGCTCAGTCAGTTAAGCCACCAACTCTTGATTTCAGCTCAGGTCATAATCTCGGGAGTCATGGGAGGAGCCCCACATAGGGTTCCATGCTCAGCAGGAAGTCAGCTTCAGGACCCCTACCCCCCACCACAGACGTGCATGCGTGCGCACACACACACACACATGCTCTCTCTCAAATGAATAAATGTTGAAAATAAATCTATTCTTGGGCACCTGGGTGACTCAGTCAGTTAGGCGTCTGCCTTCAGCTCAGGTCATGGTCCCAGAGTCCTGGGATCTAGCCTGGTGTAGGGCTCCCTGCTTGGCGGGAAATCTGCTTCTCCCTCTCCCACTCTCCCTGCTTGTGTTCCCACTCTCACTGTCTCTTTCTCTGTCAAATAAATAAAATCTTTTAAAAAATAAAATAAATCTGTTTTCTAACCTTTTATGACACAAAACAAAGTGATTATGGGTCATTTCCTTTTAGAGATATGAATTTACATCGATGGATTTTTACCTCCCTCCATGGGATTCTTTTAATCTCTATACTTATTCATAAGGCAATGGAATAATAATATTTACTATCAATCCCTATCAAAACTTTCTGAGACTGATTCCTATGACATTCCATTGACATGAAGTTGAATAAAGATGAATACATCAGATAGAATTTTTTTTTGCATGTCTGTGGTCAGATTTCTTCTGTTCTCCTTTATTTTTACTTTTTATTGATAGATAATTCATAAACGGTAAAATTCACCCTTTGGGGGCACCCAGCTAGCTCACTTGGTGGAGACTGTGATGCTTGTGTTTGGGGTCATGAGATTGAGCCCCACATTGGGTGTCCAGTTTACTTAATAAGAAAATTTTAATTCACTCTTTTGAGCAATTCAGTGGTGTTTCGTATATTCACAGGGTTGTGCTACCATCACCACTGTCTCATTCCAAAACACCTTGATTGCTCCCAAAAGACACCCATGATTCTTTAATATAATATTCTTAATGCCCATTTTTAAAAAACCTTAAGTTCTATAGAGTGATTATCATAATGTCTCATATTGCCTAAGAACTAAATAAGAGTCTTAGATTCCATTCAATACCACATTTTAGTGGTGAGATATTCAGGTTGATTTGACAGGACAATGCCATTCTTATTTAGAATGTACACACTGGCTCCTTTTCTTTGGAGTAGGAGGGAATTGGAGGGTTATAGATGAAGTCAGTGTAAACAGTGGTTTTATCAACATAGTGAACCAGAGAAATAATACCTACCCAGATCAAGCAAGTCAAAGCAGCAGATATACCCGAGTAAGTGATGTTGTCCTTGCGCATAGACATTACATTACACAAACTGTTCTCCTAAGTGAGGGAATTTGTCCCTTAGAAATTGTTCATTGGAACATTTGGACATCATGCATCATGTTAAAGATCCATAAATGTCATCTCAATAGGGTAGATATGATGCATGGTAATATCCTCCCCATATCTGCATAGGGTTCTTCTACTCACTGGATTGTCATGATGCATTGTGTCAGAGAATCCCATTCTAGTGCTTCAGAGACAGCAGAGAAGCCCCATGGGAGCCCTCCTAAGTCATTGCTACAAGGACTAAAATACCAGGAGACCAAGAAGTCATTCCTAGGGCTTGACAGAATACCCTAATCTCTAAATGAGTCTATTTATTATGTAGTTGGTGCAAAGTGTGAATATAGTATCTCATGATTGAGTTTATCTGTTTATTATTTTTTTTAAAAAAAGGATCCATTTCTGGTTGTAAGATGAGTAAAATTTAGAATCTAGCAGTGTATTTTTTCTGTTACTTTGCCAATTCAGAATTACTTTGGAAAGGTATATAATATAATAGCTAAGAATATGCACTCTTGAGGCAAGCAACCCTGGTTATGTATCCCAGGCTCCTCCATTTTGACCCATTGAACCTTTGGCAAGTTATAACCTCTGCAAGTTGTTTTCTCACATGTAAAATGAGAACTCACCAACTACCGACCTCATAGGGTTTCTTTGTAGGAATAAAATTATCATTATGTGGACAGAGCTCATCATAGGATTAGGCACCTAAGAAATGCTCTATAAATATTAGTTATTATTATTATTCACCCATTCACAAATGTTCACAGTTGCAATGGCACTATAATAGAGCAAACGTCACTAACTGCACCCCAAACAGAACAACATATCTTGTATTTCCCATGTGTCTGTTTCTTTACTTTAAATGTTCTCATTTTCCATCTTGCCCTTGACTATTTCACACAGGCGCTTCGAGGAGAAATTACACCTCTGAAAGAGAATGTCAGCTACGTCAATGACCTTGCTCGCCAACTCACTACATTGGGCATTCAGCTGTCACCATACAACCTCAACATTCTGGAAGACCTGAACACCAGATGGAAGCTTCTGCAGGTAGGCACATTACGAGCATTGCAATTCCTTGTTACAACAAGAGAATATATGGCTAAAGCTTGTTTGTAAGGAACAACAAAAGTAGTTTCTTCGTGTGATGTTCTGGATAATATTTCGTGGATATAGGGTATTTTATATTATTTAGTAAGTTCCTATATAAATGTTTTCAAACCTATTAGTAATAATTTTTATAAACAGCTTAAAGTTAGACTTTCCTATAACTTGCAAGAAGTATGGGAAATAGTGCTGAATCGTGATGGAAGGACTTATTTACTGTCATACAATTACTTTGTATTATTATTGCTTGGATTCTTTAAACATCTTTACCTTTGGAATCCTAATTCAAACAACAGTCGATGGTAAGACATATTCTAAAATCTTTTTAAAAAGAACATTGTGGGCTCCTGGGTGGCTCAGTCTGTTAAGCGTCTGCCTTCAGCTCAGGTCATAATCCCAGGGTCCTGGGATCGAGCCCCAAGTTGGGTTCACTGCTCAGTGGGCAGTCTCCTTCTTCCTCTGCCATTGCCCCCACTCCTGCGCTCGCTCTCTCTCTCTCTCTCTCTCTCTCTCTCTCTCCCTCTCTCCCTCTCTCTCTCAAAAATAAATAAATAATACTTTTTTAAAAATAATAAAAAGTATAAAAAGAACATCCTATCACAAACCTATATATGAAGATTTTTTCCTAGGTTTACTTAATAAATATAGGGACCAGAAGCATGCTCAAGGTCACACTTACTAGCTGGGGTACCTTGGGCAAGTTATTTAACCCTTCTGTGCTGTTGGTCTTTCATCTAAAGAAAATGTAGATGTTAAATGTTTCTAAAATACCAGTCTGTTATTAGGACGAGTAAGTCAAAAGATGTGGAAAGTGCTTAGAACAGTACTAGTTACATAGTAAAAGCTGCATAAATTCTAGCTCTTGGTGTTACTGCAGTTATAATGATTATTATTATAGCATACAAGTTTTGGAATCAAGCTTACTGAGTAACCTTGAAGTCACTTGTCCTCTCTGACTGTCAGTTCTCTCATCTCTAACATACTTGCTGTAATAGTAAACAAATTAATTCATGTAGAGTTGTTAGTACAGTACCTGGCTCATAATAAGAACTCAGAAAATGTAATATGTGTCTCTATGTTCCCCATGTGAAGGG
This sequence comes from Ailurus styani, assembly GCA_002007465.1. Classification (NCBI taxonomy): domain Eukaryota; kingdom Metazoa; phylum Chordata; class Mammalia; order Carnivora; family Ailuridae; genus Ailurus; species Ailurus styani. Next base: position 1,095,205 of record LNAC01000376.1, on the reverse strand, counting down.
TACTGTATAAATACCCCAAAACTCTCAAACTGATTTTACTATAGAATTAGAGAATTGTTTTGTCTCTCTCTCCAGTTACATAGGATACAGACAGTATGCTTCTGAGGACAGAGAGAACACTGAGCTTAAAAATATTTATTTTCAGTGTTTTAATAGGAATAAAATAATAAAGCAGATAGCTTTTCATATTGGCAGTCCATTTAGTGGTGTGACTTGAAAGTCCTGTTGAAGAATTGCTAGATCTTTCATAAAAACAAGTTGCAAATTCAAGACCTCTTGAGATCTCCTATAATTTAATTCTTGTTGTGATGGATAGTTTTGAAATATTTGTATGATAGACTGTTATAAGGGATGTTGAGTAAAGCAAGGCAATATATTTAAGCAATTACATGCCTTTCTATGTCTATTAGTTTCATAGTGGTTAAGTACTATTAAAACCTTATCGGCTTCATCTTTAGTATGTTTTTCAGTTTAAGCATAAACAAGGAAAGTAATAAATGTCCAAGGAAAAGCAGTGGCCACATTTATTCTCTTCAAGCACTCTTTAACTGTATCTTAAAATTTCTTTTAAAGAGCCAAATGGTGGGTGCCTGGGTGTCTTAGTCGGTTAAGTGTCTGCCTTTGGCTCAAGTCATGATCCTAGGGTCCTGGGAGCAAGCCCTGCATCGGGCTCCATGCTCAGTGGGGAGTCTCCTTCTTTCTCTGCCTCTCCTGCTCCCCCTGCTTATGCTCTCTCTCTCCCTCTCTATCAAATAAATAAATAAAATCTTTAAAAAAAAAGAAGAAGAAGAAGAACCAAATGCTGCATTTGCTTTCAGAATGTGGTATGAGATTTATGACCATGGCACGTAAGGTTATAGATGAGGTCAAAGATTATGACTGAAAAGGAAATTTATTTTTTGAGATTTTATTTGTTTATTTAAGGGAGATAGAGAGCATGGGGGTGGGAGGATCAGAGGGAGAAGCAAACTCCCTGCTGAGCAGAGAGCCTGATGTGGGACTAATTCCTGGGACCCCAGGATCATGACCTGAGCCAAAGGCAGACACTTAACCAACTGAGTCACTCAGGTGCCCTGATAAGGAAAGTTTTTAAAGATCAGTGCTAAGCAAGCCATTATAGTAGCACTCTTTATTTAGATGTAAAGTATGAGAAAATATTAATAGCCTAAGTTTTGCTCATTCCTTAAAGTGAATAAGGACTTGGTTATAAATATAGGGAAGTACATGAAAGGAGTTGACGTAGTAAAAAAAGGACTGGAGTGAATAGTATTAGCCCTGACTTCAAACTGAAGCTCATTCTTTGACCACGTTATCTTGAAAAAGCCTTTATCCTCCCTCAGCTTTAATTCCCTCATTTATAAAATGAGGCAATGCATTTGGTCTCAGGTCACATCCAGCTCAATCCTATGATTCTATTTCTGGATATCTGGGGACGGGGGGAAGATCTGCACATGACAAAATTTAGTTTAGAATCAATACAGTGGCATCCTCTATTTATGTTATATAGACATGGCTCGTGTGGGGATTATGTTTCTCTTTCTTTCATTTTAACTTTTAAACCCCTCATCCCAAGCCCACATACACACAACTTTCTCTACTAAACAGCTTGATGAGTTCATGATACATGCTCTTGTTGTGGCAAATTTCACATGTTGCTATTTTTGGACATGACCTTAAGGATGTGCTTGAAAAGTGTTTTCAGCAGAAAGCTGATAAATCTAAGGTTTGGGGTTGCAAATAACTGAGTCAAGTGAATTCCAGTTTTCTCTTTGACCATAACTGTAACCAACCTGCTATAATATAAATGGGAGTCCTTGTTCAGAAAGTGAACAAAGCCAAGAAATGAGGTTCACATCAAATAACTTCATCCCCATTACTGGCAGAGCAAGTCATATGCCCTGTCGACAACATTTTATGGTTAGAAGAATGCATCTGACTAAAGAATTACCCGCCTTCTGTGGAGGGAAGCTGGAGCCCATCATCATTATGACATCCTATTTCTAGAAAAATAAAGAATATAGTTGTTCACAATGCTATGTCAGTTATGACATCATGATAAAGAATTAGTACAAATTCATCTCTGCTTCTTTGCTCACTAAGACGGAGAAAAATTAAGAAATAGAGAGTTGGAGTAGTTTGAAGACACATATAAACCTAAGAAAACCTCTTAAACTTGGGCAAAATAGTGTAATAGAAGAAAGAGAGTTACATAGTACGAGGCTGTATCTACTTGATACCAGAATATCCTGGGTTTAATTACATAATCCATAAATTTTTATTTTAAAAGAAAGCCATGCTGGTTTTGTTTTAGCTGTGTGTCATATCAGTCAAAATGATAGAAACAGATAAACCATGTGTATATGACATCAACAGCAGAGTAAGACACAGTCACGATTATCTATATATCGAAATAGCGGATCGAGAGCTCTGAATTTATTTGGAATGCACAAATAGAAGTTTAGAGACATTGGTTTCCCTGTTTGAAACTCTACAGGAATAAAATCCTATTTTCTGCCTCAGAATGGACTTACTGGTTGAGACATTGGTCCTAGACCACGTGAAGATGTGTTTTGGGCATAGGAAACTATCATTCCTTGTAGTGAGGAGGACTCTTCATGTACATTCCCTCATTTAATCCTCATAACATTATGATGATACCTTACAATTACATATCATCACTATTCCCTTTTACACGTAAGGAGACTGAGACTTAGACATCGAATCTGACACAGTCCCAGTCACAAGCTTGTAAGTGTCAGTCAAGGTGTGAATTCTGTCTTCTGAACTGTGACCCCCTGCCCCTCCTGTTTCCTCTTACCAAAGCCCTGTTTAGTTTGGACTTCACAGAGTCATACTTGAAAGCCAGTTTGGGTGACATGGGTATGAAATCCTTCACTTTTTCCCTGCTTCTCCCCTTTTTTGAATGATTCTCAGGGATATTAACTTTGAGATCTCCCTTTTACGAACCAATGGATTAATGAGCCCAGTTCAGTGTACCCACTAAAATCCCACCTGTAGTTTCAAATACAAGACGTTAAAGCATGGCATTCTTCATTGTCTTTAGAACTCAGCAAACATCTTAAAGTCAACCAAAAGTGATTTTAATGAATTAGTTCTGAAAGCGGAAACAATGCTAATATTTGACCCAGTAGAAATGAGTATCAAGACCAAATGGGAAGAAAATTAAACTGATGATAAACTTTTCTAGTGTGGAAACAATGGGAATATGTTTAGTGACATAATCATGCTCTTTATTCACCAAGCACAAGTACTATAAGAAATATTCTACTCCAGGGCGCCTGGGTGGCTCAGTGGGTTAAAGCCTCTGCTTTCGGCTCAGGTCATGATCCCAGAGTCCTGGGATCGAGGCCCACATCGGGCTCTCTGCTCAGCAGGGATCCTGCTTCTTCCTCTCTCCTCTCTCTCTGCCTGCCTCTCTGCCTACTTGTAATCTCTCTCTCTGTGTCAAATAAATAAATAAAATCTTAAAAAAAAAAAAAAAAAAGAAATATTCTACTCCAGGGAAGTACCACTAAGGGATGTTCTAACCATTTCTCTGCATTACGAGTAAACCCATGAAGAGCAACAGAAGCTGCAAATATACTTTAATATAAAGAGTGCATGCTTTATTGACTGTGGGATGTCTGCAATGTAATCACTTGAAAAATATTGAATATGAAGGCATTTCTAGGCATGATATTCTTTAAATATGTTTAAGGACAGTATCATGAATTATGTATGCTTTTAAAGTTTTCCTAAGATTCTTCCAAAGTCATGCAGACAGTTATATACTCTATCTTCACATCTGTGTTAACTTTGTGTCTCAAGGATCTGGACCCTCATCCCCTCATCGTCCGCACTTCCCTGTGTACCTAGCAGACACCATAATCGTCTTATCTGGTCCAAGGACATACTGACAAAAATCCCCTTTCCTGCTTATGCCATCTTGGGAAAAATTTTATAGATGGGTTTTCTTTTAATACTTCTGTAAAGGCTTACTCTTTCTCCATGTTATAAACAAAAACATATGCTATTGTGACACTAATACTATAAAAGTGGTCCCTTTTCAGATCTCTGGCTTACAAATTCTTTAGTAATTTCTGACCAGGAATTTGGTTGACATAATCAGACAAGTAAAACTGTGGGAGGACATGGGATCATATATAGTTGGCCAACAGAAATACTTGCATGGCTTTGTTTTCGAAAAATTTTACACGAGTTTTAATTGAAGAATTTAAAATTCCAGCAGAGCAGCTTATGATCTTTACTTTGATGAAACAGATTTTCAGAGCAGGCTTCTATCTATATATGTGTGTGTTTGTCCTTGTCATCATTGAGCACAGGATTTGATCCTTTAAATGTGTTGTCAGATTTTGAGCATTTTCTTCAGACTCTTTTTTTTTATTTTTAAGGATACTGTACTAAGCATTTGGCATTATGGGGTCCCTTCTAGGCAGGGAGCCTGAGTGAGCTGTGCCACCTGCTCTTACAAATAATGTAGGCCTATTATTAACTGAGGGTAAGGAGAGGACATCTGACTTCAGTCCCTTTGGTTGGCCAAGGGTTGTTTCTACCAATGTCTTCTTAGCATGTCCTTTTTTGGCTGTTTCTTTAACAATACCTAAAATGATTCTGCCTGTAGTTAGACCACAGAACCCAGGAGAAAATGATGAGACTGAGCCGTTCTCAAAGGAAATATGTTTTCCTCCATCAGTGGTTCTGAAATGTTCATAAGCATCAGAGTCACCTAAAGATTTATTAAATCACTGGGCTCCACTTCCAGAGTTTCTGATTCAGTAGGTCTGGGCTGGGGTTGGACGTTCAGCCTTTCCAACCAGCTCCCAAGTGAGGCTGATACTGTTGATCCAGGGACCACACTCTGAGAACTATCGTCCTGCATTAAGTACTTGCCAGGTACGGCCAACTTTAAAGGTTTTTATAAAAAGTGTCTTCTGTAAGATACTTTGAAAAGTTTATGGTCACCCTGTGGAAAATAAGCCTAACGCCATGCAGAAAATTCTGTATTAGAGGAATGTTACAGTGCTACAGCAAGCTGGAAACCCAAGCCCTTAACTTGTCTTCAAGGTGGAAAGAAGAGGGTGAAGGGAAACCTTTCATAGATTCCTTTTAGTAGAATTGAGATATGTTGTAAGTGTCATGTACATATCAGGTTTCAAAGACTCAGCACCAAAATTAAATATTTTTATACTGGTTACATGCTGAGGTGATAATATTTTTATGTATTTGGCTAAGTAAAATATATCATTAGAATTGATTTCACCCATTTCTTTTTTATGATTATTCATACTTGGGTATTTTTCTTGAAGATGAACAAAGTGAGCCTGTTGCTTCAAGTAAAACAACCGACACTGTTTCCTTTCACTTTTTTTAATGCGTCTACCAGAAAATTTAAAATGGCGCATGCCACTCTCATTATGTTTCTGTTGGAAAGCCTTGGTCTAGAACAAAAAGCTAGCATAGATAAGATTCAGCTGCAGAGCTGGTTCAAACACCCTCACCACCGCCCCCACCCCGCCCCAAGATTTAGTAGGTATTGGGTGAAGCCTGTGATTCTGTCTTTCTATCAAGGTCCTGGGAGAAGCTGTGGAGATACAAGTAGTATTTCCATCATGTAGGGGTCCGCTAGTTCTTGGAATGTTAATAAGGGATCCCCGGGCTTAAAAAGATTAGAATCCACTATCCAGAAATATTGTAGCGCTGTAGGAAAAACTACCGTAACACATTCTAAACTGTAAGTTCAAAGACTTCAGCTACATCGGTAAGTTTAATGTGTCCCCTGGCCAGAGTTTTTAAAAAGCTGAAAGTGAAGGAAATGAGAAGAACAAAGAGGAAAGAATGTGTTTGTTTTAGAGAAGGCTAGGTCACAGAAAGATTTGTTGACACTAGGAATAGAATGACCCATGGAAAAAAGGACAATTAAGTTCTAAGAAAATATCTTTTCAGTGAGGAGAGAACAACCATTTATGCTTAGGCTCATCTCTGGTAAAATAAATAAGTAAATAGATAGATAGATAGATAGATAGATAGATAGATAGATAGATAGATAGATGATAGATAGATAGATAGATAGATAGATAGATAGATAGATAGAAGTACACAAATCCCTCTAAAGATTTGAAGGAATGTGGAATGCATGCATCTCAAAAGCCCAGGATAGCCCCGGCCTTGAGAACACACTGAGGTCAACTCACACTGTCAACCTTATGGACATTTACCTCAGTCAGAGTGGCTTCCAGTGTTTTTACAGCTAATTGTACATTATTCAACAAGAATGATACAGCAATTACCTAGGTAACCTTGAAAGTAACGTGACCCAGCTGTTCCCGAGTCCGGCCTCCACACTCCAAAGAACAGTCTAGTTTTCAAGGGCATTCTCTATTGTGATAAAAAGGTCATTGCGATGTGTGGGACTAGACGGAGAAAAGTGAATGATGTAGGGACTGCGACCAAAAAAAACTATGTGGGGTACAAAATGAAGCCTTTGGAAGTCAAAGAAATATTTATTGGTTGAAGAGAATGAAAGGCATATTAATTTTCTCAGAGCTTTTATAAAGTGAACCCAGACCTTCATGAAGTTAGGTTATCTGATCACATGGTCTTTATGTACTCCTTAGTTCCTGATCTGTTTTCATCAGGAACTATTTTTGCTAGTTAGGAAGCTAGCTGCTGTGGTAATCCGTATAGCTATTGTATTGTTTTAAAACATGTCACGCGTCCCTGTTAAATGTGTTTAAACAGCAGATTTATGGATGTCCATATTTCTTTTATTTTCTTAGTACCGCTCATTCCTTTTCAGCAACACGCATATCATCAAGAGTATTTAAAACTTCCATTACGCTCACGCTTTCCTTTCCCTTCTTTCTTCTCCTGCAACCGACATTTGCCCTTCCCTCGATTTTTCCCTGCTCTATTCTTTATTCTTGTAAGGGTCCTTGGCTCTGCAGCCAGACCTCCCTCCTCCACTGCAGCCCGCCTCCGCCCCGCCCTTGCTTGGGGCACTTGTTTGCCCTGGCTCTTTGCCTCTTTGCTTTTCCCACTGTCCCGCTGCGTGTGAAACACTCGGCCAGCAGCTGCTCCCATTTCCCATGCTACGTCACGCACAGCATTCAAAGGGCTGCTGTTCCCACATTTCCACCCCAAAGACTCCCCCTCTCCTCCTGCCCTGCACATTCCTCTAGAAATAACTCCCTTTCAGACCATATGAAAGGCTGAATGTTAAAGCCTACTCCGCAAGTAACTCTGTAAGAAAATGGCTTATGAAATTCAGAATTGCTGTGTTTAAAGGTCAGTGCCACAGAGTGAATTCTAAATTACTATAGTTTATCTTAGTGTTTCTTACTTTTATCAGTGCTTTAAGGTCCTTAAAATAATTGTCATCTGGATATATATTCTCCCCTCAATTAACATATTCATTAGTTTAAAGGTAGATATGTAGATGAAAAATATAATAAATTAGAAAATGATGCTTCTATTAGAAATACTCTTTTTACACAGGGCCATACTTTATTTGGCCAGTGAGATTGCACAACATAGATTTGAGAAGAGTTGATTTTAGTGAGAATTATGCATTACTGAAATTAACAATGAGCACTTATGTGGCACTTACTGCATGCCATTCACTCTTCTAAGCCCTTTTACATGTACTAACACTTGTAAGCCTCGCAGTCACCCTAGGAAGTAAATTGTATTTTTATCCTCATTTTACAGACGAGGAAAATGAGGGACCAAGGAGTTAGGTGACTTGTCTGAGTTCACATAGCTAGTGAGAGAGCCGGGATTTGAACCCAGGCCGTCTGGCAGGAGAATCTGTCAGAACTACCATCTACACAATACCTCTTCTCTGGCAGAAAGCAAGATTGACATGACAGTATTTCCTCTTCATTTACAATTCGGCTCTTGCAACAAAAAACAGAACTTCCCCCTCACATTTATTAATTTGTCAGGAATCACCTACATCAAGAGTTTAGGAAGGGCAGATTTAAAGTAGTATGATTATATGAATCTCAGACCACAGTCTCAGGAATAGACTGTTTAACCCAGAACCTGAATCATTCACAGATTAAAAATGAGAATCTCTCGGGGTACCTGGGAGCTCAGCTGGTTAATTGTCCTACTCTTGATTTCAGCTCAGGTCATGATCTCAGAGTTGTGAGATTGAGCCCCACATCAGGTTCCTCACCCTCAGAGAGAGAGAGAGAGGTGGTGGGGAGAGGGAGAGGGAGAGAGAGAGAGAAAGGGAAAACTCTCTCATCTACAGTACCAGGAAGACTTAATCACCAAACTCTTCCTGAAGTGAACAGAAACACTCCTTCATTAAATAAGTATTTTCCATGCAATAAATATTTTTCTGCCATCTACCTGCTGCCAGACTATGTGTTAAATAATAGGCACGCAGTTGTGGAAAAACCAGATACTGTTTCCGCCTTTGTGGCGATTATAGTTTCTTAGGAAGATACTCATTAATAAAGAAAAATCTCTCATATAATAATTACAAACCATGGTAGGTGTAATGAGAGAAAAATGCAAGGCATACAGTGAGTGAGTGTGAGTGTGTGTGTATGTGTGTGTGTGTGTGTGTGTGTGTGTGTGTGTGTGTTGCCATGAGAGTGGGAGTTAGGGAGGCTGATCAGGACGACTTCCCAGAGAAAGCAGCCTTTCAGCCAAAGCCTTCAGGATGAAGACAAGTTAACGAAGTGGCTTTTCTATTCATCTGTAGCTTTTATTTCATATGGCCTGGAGCTTGTGACTAACTATAAACAGAGTAGTAAAATTCTACTGTGCAAATTTAATAACTAGGAATCATTTGAAGTAATGGACTGCAGAGTTAACATATAATTAAGTCACATTGGAAGATTTCTTATCATTCTGTATCACAGAGAGCATCCTGTTTGAATTCTTCACAGCACTTACAAAAATCTGTAGCTACGTGTGTTCGTTGACTTATTTATTGAAAGTCCGTCTCCCGCACCCGAGGGGCAGCTCAGTGCGGAGCCCTAAACATTGTGTCTACTGACACATGGCAGTGTCTACATGGTAGGCATTCAGTAAGTATTTCTCGAATTGCTGAATGCATGAAATGAAGCAAAAATATTATTAAAAACTATAAAATAAGTGGAAAGTTATACCACAGGGGAAAAATTAGGAAATGAAACTATCAGTTCTGGATAAACAGTATTCATGCCTAGATCTGTAGATTCGTAAAGTTAACCAATGCTTAAAGAATTTTCCAAAGATTCCAAAAAGAAAAGTAATTGACCAAAAATTAAATATTTATCTTTTCCTTCATGGTGAACTGGATTCACTCGTATCCTAGACTTCTATCAGCAATTAATGATCAGTGTGCTCTAAACAACATAGAATACACTTAATGTTACCTTTGGAGGAAAATGAGATAAAACAGCTTCCCTTTCTTCACCCCTTATTTTATGGAGGTGTAATTAACATATAACATTATATTCAAGGCGGCAGCATAAAGACTTGGTACTTATATATATTGTGAAATAATCACCACAATAAGTCTAGTTAACATCCATCACCATACCTAGTTACAATTGTTTGTTCTTTAAAAAAACAATCTTTAAAAAACAGTTCTTAAAAAAACAGCAGGGGCCCAGGGGCCGTGGGGAGGAGCAGCCCCCACAGCAAGGCCTCGAGGCCCTGGCGTCCAGAGCCTCAAGCAGCGACATACAGATCTACTCTTTCAGCAGGTTTCAAAAATCTATAGTCACCATACTGTGCATTACATCCCCGTGACTTGTTTATTTCATAACTGGAAGTTAGTACGTTTTGACCCTCTTCACCTTCACCCATTTCACACCCACCCTCCACCCCCACCTCTGGTAGCTACCAGTCTGTTTTCTGTATCTAGAAGCTTGTTTTCTTTTTAGATTCCACATACGAGATCATATGGTATTTGTCTTTCTCTGTCTGACTTACTTCACTTAGCATAATGCCCTCAAGGTTCATCCATGTTGTCACAAATGACAAGATTTCATTCTTTTTTATGGCTGAATAATATCCCATTGTGTATATACAGTTTCTCTATCCATTCATCTGTCAGAGGACACTTAGGTTGTTTCCATGTCTTGGCCATTGTAGGTAATGCTGCAGTGAACATGGGGGTATGTATAGCTTTCTGAATTAGTGTTTTTGTCGCTTCCCATTCTGATAACAGGTTTCTTGAGGTATAATTAATATATCCATATTTAAAATGTACAAATTGGTAAGTTTGATAAATGTATATATCTGAGAAACCATTACCACATTCAAAATAGTAAATATATCCATACCCCCAAAAGCTTCTTCATGCCCCTTGGTAATCCCTCCCTCCCACCCCTCCACTGCCTCCAAGCAACCACTGCTCTACTTTCTATTAATGTAGATGGGTTTGCATTTTCTAGTTTTATATAAATGGGATGTACAGTCTTTTTGGTCTCATTTCTCTCAGTCACCATAACTATCTTGAGATTTGTCCGTGTCGTTACATGTATCAGTAGTTTATCCTTGTTTGTTGCGGAGCAATATTTCATCTTATGAAAACACTCAAATTTGTTTATTCATTCACCCTTTAAAGGACTTTTGGATTGTTTCTAGTGTGGGACTGTACAGATAAAGCTGCTATGAACATCCATGTACAAGTCTTTGCATAGACTTTGTTTTCATTTCTCTTGAGGAAATGTTGGGGGAGGGACAGCTAGATTGTGTGGTAGGCATGTGCTTCACTTATTAAGAAAATGCCACACTCTTTTCCAAAGCTGTTGGACCATTTTACATTCCCACCAGCAGTGTATGAGAGTTCCAGTTCCTTCATATCCTCTCTGAAATTTGACTGTGGTCAATTTTTAAAATTTTAGCCATCTAAACAGCTACATGGTGGTATCTCATTGTGGTTTTAATTTACGTTTCCCTAATGGCTAATGCTATCTTCTGGTTACTGCTGGTATGGTAGAACTTTTCTCATCCTTTTATTTTTAGCCTATTTGTGTCTTTGTATCGAATGTGCATTTCTTGTAGGCAGCATATAATTGGATTTTGCTTTTTTCAAATCCAATCTGATTTCTTTTAATTGGGGGATATTTGAACTATTTATGTTTAATGTGATTATTGATATGGTTAGATATAAACCTATCGTCGAGCTATTTGTTTTTGCTTCATACCATCTGTTCTTTGTTTGCTTGTGCCTCTTTTTCTGTCTTCCTTTAGATTAATGGGAATTAATGAATTCATTTTATCTTCTATGTTGGCATATTAGCTATAACTCTTTGTTTTGTAATTTCAGTGGTTGTATTATGGTTTGTGGTGTATATACATCTTTATCATAGTGTACCTTCAAGTGGTTTGAGACCACTTCACATATGGTGTAAGAACCTCTCAATAATGGATTTCCAGTTCTCCCTTTCTAAACTGTGTACAATTCCTCGATCCTTTTTGGTCTTTTAAGATTAAGTGGGATTAGACTGGCAGTATAGGGCTAATTATCCCCCACTAGTGAGGCAAGACCCTTCCATGTGCTCTACTCAAGGCCCTGTGAGTCATGAGGTTTCCACGATGACTTGTAAGGAACAGGCACTCCTTCCTGCCATATGAGTGCTGGACCCTATTGTCTCTGCTCCCTCCTGGTGGTTCTTCACCACACACATGCTAAGCACCACTCAGCTGAATACTTGAGGGAGACCATCTGTAGATCTCCAGGGTTCTCTCTCTCTCTCTCTGTGAAACTCTGCGCTCTGGGCTTCTTTCCTGTGAACTCTAGCTAATTTAGTCTTCTGTGACTCTCAGTTCCACCTTCTCGGCCCTCAGAATCTGCCAGGATCCTCCTGGGTTCTTCTTCTGCCATGCTGTGAACTGGAAACTCTCTCAAGGTAGTAAGCTAGGACAATCCTGGGGCTCACCTCATATGTTTTCCATCCCTCAGAGGTCACTATCATTCTTTGCCTGGTGTCCATTGTCTTACACTCCATCGTTGCATACATTTCATCGATGTTGGAGTTAATTTCAAGACAGAAGGTAAATTTGGTCCTTATTACCCCATCTTATTCAGTAGCAGAGGTCTGAAAATATCTTTTGAAGCACAGTTGTGTTTTTTCTTGATTTGGAGATCATGTGCAAAGAATGTTGGAAGAAAATCGGTAATTAGCTGATAATGTGCAATCCTTCAGACATAGAGATGCTGTTAGTCAATTAACCCACGTTGCACATACTTTGTTTTCCTTCTGCAATACCGGTGATTGCCTTGTACTCTTTCCATCATACTTTTTGCCTGGTTGTATTCAGGGCCTTGCCTTTGCAATCAAGTTGGGTAAGCCTCAGGTCTTAGCCTGTATCTAAAAAGTCTGATCAGAGCCTGAAGCCAAAGCTAGGCGGCAAGGTGCCCCCAGCGTAAATCAGCCAACAGTACAGCTGCTAAATCTTTTAAAACAGCTGAATATGTCAATGAGCTTTATTGCATGGAATTACTGAATATTTTAATATTCCTAACCATACACTTCAACAGTCATTCTTTAACAGGTTCTACTTAATTATTTTTAATACTATATCATTTAATAACCAGTGTGCTACCAGGCATAAGGTTTCTTTTTAGGAAAGATGGCCTGTTAGAGTTATTACCGCCCATCACTTAAGAGGATTTTAGTTAGCAAAGTCCAGAAGTCCAACCCTTGATTTTACAAAGACATCACCTGATATGTCATAGTTCACAAAGCTAGTTAATAATGGAACAAAAACCAAAAACTTGCTCTATATTCTCCTCACACACCCTTGAGTTTTATTCTTAAGAAGGCATTCTTTAGTCTAAATATTCTGTATTCTAAAACATGTTTTAAAAAGGAATTCCTTATCCAAATCCTGCCAGCCTTGCAGGGTCCTTGTGAGACAATGAGAGCAAGTCTGTAAAAGGGCTTCAGAAATTAGTAAATGCTATAAAAATGGAAGTTTTATTATTAGAACCATAGTTCATGTCTGTGAAAGCTTGCTCAACTTTCTTCACTTTTCTGAACTTGATTATACAGTATCTTTTCTAATACATTTGTTCATCCTTTATAAGAATTTAATCCTTTCTGCCCTGCTGGGTTGCAAAAAGAGGGGCCTCTCTTCTTTTCTGGAATCTATTCATATTTTAAAGTATTCTATATCTCACGGTTCCCACTAAATACACGTCGAATAAAACTGGACCAAAATCTTTCTGCACTTGTGGGGGGGGGCGATATTCTGATCCTTAAAAAGAAAAGGTATTTTCAAGGATTAGGTATAGTAACTCTTGCTCTTCTATATTTGCAATGAAATTGTTTTAATCTGTCTTGTACACAACTGATGCATCGTACTTGCATCCCTTGGTTAAAATGGAACTGATTTCTACAAATATAATAATTTATAACAATAGCTGTCTATACTGGCAGGGGAAAAAAGTGATACAGAAGCACAGTCGTGAACTTCAGATTTGTCCCCTGCTTTTGACATTCCTTTCCTCTGAATTATAGCGTGTACTTCTTTATTATCTCAGTTTGACTGAGTCTTTCCAAATACTCACTTCTGTTTCCATCAATAAATACTTCCTGAACTACCTCTTAATATCCTTGTCTTTTTGTGACACAGAAAACTCACATGTGGATAGATTACTGTATGTGGTACTTAGGAAGTATAAAAAGAATTTGAATTGCTACAGACAAGGCAGGCACCCCCATTGTCGGGCATGGCTTTCCCATTAGGCACTTACACGTCAGGGGCCATAAAGTCAGCCCCAGGGCCACAGGCATGGTGCCACACTCGGGAATTCTAACATTAGCCTTTTGAAGGAAGTCCATCATTCACCGTGTATCTCCGGACATTGCTGTGCCGTACATAGAATTTTGGTTGCAGAGTGACCTTTCTGCTTCCTGAGTGTTACCTGCTGCCCGTCTGCTGAGTGGACTCCGTTAAGCTCTTTCCTTCTCCACGGGTAGTGGCCCCTTTCCTGCTGGGCAAATTAGATGCTAATCCTAGTCACTCCAGCTTGTTTTCCAGCCTTTTCTGCTCCGACACCAAGCATGAGAAATCTCTGCTGGTAGTCAGGATCTGTCTCTGGGAAAGTGGGATAACTTGGCCTCTGTTTAACAGGCCCCAAAGGAATATTGTTTAATCTCTAGGGTACAGCAGAGACACTGTTATTTCCCTTTCTGCGAATCTACTCCCTCTGTTGTAGACACGTACACCCTTCTCCCTTGCCGGCAGACACCTGGCTTGTTCAGGAATTACCCGACCCCTGGTGACCATGTGCCTCAAGGGAGGCCTCAGCCCTAGAAAATGCATCATGATTGTACTGACCTAGCTCATGGTGAGCTGGTGGTCCCAGGCTCCTTGGCAAGGATCAGACGTGGGCATTTTATGCAGTCTTGGGCAGCAAGATGAAAAGGCAAGTTGGCCAAGGGAGCATCCGACAAAGATTGTCCTCCTCCAGGGAGCTTAAACCAATATTCTTTTTCTTCTGGACACTGTGCTTACTTTCCGCTACATGGAATGCTCTTCCCCACCCCCCACCCCGCCCCAGATACCTGTGTGAATAACTCTGTCACTCTTCAAGTCTGGCTCAAATCTCAACTTTTTAAAGAAACCTCCTTGAAAACTGACCACCCTATTTAAACAGCAACCTGCTCTCTACCTCGCCCTTTGGACTCCTCTCAGTTCAGTCCCCCTCACCCTGTTAGGGGGCTTCCAGAGAGAGGCCCCCACCCCTACAACCACCATGAACCATGCCTGCAGTGCACCTCGTCTAGGCCCGTCCCTCGCTGGATCGGGACTGGCCCATGTATAACGAACTGCAGGCAGAAGTGTCGGTGCAGGACCCAAGGCCAGATCAGAAGTCGTGCGGTTTCTGTCTCAGGCCCTTGGAGCATTCACTCAGGGGGAGGTGAGCGGCTATGAAAGAAGCCTGACCGCAGTAAGGCCGCTCTGCTAGGAGAAACTCAGCTAGCCTCATGAAGCAGCCCCATGAAGAGCAAGAAATGCTCGGCCAGCTCCCAGCTGAATAATGTTTGGGTTTTGCTACGTGGTGGGAAGCCAGCTTGAGTGGCACAGGTCCCAGCTTATGTCTGAGCAAGTCAGGTAAGCTTGGCAAATTAGTGGGGTGGGTGGGGACAGAGAGAAAGCTCAGACAGTAGCCACTTTGGGAGTTACATGCCCCAGCGTGGTTTGTAAGTTTAGGTGGTTAAGTGAGGCAGCAGGTGGATGAGCAAAAAGAAACCCACGTGGGACGTCCATCCCCATCAAGCTTTCACATGCCTCCACCTCCAGCTGCCATCTCACTGCGAACACATGGAAGCCCCCAGACCAAAAAAAAAAAAAAACGCACAGCTGAGCAGAGTCAACTCAGAGAACCAAAAGCAAGAGTGACAGATTTTTGTTTTAAGCCACTAAGTTCTAGGGTGATACGTTATACAGGCTTGGGAACATCTAAGCCATTTTTCCGTTTCTGTTTCTTTCCATAACAGTAGAATTGCCATATTTGATATGCGTCTTTTGGTTAATCGTCTCCCACCATGAGAAAGTACACTTCGTGAAGCCAAGGATCTTGTCTTTTATTTGCTGGTATATCCAAAGCATCTAAGAACAGTTCCTAACATGGTAAATATTTGTTGAATGAATATAAAGGAACCAGAACTCGAGAAGCCATGTTGTTGCCTGTGTGGTGAGTTCACCTGGAAAGATCAGAAGAACCTGAGTGTTGATGACGCCATCGTGCCTCTCGATGACCCAGCTGTGGCGCAGCCTTGCGTCTGTGCTCCTTGCGAGGTCAAGCCATTTTGTGCTTGGTTTTCTCTTCTCTGCTGCAGAAGGCATCGCATCTGGTGCATGGTCTTTCAAACCGTTCTGATTTGCAGCCATGGGGCTGGGCTGACATGTGACTGAACCACAGGACGAAGCCAAGCAGCAGACACCATGACATTCTCAGAACTATTCTCCTCCCCACTGACAGAGGCTTTCCTACTGAGTGAAGCAGACAGTTTGTAATACCTCCTTTCTTTAGGCTTGCAGCGGAAGTCTGAAGAGCCCCCAGTCTCTTAAAGATGACTGTAATGTGTGCCAGGATACGTAACTCCAGAAGCAGTTACAGCTTGAGCTTCCAGTCCTAATGAGATACGCCGCCCAGCCCACTCACATGCCACACTTATCCAAGTTTCTCAGACTGAAGCTGGGACCAGTGCCACTCAAGCTGGTGCCCCCATAGCAGAGACCAAGCTAGTAAATTCAGTCACTCTTTGGTTAACGCTTGTGTCTGGAAACCACTTTGGTCTGAAAATCAGCTCAGTATTTTTAAATGTCTACATTATGGTAGACACTCTTTTTGGCAGTAGGGACAGCAATGTTCGTGATACAACTCCCTCTCAAGTATGATTGATGCATGAACTACAAACGACACCGTGAAGACCCCTCTAGCAATGTGAGGGGGAAAGAAGTGATTTTAATGCACACAACAGTCAACAATTAGCTTTGCTGCAGGGATGACATTTGAGCACAGACTCAAGGTATGAGTAAGGTTTCAAAAGGTAGAGTGGGGGCGCCTGGGTGGCTCAGAGGGTTAAAGCCTCTGCCTTTGGCTCAGGTCATGATCTCAGCATCCTGGGATCCAGTCCCACATCGGGCTCTCTGCTCAGCAGGGAGCCTGCTTCCTCCTCTCTCTCTGCCTGCCTCTCTGCCTACTTGTGATCTCTCTCTCTCTGTGTCAAATAAATAAATAAAATCTTTAAAAAAAAGGTAGAGTGGGAAAATGGAAGGGTTTTCTAGAAAGGAAAGACAACATAAACAAATGCTTAGAAGTTCAGGGAAATCTGACTCAACCAAAGGTGATTAGAGGTCCAAAACCAATGAGGTATTGGGTGTACTGTGGGAAAGGGAGTGGAGACAAAATAAATAGTACCTAAGCAAATGAAGTACATGTAAATAGGAGAGAGGAAACACAATGAAATATTTTTCCTACATCTCCTTTTGACTTTTTACTTTGTCACTCATAAGTTCTATTATACTACAACGGTTTTTACTTTTTAGCTTCTTGGGCCCAAGAAAACAAGGGACAGAATGCTTTTAATGTAAGGGTGCCTGGGTGGTACAGTCCGTGAAGCATCCAACTCTTGATTTAGGCTCTGGTCATGATCCCAGGGTTGTGAGATTTAGCCCCACATTGGGCTCCAAGCTCAGCATGGAGTCTGCTTAAGACTCTCCCCCCCCACCTCTCTCTCTCCCTCCCTCTCTCTCTCTCTCAAAGAAATCTAAAAAAAAAAATTTTAATGTAAAATTTTCATTCTGTATGCAAACAATGAATCATGGAACACTACATCAAAAACTAATGATGTACCATATGGTGACTAACATAACACGATAAAAATTTTTCATTTAGTCTGAAAGAGCATTGATGATTTCAGACCATTTAATGTTAAATATTTTAGAGTTCTAGATTATTTCTCTTTGAATGAGCAGAATTTCTTTTTTAGACTTTGAAAATACATGTTTGGTTTATAACCGACTAATTGCTGCTTTCACGGCAATCTTATGGGCCTCAGCAGGTTCAAGTTCAGCAGGAAGGCATCTGGCCTCTGAGAATGTAGCCTAGTGTTGAAGAATGCACGATCACCTCTGTAATTACTTGAGAGGGGTTCTTGAAATCCTGGTGGGGGCGTTGCAGCCACCAGACAGTAGGAGTCAAGAATGTCTAAGAGGTTAGGAATTCAGACTGGAGCTGTGGCAGGGAGGTAGGGGAAAAACGTTCTGAATGTAAAAGATCAGGAATTCATGTTGACCACTAAGAACCCCACATCTTAGAAATGTAAGTCTCACTTTCACCCAAATGCTCTCCAAACTGGGACTCTGTAATAAACTCACCAAGGCAAGAGCTAGAGTCTGTTTACCTATGTGGTTCTGGAGTCTAAGGGACTGTAGATAGCGTGTTGGTTAGAAAGCTTTCAGCAGGGCGCCTGGGTGGCTCAATGGGTTAAAGCCTCTGCCTTCGGCTCAGGTCATGATCTCAGGGTCCCGGGATCGAGGCCCGCATCGGGCTCTCTGCTCAGCAGGGAGCCTGCTTCCCCCTCTCTCTCTGCCTGCCTCTCTGCCTCCTTGTGATCTCTCTCCCACTGTGAAGTAAATAAATAAATCTTAAAAAAAAAAAAAAAGAAAGCTTTCAGCAGCCAATGACAGAATGCCCAATTTAACGGGCCTTATATTTGTTTTTCCCACACTTTTCTGGTCATAAGAATCACCAGGGGCACTTGATAAGATGACTAATTCCCAAGCCTCTGCACTGGCAAGCCTGAATTATTAGGTTTGGGAATCTGTGCTTTTAACATGAACCCCACTGGGATCAGGCAAGTTTTTTTAAAAATGCTATCTTAAATAATAGAGACAGTTGATAATCTAATACAGTGGTTGCCAATCTGTAGTATGCATCAGACTCTCCTGGAGGGCTTGTTAAAGTACGGGCTGATGAGCTCCACCCAGGGTTTCTGATTCCGTAGGCCTGGAGTAAGTAAGGTCTGAGATTCTGCATTTCTAGTAAGTTCTCAGGGGATGCTGATACCACTGTGGTCAGGAACCACACTTTGAGAACCACTGGTCTAACACAACCAGAAGTCCAAAGGTCATCAGATCTAGGGCTGATTAATTGAGCAGCTGACCTATATAAAGACTCCAGTTCTGTTTCTTTGATATCTCTTGGCTTTCCTCTCAGGCTTCCAAGGGATCCTCTCAGGATCCCAAGATGGCCTTGCACTGCACCAAGCAACATATCCTCCGACAACAGTATCCATGGCAGTGTGTCGGACGTGTATGTGTCTTTCCCCTTGCGTGTCAGCCAGCACTGGGTCTCACTATATTCCTTGAAACCAGTCATTGGCTATTAACAATAGTATTATCATGATTGGCTTGGGCCACATTTTAATTCTTTCTCTAGCGCAGGGTCCATCGATGCCCCAAATCTGATCATAACTGAGATAAGGAAAAAGAAGTGAATAGCTTTTAGATCAGCAAATAGCTGAGAATGTTCCAAATGCATTCTGATACGAGTGTGCTTTTAAGTAGGTTCAGGGTTGAAAATAGGAACACACCTGCTAGTAAATAATACATTATTAGCTTTGTCGTCACCATTTGCAACAGACTAATAGACTCATGAGGAATTGAGCCCTGCATATTGGGGAAAAAGTGCCCTTTCAAAGCTCACAGGATACATGTAGTCATCTTGCTTTTATTATACCTGTATATAGAATTGCAAGCTGTCCCTTCAGGTAATGAAATTTAGACAAGTTAGAACCTGTTTAACAGCAAATCGATACTGAAGTTATAGGCAGAGCCTGTACTTGTAGAGACTAACACATAGGATAGAAAGTCTTCGTGACCAAAATTTAACAAATTCCCTATTTATAGGTATCCAACATAGAAAACAGTGTATAGTGGTGTATCTTTTTAAAATGTTTGCATTTTTCTCATTCATTCTTGTAAGTGTGTGTGTGTGTGTGTGTGTGTGTGTGTGTGTGTGTGTTTTCTTTAGCAAACACTCAGCTATGCCCCATATGCCCACGGCCGATGTAAAATGGAAAATTGAGTTGTTTGGGCCTCACGTCATCTAAACCTTTCATTAAAGAATGCATGAAAGAGGGCGCCCGGGTGGCTCAGTGGGTTAAAGCCTCTGCCTTCAGCTCAGGTCATGATCTCAGGGTCCTGGGATCGAGGCCCGCATCGGGCTCTCTGCTCAGCAGGGAGCCTGCTTCCTCCTATCTCTCTGCCTGCCTCTCTGCCTACTTGTAATCTCTCTCTGTCAAATAAATAAATAAAATCTTTAAAAAAAAAAAAGAATGCATGAAAGGTCTTGCCTGGATGCTCAGGAACATTCCCTAAGTTTTCTGTGTTATTTTGATAGTGGATAGTGTTTCCTTGCAAGGGATAGCTTTTATTAAGAAAGCTGACCACTTCAAAAGAGGAGCTAAGCTAAGGCGACAAATAGATTTTCTGTTGGTTAGCACCAAAAAGGTTGATTACTTGTTTAAAAACATGCCACCGTGGGTGGGCAGTGCGCATTTCACATGCTGAAACTGGCGTCTGCCACGTTCGTAAGGGCCACGCAGCCAGACGGGGATGTTGGTTGCGGGGCCACAGGCTTGCGCCCAGAGACTAGGAAGCTGAATTTCAAGGAGGGTCACTCATTTCGCCAAGCGCGCTCCTTGGTATCATGCAGTGCTGGTTAGGACACAGTCTGCAGCCCTTTCCCCTGGCCTCGTTCAAGAGAAGCCTGGACAGCGACCATGGCGGCCCATTAAAATCCACATCTAGAGGGACACCTCCCTTCCCTGGGACAGATGGGAATTGGAAGTGCTGTGGAATCACTGATAATTTTAGTACATTTCAACATCCAGCAAGTTTAATGACAGCATTTTCCCACCGCTTCCTTTCGTTGTGAACATTCGGTGTTTTGTTTTGTTTTGTTTTTTTCTTCTGGGTTGATTGCCCGGAAAACAGCCCAAGATGTTTCAGAGCCTCCGCGGGCAGAGGATGATGCGTTCCGCGTTCGTGCGGAAGGTCTCCTGGCCGCGGTCCCGGCGCTGCGTTCTCTCCCCGTTTCTCCCATTCATGCAGTTTGGTGGCTGCTCCCAGATACTTGCCTCATCTCCGATTGAAGCAGGCACTGGTTTGCCAGCAACTTTGAGTTGTTGTTGTTTCTGAAGACCATGCAACTAACAGATGTTTGTTGTTGGCTCCATATCTACATTCTTTGAAAGCTGGAGAATCAAATTGCTGACATTCAGACAACACTAATTCCCATATCCAGGGAGCCTAATTTGCCATCCCCGAGATCCTGATTCCTGGTGTTCACGGGTTTGAAAACCGTTTCAGTGACACAATGTAAGAATGGGCTTGGGAGATGCAGTGCTGTCTCCACTAAAGATAATCACATTTTATAAACATCTGCGTCATTACTGGTATGATTCATTTCTAAGCTCTATACAGCTGTGTTTCCAGTTTCAATTAACAATCCCTTAATTGCATAGCCATCTCATGTTACTAATTTAGTTAATTTATTCATAATTAAGAGTATTCTGTTTTCTACCAAGGTTTGTCGAGCTCAGAACATTATAAAGAGAAATATTTTAAGGCAGCATCTCTGACGGATTTTGTTTCTTATAATCACATCACAGTAAAATGTCATTCATGCACCCAAAGGAAGATGAATTGCAAAGGTCTTTTTTTTTTTTCTGGTAAAATAAGCCCTGGGAAGCTGCAATGTGTTGTGTTTTTAAACCAAGTTAAATGGTACATATTTTGTTCTTTCTTTCCTCCTTTCCGGACATCCTCTCAAAAAAAGATCATCATTTGATTTGGATTATTATTTAAGTACCCCAGCAGATCCAGTCACCAGTGCAGATAAAACTGTCATTACTCTGTCAGGTAATGGTGTCTCTTAAAATTTAAGCTATAAAATCTGTACATTTCAGAGGACATTAAGATCACGAATTTTAAAATTGCTGAAGTCTAAGCAAGTGGCATACATCCTTGTGGGAAATACAAGGCCAGGTTGAACATGACACGAGGCAGTTCCTTCACCGCAATCAGACCTTTCCTAGAAAAATGCATAGACCCTTGCAACAAGGCTCTTGCCCATGTTTGTGTATATGTCGGTGTGTCATTAAAAGCAGCAATGACAAAAAACAAAACAGTTACCCAGTTTGTTTAGTGTCCAGGAACTGCCAGTTGCAGGCTTGACCTATCTTGAAGCTTAAAAAAAAAAGAAAGGCTTCAACGGGCCCGTAGCCTGCATTGCAGATTCTGCGCAATATAAATAAGCCATCTTTTGCCTTGCTTGAATTCTATTAAAATTAAAACTCCACCATTCCTGGCTAGCCCCTCTTCCCACTCTGGCACTTTCCTTGACCTTCAAGAAACCATGCATATTATTTACGGATCCTTCCACAAATTCAATTATTCATTACCTATCTCATCGATCTCCTCCTCCATATCTAACTGACTTATCTGTCCCCAACCTTAATCAGTCATTACCTATTCTGTTGAACCTCCACTACATGCACAGCCAGGTTCCAGATACTGGTGATGACGTGATGACCCAACAGTCCTAATTTCTACCTTCATGGAGCTTTCAGTCTGAAGGAGGAAAACAGACATAACTCAAATAGTGCCAGGACTAAATGTACCATGACACTGTTGAGAGAAGCCAAGAAGGTAGACATAATGAACAGTGCTAACTACCTTTACAAACACCTACCAAGACATCTAGATGATTTTCAATGAATGATGATTTAGGTCTCAGAGTCCTGAGTCCTGTTTCAGTTTTCCCTTCACTAGTTTTGATCTGGGACCAAGTTTACACTGTTGATGTTAACTATGACGCAAAAGGTCTGAGTGTCAGAAACAGGGGATATTGTTGACCCCTAACATACTTTTCAAAGTAATTAGTGAAAGGGAGTATGTGGTAGTATATTTAATGTTACCTCACCCCCTTTGATTCTGAGTCGTTCTATTTCAGTTAAATTTTAATTTATACCTTAAAAAAGCAAAACACAGGGGCGCCTGGGTGGCTCAGTGGGTTAAAGCCTCTGCCTTCAGCTCAGGTCATGATCTCAGGGTCCTGGGATCGAGCCCTGCATCGGGCTCTCTGCTCAGCGGGGA
The DNA here is from genome assembly GCA_002007465.1 of Ailurus styani. Classification (NCBI taxonomy): domain Eukaryota; kingdom Metazoa; phylum Chordata; class Mammalia; order Carnivora; family Ailuridae; genus Ailurus; species Ailurus styani. The sequence continues at coordinate 1,072,552 of LNAC01000376.1, read as the reverse complement.
GCCTGCTTCCCCATCTCCCTCTGCCTGCCTCTCTGCCTACTTGTGATCTCTCTCTCTCTCTCTCTGTCAAATAAATAAATAAATCTTTTTTTTAAAAAAAAGCAAAACACAAAAACAAGTTTTCTAAACTGGTGGGGACAATAAACATTTATTTTACTGTTTAGCCATTGCTTATCAACATTAACTTAAAATTAAGGCATAGGGCAAGGTACAATCATAAACATTTCTGGAAATCCCACCTTTTCCCCATTTCCACAACACTTTTTTTGTGTGTTATTGCAGGTTTATTTTGTGTGTTTGTTCGTTTAGCACCTTAAATTGGAATTAAACAGAGTAGGAAGTTAAAACCATCAGGTATGTGCCCCAAGGTTGATGACAATTTTAAGCAACGATCCAACCTATTATACTGGTCTGTAGTCTTTCAGATAAATATGTTTCAGCTCCTATGGAGAATAAAAGGTTTTTGAAACCAGGAAAGACCAGAGATCATCCAGGACAAACCCATTATTTATCAGTGTGGAAACAGATTTTGGATGACTTAGCCAAGGTGTTCTCCTTTGTTGAAAGCAAGATCAGAACTCAGACCCATTCCAACAGTCTTTTCACTACACCATGTTCTCTTCTTTCAGAAAAGAAAGATGTTACCTATTCAAAAACTTACACTGTTTATTGGAAAGCCAAACATCCCTACTTACATTATAGATCGCCATTCTGCAAGACTAATTCATTGGGGGGCCACTTTCTGATGGGACCTTCATGTTTAGTTGTACTTAAATCTGTTTATCTGGACACACTGAAATCTGCATGCAATTGCTAAAACCAGGGATCTAAAAAGTACAGATGATCATTTTCATTGTTCCATTATCTCTCTTACATTAATAACACTCACCCAGAAAAGATAACCAAGTTTAAAGAAAGTGCTCTCATTTTTCCAGAAGTCACTGGCCAGAAATGTGATGTTTAGCCTTTATATCTCTTACTTGCTTATTTCATTCCAAAGCTCATTTTACCCTCCATTATTTTGTCGTTGTATTTAAAAAAATCTCTGCGAATTCTTAATGGGAATGAAGTTTCTCCATTGCACAGTCAGAATGGTAATACTTGCCACCCACTCACCTATTTCACAACCTTAACAGAGCCCCAGGATTCGTGCTTTCATAATGCATGACAGTCCATTGTTGGAAACATGAGGAATGGCAGAGGAGGTGAAACTTGGCTTGAATCCTTGGATTTTGGGTGGTACTGGATGGGAGCAGGGCACAGATTTCAAGTTGAGATAACAAAGAAGTCAGCTGATGGCGCAGCCAAACAGGACTCTTGGTATAGCTAGAGAGCATGCCTCAGATGGATAGGCATGTCTGCAGAAGGCCACTGCCATAAATCACTAATGGCAGTAGTTGGACAGAGCAAGGGAGTTGTGTATCAGCAACGTACAACTTGACTTTGCTCTATTTCATAATATGTTATAGGAGAACACTAATAAATAGAAATGGGGATCATAGGCACCACAGTGGCCCAGGCCTTTGTTACCACGTGGTCTGGAAATACCTTGCTTTGCTGGAACATGATGAGCAAAATTGCATACCCTCTGTATGCAATCTTTTCTAAAGCTAAGTTCCTGTGTGGTGATCCCAAAACGGATTCTCTTTGATGTCAGGTAGGAATTCAAGTTTAGATTAACTTCCTATTTAAGGGAATAATGACATAAACCTTGCCTACAAATTGTCTGAAGATGTGAAGATGTCTTGAAGAGGCAACGAACAAAATCACCTTGGAATCTGGTTCTGGATTTCCCATTGATTCTGGACATATACATTTCCTTTTTAGAAAGGAAATGAGGAAGACTAGGTTAATTCAGCAATGCCAGAATAAAGGAAGAAATGAAAAGAAGAAAGAGAAGAAATGAAATATATAAAAGTGAATACCAATCAGAAAGATTTTCAAACTCTGAGAAAAGAAAAAGGAGAGGACGTGGGCCTAGTAAGAACATAACCCTCTCGAATATTGTACTTCTGCTCCCACATATGCATCCTCTTGGCCCTGGTCTCATGTTGGCACTGCTGTTCTACAAGCCATGCCGCTGAACACATTTGATTACTTCCTTGGGCTTTACCTTGAGATTTTGAAAAGAGTGGAGAACCCAGGGATCTGCTCCATACTGAGGCTTCAATACATTTAACAAGGTCAGAAGCATTTATTGAGCAGCTCTGGTGTATACAACATTGCTTCAGATCCGCTTTCCCTAGATTGCTGTTCTATAAGACAAAGTTCTCTGCCCCCACAGAGCCTTAGAATCCAGTTCTAAGATGGGTTCCACATCTTCATTACATAATTATTTGAATCCAATTATAATGCACACTGGAAAGGAGAAATGCAGTGCTAAGAGAGTAAACTATTGCATAAGGGAAGGAAAGCAATTTTCCCTCTAACCTTCTAGGTTCTTGGCTGAGACTCTCCTGTGATAAAAGACAGATGAATGGCAGAAAAACAGAAGTTTAATAACAGGCACACCACCTGTATACATGAGAGTGACCCAACAAAATTGAGTAATTCCCAAAATGGCCTGAGCCGTCACCTTAAATCCCACGTCCAGCTAAAGACAAAAGAAAGATGTTGGGGCCATGAGGCCAGCTATTAGGAGCCTACCAGAAAAGGCACAGCCGGGTCACCTGGGTGGCTCAGTGGGTTAAGCCTCTGCCTTTGGCTCAGGTCATGATCTCAGGGTCCTGGGATCAAGCCCCGCATCGGGCTCTCTGCTCAACGGGGAGCCTGCTTCCCCCTGTCCCGCTGCCTGCCTCTCTGCCTATTTGTGATCTCTCTCTCTCTCTCTCTCTGTCAAATAAATAAATAAAATCTTTTTTAAAAAATAAAAATAATAAAATAAAAAGAAAAGGCATAGCAAATGAGACAAGAGTAAGAATGTTACTCATACTTGTCTTTGCCTTCTCCATTGATAGATTTGTAGGGATTTACTCACCCTTCTCTTCCTGTTAGAGGGAGACACCCTTAGAAATGGCAATTTTCCTTGTGAATATACAGGTTTCTTACAAAAGAGAAACTTCTTATTTTTAAGATTTTATTTATTTGTGAGAGAGAGAGAGCAAGAGAGAGCAAGCGCACAAGCAGGGGGAGTGGCAGGCAAAGGGAGAAACAGGCTCCCTGCTGAGCAAGGAGCCCAGTGTGGGAATCGGTCCCAGGTCGCTGGGATCATGACCTGAGCCAAAGGCAGGCGCTTAAGCAACTGAGCCACCCAGGCATCCCACAAAAGAGTAACTTCTACTTGTTTTTCAGAGCTTCTTCTCCTTCCACTATTTCTTGAAAATAAGCACCTTATGACAATCCTTATACCAAAGAGGCATATCTTGGGGTGGCAAAGTCTACAAAGTCTGCAAAAAAAAAAGTTCCTTCAGAACTCCTAGGGAACTTATATTACAGGCCACTATTTTCTACAGCACATTCATTATGTGCTTTACCAAAACCTGCGAGGTTCATTAGAGCTAAATAGTACAGTGGTAGTAGTCTTTTGGCTTTGCATTTTTGTAAAATGAGGGCTGCACTCTCCTGGAATGTGATTCTTGATTAAGATAACCAGTTGCCTCTAGAGTTGAAGCTTACACTAATGGTAAGTACAACCTGTCATATTCTCTGTGTTGCAATACTTAATATTAATTACAACACTGTAACACCACCATTTAATTTAAATTCTATTAGTGTCTTTTTGAGCAAGTAGAACATCTCTTTGAGAGTGGTAACGACTTTAATCAGTCAATAAACCTTTAGTATCAAGTTGCTTCACCACCAGGACAGGCCTAAGGCACATGTTGGTTATCAGTATCACTCAGGCAATGCTTAGAAAGCAGCTAGACCACATCACTGAGGGAGGTGCAAGGGTGAGCTCTAAGCACTAATATTTGTGAAAGTTCCCCCAATGATAGAAAGTGCAGTCACATTTGAGAACCACTGTGGCAAAGGAACTGGGGGGAGGTATGGCTGAATGCAAAGCAGAACCAGAAATAAGGAGGCTTTTGGTAAACATAATGTATCTATCCAAGGGAATGTTCCCGAATCGTAATTCTGAGACCCAGATTTGGGTTATGATGACTTAAGAAAATCTTCTCCCAACTTGCCAGTCTCTAGATTAGAACAAAAAAGAATTTGGGGGAAGAGATCCATCTCTTTCAAAACACTCCAGGCTGCACCCGCCTCACTCTTGACTTCAAAGGAATCTTTGTTTCTTAAATAAACCTCCACATAATGAACCTTCAGGGTGTGGGGGACAGATTCGAGTACTTAGAGAACATGTACATTCCAGATGGCTGAATACTATCCCCTCCAGAGCAATGAAAATGACAGCTGTCAGAGTCAAATAAGATTCTGAGAGGACGGAAGTAGAAGTTGTATACTGGCAGATCAGGGTTTTGGGTTTTTTTTTTTTAACATTCTATTTATTTATTTGAGAGAGAGAAGCAGACTCTGCACCGAGCACAGAGCCTGACACAAGGGCCCAATCCTACGACCCCAAGATCATGACCTGAGCCAAAACCAAGAGTCATGATTATGACCAGTTTTAATCAGTGTGTGTTCATCTTGCACATGCCTAGTTAAATTTGAAGTTGGGACGGACCTGGAGAAGAACTGGCATGGAGAACCCAGCTAGGATTGCCTGAGCTGGCTGTTTTCTACCTGGGAGTTTGACCCCAATACCAGAAAGCCCAAATTCTGACTGTCAAAGAGTGCCTTTCAGAGAGACCATTAGGGAATTTTTATCGTTTAGGAAACCATAGCACAGAACTGTTAGAACTAGAATACACCTTGTTCCTGAAATTAATTACCTGGAGTCTTAAAATTTTCTTATCTTTTGCTGGTAGAAAACCTCTGAAACTACATTCGTCTGTGGTATTCACTGCGGTGCCTTAGATATAAAGAGAGAAATTTATTTTCAGAGGAGTTTGGAGACAAGTTTTCTGTGTGTGTTTGTGTGTGTGTGTGTATGTGGGTACACATACTTCACAGCTATTGGTTTTCCCCGAGGATTGTAGAAATCCCATTAAATTACCTGTTTCTTAGTTACTGAAACACCAGTTTTTCATATTTTCTTTTATAATATTTGGATGCATTTAGGTGAACTTGCAGCATTTTAATTATATCTGTATCAGATGAGCAGAAGAAATGTAAAAGGGTTTGGGGAGAGATTTAATTTTAGATAGTGGCATAATTAACGGCATTTGGAAAAACTAGTGGAACTTTAATTAAATGTCTCTACATTAATTTAGTCATTTAATTGAAAATGTATTGGGATAGTCCTTACAATTTATCACTCTTACTCTTTGAGGGAAAAGGATTTTAAATAACAAAGCATCAGTGCGACTACTTTTTTATTATTTAGCTAGATGTCCACCACTTGGCACTTTGTTGAATTTCTTCCCCCTGTGGTTGCAAGTTTTTTTTTTAAACATTAATTGGGCTTGTCACTTTTATTTAAAGAGCTATAAATCTAGGAGAAACCATATTGTGAAACTTGGAGTAAATATTTCTTTTTCTTTATATTAGAGCTTAGTAGTCACTAGAGTCATGTTGTAAAGTTTTTATCTTAATATTGTGGATTTTTTTGGCCAACTTCCTTTTTTTTTTTTTTTTGCAGTATTATGCTGCAGCAGCATATGTGAATTTTAACAATGCATTTGACCTGGATCCTCACAATATCTTCTTAAATTACCTGAAGAATTATACACTGAGAGAAGTAGTAGAGTTAGGCAGATTTGGAGGCATTCCAATAACTATGCCTAAGGAGGAATGTTGTCTTAAACTGTCAGTGTCAGAGGTTTGTTTTTTTTTTTTCAGAGGTTTTTAAAAGTGATAACCACACACTGGATTCAGTTCTACTGCATAGTACAACCCCCATCCTATCTACATAATTGGTGCCCCCTAAAAGTTGTGCAGTGTAATACCTGCACAACCATGTATAGCTTCCCCTCCTGCACTTCAATCAAGATTTTTATCCATAATCTAGATTAGAACATGACATAAGTCGTGTTCTCATAAGTGACACATGGGAATGGTAGTTAACACACTGAAAGATCAAAAGGGAAATTCAGGGTAAGATTACAACAGGTGAGGACGCTGGACCCAAATTTCAGAAAATAAAATTTACCAAGAACAACTAAATTCTCCCACTGGTAAGATTTTTCATTTTAATCCTGTGTATAAATGTAGACTAGGGAACATGTGACATTGTGGCAGTTCATATTGTTAAAAAAAATTTAACTGAGTCCATTTTAAAGATCTTACTGGCTTTATTCTGCAATTCATGAATCGGGCAGCATCCAATATAGAGCTAGAAAGGAGCTCTCATGAGCTATATAAAATGAGAGACTTCTAAAAAAATAAATAAATAAAAAATAAAATAAAATAAAATGAGAGACTTCTGTAGGCAGAAGGGAGTAAGAACAAGGAAGTTACACTGAGCAAAATGCAAGTTGGTTACTGCCAAGTTCTGTAAGGGAGGAAAACTGTCACCTTCTTCCCTTCTAGTTTCTTTGGCTGGCCTGATAATTGACATGAGGTAGATAAACAGGAAAAAACAAATTTAATTTTGTGTGTATGGGGGCCTATAAAAACATGAGACTCAAAGAAGTGATGAAAGCAGGCAACTTTTATACCTTTTAGACGAAGAAACAGTAAATTTGTGAAGAATTGACGAGATGAAGTGCTTTGGGCTTGGGGTGGCAAATTAGTGAAGAAGTAGCAAGGTTTGTTCATACAGCCATCTCGGCCCTAAATTTTCTGTCTTTGGTGAGAAGGATGCCTTCTACCCTCCTGTTACGGGGAGAGTACATTTCACATGAGAGGTTTACTGTTTTCAGGGGAACAAAGAAGGGTCAAAGTGTCCTTGCACCAGCTGTTTCTTAAGTAACTTTAATTCAAAGTTGTTATGTCAAAGTGGCATATTTTGGGGTGCCATATTCTGCTCCCTTTCAATTACTTTCCTTCAGGGAACAGGGGGAGGGGGTCTATCAGGCAGATAACCTAACTAGTGCCGATCAGGCAATTCTTGATTGACTGGTTAAAGATGATATTTCTGGGAGAACCGAAACTGTCATTGTTAGTGTGGTGGCATGGGGCTTAGGATAAGCAACTCAATTCAGGGCCAGTTGGGTTATTTTTAACAAATGGAAAAGCACATTGGGATTTTAGGTAACCACAAAGTCAGCATTAATCTCTAATATGATACGGTGTGGCTTGTTATAGAAGGCAGTGCACCATTAGATCATGCTAATGGAATTAACAGAGGTTTTAGTGTACTCTTGACTGGTTCAATCACATCTGTGGTATCGTATTGATTTATGAGCACTACGTTTAACAGGGACACTGACAAATGAGGATACATCCACAGCAGGACAACCAAGACTATAAAGGGTGTAGAGATGGTTGTCTGAGGAATATTTGGAAGCATATGGAATGTTCAGTAAGAAGACAACCCGAAAGTAAAGCATAGCTTCTTGAATTTGGGGAACAAGGGTAGAGGAGATAGTCTACTTAAGGAAGATGATGAAAGGGAATCAGGAGCAAGTATTAAAGGCGGGCTCAGTATGAGGAAGGAAGACCTAAATAGCAGAGTTACCATTTGGTAGCATGGACTTCTTGCCACATTTCCATCATTTCTTAGTCTGGCTGATCAGCTAATAGGAATTATATGTGGCTCCCCTGCCATTGACAGAGATGCACAGGAACAATAGCTTAAACAGTGGAGAAACGCATTTCTCATGTGAAAATCCAGAAACTGGTAGGTCAGGGCTCATTAGGCTGTTCTGCTTCACAAAGTCCTCAGTGCCTCTTCATCGTGTCCTGCCATGCTGACCTCAGTTCTTGCTGTCAGTACATGGCCCCATATGTGTGCTCCAACTCCAGCTGCCACATCTAAGATCTAGCCCCCAGCAAGATGGAGGAAGGCAGAAGGCACGGGGGACACGTGCCATCAGGGTTTTAAGAAAAACTCTCAAGAATTGCCACAAGTATCCGCTCTCATTTCCTTCACCAGAACTGTGTCGTATGTTTCTATCTATCTGCATGTAAGGCTAAGAAATAGATTCTTGACTTCAGGCATGCATGTATCAAACTAAAAACCATGAGTTATATTGCTATGGGAGAAGGGGAGGAAACCTACCAGAGGCAGTCAGCAGTCTTTGCCATAAGGATGTTTCAGAGAGAATCACACTAGATAAACAAGATAAAGTTTAAGATCCTATAGATTCTTAAGAGTCTATGATCTTGCAATTTATAGACAATAAAGAATCTCTTCTATCAAACAGCCAGAATTGGCTTTCAGGGGCTATTTGGAAGTTCATTTCCTTCTAACTCCAAAACAATACAAGTGACCAATGTATACAATACACATCTTTCTACCAAAAAAAATCGAGTGTCTCTTCTTTTTTTTTTTTAAATATTTTATTTATTTATTTGACACAGAGATAGAGATCACAAGTAGGCAGAGAGGCAGGCAGAGAGAGAGGGGAAAGCAGGCTTTCCGCTGAGCAGAGAGCCCGATGCGGGTCTCGATCCCAGGACCCTGAGATAATGACCTGAGCCGAAGGCAGAGGCTTTAGCCCACTGAGCCACCCAGGCGCCCTCAAGTGTCTCTTCTGTTGCCATAGTAATTGTATATCTTTTCTTAAAGCAACATTCTCAGTATTTTGTCTTTTTCAACATAGTGGTGTTAATAATAGTGTTTATAAAACATTGCAAAAATATGCATGTAAAGCACACCAGACTAAGAAAACATAATGGTAGCCTAGACTAAAATAAGTACAAATGTCCTCTGTTGGTGGCGTTCTTCATTGCCATGCTTCTGCTGTGCCTGGAAACTTTATTGCTATCTATGGGAGGTTGTAAGTAGAGAAGTTTCTTGACTACAGGGAGGTGAACAAGCATTGTAAGTTAGGAAAGATGAATTCATATAAGTTAATGGAGCATTTTTTTCTTCCCCAGTAATTCTGTGTTTCTCATTTTGCTTTTAAAGCACCCATACCCTTACATAGAGAATTTTATAGAATTGTTGATTGGTTAATATTGTGTGTTATATGGCCCCCATTAGTCTAAACTTTCAAAATGTAATGTAGATCAAAATCAGAGGAAGGCCATACTCTCCACTCCTTCCTCTTTTCCATTCCAGCTGAGAGAATGGAACGCGGCAAAGTAAAGATGGCAGGAGGCCAAGGTGCAGGATATAGAATTTGCAGGAACTCTTGCCCAACACGTGTGAAAATACAATCATAGAAGGAAAATTATACTGTAAGAATCAGACTTCTGCATTGTGAAATGGGGAAAATTTTTACATCTGAGCTATATTGCTTCTCCCTGTGGAGCTGTTCTAAGCACAAAGTTCCAATTACATAATGAAAAACTCGTTCAATACTGTGCAACTCTGTATCTCACTAGAAGCACAATGTAGCAAACTCTGCTTCTCAGGAACCTTTTATATTATGCCTACTGGTGCTGAGTTCTATAGTAAAAGTATGGTGTGTGTGCACTTTGGGGTCATAGAGTGCAAGGTTGAAATTCACAATTACAGCATTCTGCGAATTAGGTCATAATTTGTATACTTTTCTATAATCCTGTTCTTTATATTAGAGGTTAAACATCCATACCACTTGAAAACGACTTAAGAACTTTAAATCATCTGGTTCCAAGAAAGACTAATAACGAGGGTTTGTTTTTTAAATCAGGAAATTTCACTACTTATTCTCAGGGACCTGAGACCCACCATAAGTTTTGTTTACTTCATTGAGAAAGCTTGCTTTATTTGTTGCTATGTAGAAGATTACCCTGTATTAAGAATGTTTGAGGAGTCGGGGAAATAAGAAATATTCTAATAGTGATTGAAGTAGTCCTCCTTCTTTTTGGATTGCACTCGAGAGTTCACTGAGCACTTTCAAATGATCATCTTAGCAAACTGCTTCCAAGCTCCCCCTCTGTCCATTATTGTCCTTCACAGGCCACACGCCTCTATTCTCTCTGTTTTTGAAGAGACAGTATAGGAACTGAGGCTCTTCAATCCAATGGATTGACTTCTAATCCTGTCCCACTCCTTTGATAGATCTATGAACTTGGCTCCTTCTTGTGCCTCAATTTTCTTATCTGTAAGATGGAATTAATAAAAATTGCCTTCATGAGGCTTTTGGCTGATAAAATTACATAGCTCATAAAGGATTCTTGGGGGTCAGAAGCAGTACATGTCATCTGTTATCATTACTATTGATATTAGTCCTATTTCCTCCACCTGGAATACTAATTCCATAAACTGTGCATGCCAAGACTCCAAAAGAAAGAACGAACGAACGAAAGAAAGAAAGAAAGAAAAAAAGAAAAAAAGAAAGAAGGAAACTATGTGAGGCGATAGGTTAATTAGCACGATTGTGGTGATCATTACACAGTGTATAAATTATGAAATCCTTTAAATACATTAAATACAATTTGTGTCAATTACACCTCAGTAAGACTGAAAAAAAAGAAAAGCTCCCCACTCCATTAAAGCCCCTTCCCTGATTCTTCCAGATAAAAATCACCAATTCTTATCTTAACACTGCCAAATTTGCTGTTTTTATTTCATCCCCAAGTATACTCCCATGTTAACATTAAGATCTGTGTTGGAAAACCATGGGTATTTTCCATGGCATTGCACTTAGTAGATGTTCAGTAAATGCGTATTCAATGACTGTGGATAATCGATATTAGTCTCTCATTTAGTATTAATATGTTGGAGGTCTCAGGAGCTCATGTTGATTATGATTTCACCACATTTCACATCTTGGAAGTCTGAAAACTGCGAATGATGTACTTTTTTCAATGTAGTAATTGATGACCACTTCTTGCTGTTAAATCTTCTCTATGTATAGAACCTCTATATATTTCATCATTCCCCTTTTTGTTTTTGCTTTAATACTCCATGAAGCATGACATCTATTGGAATTTTCAGTTCTGAGTAGTACTTTCAAGAACTTGTATAGAATGATTGCAGAGTCCTTAGGAAATTGTACCGCAATGCTTTTAACATACAGTTTATCATTGTGATCTCTTAACTTTAAAAAAAAATGTTTCAGAAGGGCACTTAAATCTATGGGCAGAAACCTATTTATATCCACTATTGCTGATAATTTGCTATTCTGAATTTTGATTAAGCAAATGATCTGGGGACAAGTTGTATAATATTAGAGTTTTTTCTGCTTTCTGAATTTTATAGCTTTTAGTAATTTGAGTCAATATAGTCTCTTACTTCTTGTGAATTACAGTTGAATGTCAATAAAATGTATTGGTGGTGGGCACATGTCCCATGAAAGTGATTCTTTAAAAGTTGAGATATTTTTAGGGGCACCTAGGTGGCTCAGTCAGTTAAGTGTCCCACTCTTGATTTCAGCTCAGGTCATGATCTCAAGGTCATGAGATCAAGCCCAGTGTCAGGCTCTGCCCTGTGCTTGGAACCTGCTTAAGATTCTCTCTCCCTCTGCCCCCTTTCCCCCAAAAATGTTGGGGTTTTTTTTAACTATTTCACCTGCTTTTTATTTTTCTGGAAATTAAAATTCTAATACAAGGGCAATGGGGTACTCACAAATATGCATCGAAAATTTTCTTACAAGTATATTGGTCATTGCCCTCAGGTACTGATCGTCAATCATATAAATAGCATGCTGCTGCCTTTTCATTTTAAACCTTCTTACTTTGTTCCGATCAGTCATTACTTGTGTCTGATTTTTCTGCGTCCATCCCATACTAACTGTGATACCCACCATTTTGACTATCACTGTGTGTGTACATATTATTTTTCTTGTCATGTGTCACAATTAGAATTACTGCCTGTTTCTTAAATACAACCGAGGTGTTGATTTAAATCAATGTCTTGATTCTGTGGTCATTGTTTCCCAGAACTCTCAGGGTTTCTAAGCTTTGTGGCTATTCTTCCAGGAATAGCGCTCAGAGTCTCCGGGAGCAGGCATTTTTCTCTACTTGACATTATTTCACCCCCTCCGTTTTCCTTACTATTGGAAAGTATATTTCATTGGTGTTTTGCCAAGAATCCTGCTCTGTTTCATAATGATTTTCTGTTCTCACTCTCTGCACTGAGAAATACCTGTTCCATGCATCACTTGCATAAACGGCAATTTGAAAGCATTTTACCACAGGTGGATATTTTTCATTGATTCTTTTCATCTGAAGATCATTCATTAGAATTCTCTCTTCTCATTTTTTCTTACATCCATGTCTCTTTTTCTCCTATATAAATGATGCTTTTTTGCATTTTTCTATATTTAAATGTAAATTGCTGACTAAAGTTATTCTCTGACTTCATCCCATGGTCTTAATGAAATCACAAATTAAAATTTTACTACTTTTTTTAACCTGTTTTCTGACTTGTACCTCCCACTGCAGTTTACAATTCTTGGACTCAGCCTCCTGGTGACTGATTTCTACCAATCTCTTTGAGACATCTGTGCAGTGTTACGGATTATATCATTGCATTTTGTCCACGTTTGAATTTGCAAAATGTAGCCTACAGAATATATATTGACTAATAAAGAAATGCATCCACATGGCGGATGGTTGTAGAGGGAGGAAATATATATTGGTATGCAGCATGCACCCACATAAATGTCATATAGAAAACAGCAGTTAGCCATGTCAGAGTTGAAAATGAAGGTTGTAGGTAGAAAACATAGAAAGTCTAGAATGTATAAATGGTTTTTCTCCCAAATTCATTGACAGTTAAGGCCTAAAAGAATGAGCATTTCTTCCCTTAGAGTTAACTTTGAATGGGGAAGAGAGAGAAAGGAAGGCCAGCAGGAGGGAGAGAGACACAACACTCTGCCTATGTATGTTAAGAAAAAATGGAGGAATAAAGGAGGAAAGGAAAGAAAGGGAGAGATCCAGTGACCCATCATTCAGCGTCCTAAACTGGCACATAAAATAGTATGCTGAAATCCACCTAAAATTTTCATGGCATGATCTTTGAAAGAACTATGCCCCCTCCCACCCCAGACTGTTGGGGGTAAATATTTATCTATGTCTAATCATTTCTATGCCAACCTTCTTTTCATAAGATCCTTGAAGAATCAAAGAGAAAGCGATTTTAGACAATGAATGGAGGCAACGATTCCAAAATAGAATTTTAGGAATGCAAAGATAGATGAAATCACAAAAGATGATCTCCCAGGATTTTATACCCTACAAATAGATTTTTTTTCCATAGGCATCCTTATAATTAGCTTCCCGTTTTCTTAAAGGTGTGTTTGATTTGTATTTTTCTAACAATCTTGCCTTTTTGTGTCCAGTGTTAAGAAACCTAGGATTTCTATACACTGAATAAATAGTAATTGAAAAGAAGCACCTTGATATCCATCTTGAAGTCTCTGTTTCTTAAATAAATCCAAAGAGGTAGTTTTTATTCACGTGCATAAAACTAGAATTTATTTTTATACTATTGGTATTCTTTCAGAACAGATATAACATCATACATGATCTAGGTATATCTTTTTCTTAGATATCTTTAAAATGAGTATGTAATCTAGGAACTTGTTCTAAGACTCCATTCTCCCAACAAAAATGTTCTTCTCTTCTTGTCAAGTTCAGTGTTGGCATCCTATAAACAAGTCATGTTCAAATAACAGAGTGGTTGTTTTATGACACTTTATTATATAAGGTAAAGATTATAAGTTGCTTGTGTTTCTCCTTATGATTGTAGTTATTTTCATTGGCTCCCATTCACTTCTGTGCTTAATGTAAAAGCTTTCTGAACTTACCTTCTTATAATCCTGAAACTAGTCCTCCTGTATTTTACCAGGGGTATTAATGTTTATTTTCCACTTAAATTTCACCAGGTGGTCTGCTGGGTTATTGATGCCTTTTTTCTGTGCCTTCATAGGCTATCTACATATTCATAAAGACCTGTTCATTCAGATCCTCTTCAATTTTGGCCCTTGTACTTCTGCGTCTTTCTTCATTGGCCCTTTTTCCTTCTTCTTCGGAACCAGAAACTATCCTTCACCTTAGTCACTCTTTATACTGTTTCCCCCCTGTGAATTTTCTGATCTTCCTGAGCCACTAAAGTGTCCTTCGGTCCTTTGATAATGGGCATTAAGTTGCTTGGACCTTGAAAACATCCTCTTTGATCCTCGTGTGCATAGGACACTATGTATACTTACTTGATGGCATTCTTCCATTTAACTCTTGTGTGCACCCTTTCTCCCAAGAAGCCTATTCTGGGTTCTTTGTCTTGGCATTTCCTAGGACTTTCCTTCACTCCTCCCTGACTCAAAATGTTACTACTAGAAGACAACTTAGGGACCATCTCATTCAACCCCCTCACTTTCTACTTCAAGAAACTAAAGTCACGATACATTAAATCCCTTACCTGTGGTAACACAACTAGTTGTGCAGCCGAAGCTCTTAAGAATCTTGCCCCTACTCTACACATTATCAGCCTGTTTATCCTCTGAAACCAGCCCTATACCTGACTTCCTTACTGCTGTTCTCTGAGTCCACCAAGCTCGGTCCTTAGAGTCCTTCTCCCACGAATGCATCCGTCCTCACAGCCAATGAGCTGGTAAACTCAGTTGATGATAAAGCTACAGTGTCTTTGCCACCACAACCTTGTGCCCAGGCTGTGGCTAAATGCTACACACTAGTGTCTCACTCTGGTCCTGCCTTAGTCCCTGGTCGCGCTACTTAGGCTCTCTGCTACAGCCTGTACAAGCACAGGGTCCAGATTCACACCACTTGGGTACTTACCAGCCTTGTCACTGTGGAACATGCTACAGAACCTCTCTGCACCTATGTTTGTAGTTATAAAATGAGCCCAGAGGCTGTTTATGAGGCCCATATGAGATGATACATGAGCTTTGTGTAGCACGGAGGCTGGCCCATAGTAGGTTCTCAGGAAATCTTAGTTTGGGGGAAGCAGTGGGGTGCTGTAGCAAAATAGCGGGCACAGGGGTCTGCAAACCTGACATCTCAGGTCAAATCCAACATGGTGGCTGGGTGGTGTATAGCAGAGGAGCTAAAACAGCTTTTACTTTTCTAAAAAGGTTGTAAAAAAAAGAAAAAACGAAGAACACGCAATGGGGAGTTTTGTGGCCCTCAAAACCTTTCTGGCATTTTACAGAAAAAGTTTGTCAGTCTCTGTTTAGGTTCAGACTGCCAGGTATTCCTCCCGCTTATACACTGTATGACCTTGGGCAAATGACAACTGCTCCAAGTGTTGGTTTCCCCAACCATGACTAGTACCTCTGTTTACAGAGTTGTTAGGAGAATTGAATGGGATCATTTACGTAAAGTGCTTAGCACAGTTGCTGGAATCATGTTTAATAAATGTTAGCTAGCATTATGTTGACTCATTGTTGCCAGATAAGTCATCTGGAAATGCACCTTTAACAGTGACTTTTTCTTGAAAATTTTTGAGCAACGTTTTCCTGTTCTTGTATTAAATAAACCTCCCACACTCTGGCATTCAGAATTTCCAATGATAAGAAGCAACTCTTTCCGAAATCACTGAGACTTTTAAGATAGCAGGAAACCTTAGAAATAACTAATATAAAGTCATACTACAGATAGGGAAACTAAGGGCCGGGAAAATGGTGCCTTCTAACATGTGCAATCAGATTGTCTCTTTGCAGGTAATATGATATGCGCCATGCTTCTCCCATGCAGTCTTCGGTTTAAAGGGATTTAGGAATCCTTCATCTCCCTCTTAAGGCAGGACTCCCTTCATAAAAACCCTGTCATTTGGGCACCTGGGTGGCTCAGTGGGTTAAAGCCTCTGCCTTCGGCTCAGGTCATGATCTCAGGGTCCTGGGATCGAGGCCCACATAGGGATCCCTGCTCAGCAGGGAGCCTGCTTCCTCCTCTCTGCCTGCCTCTCTGCCTACTTGTGATCTCTCTCTGTGTGTCAAATAAATAAATAAAATCTTTAAAAAATATAAATATAAATAAATAAATTAATTAATTAATTAATTAAAACCCTGTCATCTAAACCCAGTTTGAGCACAGTTAGTGATGACAAAATCACCTTTTTCCCGTAGAGCAGCTCCAGTTGTTTCAGTCTTCACATTAACTGGAAATTGACTTTCCTGAAATTTCTGTGTATTGATCCATTTCTGCCCACTGGAGCCAAAGAGAATGGTCACTTTTCTAGGTCTTAAATATTTGTTGTCACAGCGTCTTCTCCAAGTGTCCTCTTTTCATGCTAATGTGAACCAGTTGGGCTTTATTTTTCTTTTTTCTTCTTTTGAAAGTATAGTTGACACACAATGGTAGAAGAGCTTTAAATGGACAAGTCTGTATATTCTGCTCTGTCACAAGTATAGTCACTGTGTGTCACTGTACATACCATTGGTGCTATTCCCTATGCTGTTCCCTGCATCCCTGTGACTTAGTCATTCCATAACTAGAAGCCATTTTGCTCAACCCACACCCCCATTCTGGCAACCTTGTCTGCTCTCTGTATTTATGGGTCTGTTTCTGCTTTTGTTTGTTTGTTGGCTTTGTTTTTTAAATTCCACTATAAGTGAAGTCCTACAGTGTTTGTCGTTCTCTGTCTGACTTGTGTCACTTAACCCAATACCTGCTAGGTCTATCTCTGTTGTCACAAATGGCAAGATCTCAGGCTTTTTTATGGCCGAGTAATATTCCTGTGTGTGTGTGTGTGTGTGTGTGTGTGTGTGTGTGTGTGTGTGTGTGATACACACATCACATCTCCTTTATTCATTCCTCTGGACTGATGGACATTTAGGTTGTTTTCATATCTTGGCTACTATAAATAATGTAGCAATAAATGTAGGGGTAACTATATCTTTTCAAGGTAATGTTTATGTTTTCTTTGGGTAAATACCAAGAAGTGGGATTACTAGATTGTATGATGTTTCTATTTTTAGTTTTTTGAGGAACCTCCATCAGTTTTTCCACAGTGGTGGCAAGAGTTTATACTCCCACCAACAGTGCACAAGGGATCCTGGTTCTCCACATCCTCACCAACACTTGTTAGTCCTTATCTTTTTGATACTGGCCATTCTGACAGGTGTGAAGTGATACCTCGTTGTGGTTATGATTTGCATTTCCCTGATGATTAATGAAATTTTTCAAGATTTTAATTATTTATTTGACAGAGAGGGAGAGATTACAAGTAGGCAGAGAGGCAGGCAGAGAGAAAGGAGGAAGCAGGCTCCCCACTGAGCAGGGAGCCCGATGCGGGCCTCGATCCCAGGACCGTGAGATCATGACCTGAGCCGAAGGCAGAGGTTTTAACCCACTGAGCCACCCAGGCGCCCATCTGATGATTAATATATATTAAGCATCTTTCCATGTGTCTGTTGGCCCTCTGTATGTCTTTGGAAAACTGTCTCTTCTAGTTATTTAATCAAGATTGTTTTGTTTTTTGGAATTGAGTGACTTGGAGGAATTCTTAATATATTTTGGATATTAACCCCTTTTATCAGATAATCATTTGCAAATATCTTCTCCCATTTGGTAGGTAGCCCGTTCATTCTGTTGATGGTTTCCTTTGCCATGCAAAAGCCTTTTATTTTGGTGTAGTCCCCAGTTGGGTTCTTCTTCTTGTTGTTATTGTTGTTTATTGTCCTGCTAAGGTGAAAAGCTAAGAAAAGCCTGGCTCTCCCATCATTGTTTATATACCCCACTATCAGGACTTGAGTTCAGAGCATGCACTCTAAATAAATACCTTGGTAAATTAATTCAATGGAGTTGAATTTTTCCTGTCCTTTTGTTATTCCTCATAATACCTGCTACCCAGATGGTTACCTTCCTCTTGGTCTTTCTCTGCAGTGGTCCCTTCCAATAGGAGCTCTCCAGAATGGATGACATTCCAGTTATGGCCTAACCAATGGAAATGATAGTGTTTCCTACCTACCATATCTCAATCAAACCTGTTTTGCATCCCACATTTACGTTCTTTACTGACAATATCACTGCTCATTAGAAAATTTGGCCTCACATTTGGTTCTTCTATATCACCTTTCACTTTTTATTTGGTCACCAAACCCTGTCGATAGGCTCTCATTAAAGAAATCACTCAAAAAAAAAAAAAGAAATCACTCAAGCCCAACCCTTGCTAACCACTCTGTCCTGCTCAGCCCTGTCAGTGGTTGTTATCATGGCCTTTTCGTAATTAGCCTCTCTTTCCCCAGAGTCCTGTCCATCCTTATCACTAGTACTAGTTAGTGTGCTAAGACACAGATCTAATCCCAGTATTCTCTAGTTTTTAAAAAAAACCTTCTGTAGCAGTCGCTGTCCTTGCCCTGCAGGTTGGTGTCTGTAGCTTCTCAGGATGTGGCTCCAAACCCACCAGGTCTAGCCTCCTACTGTGCTCTTTCCACTGCTCTCTGCCCCCCCACCCCCCACCCTTGTCTACTCTTTGGCCTCCGGCTCTTTCACCATTTCTTTCTGCTGGCCCATGCCTTTTTTATACCAGCACTAACTTTCAGGGGCTCACCTTGCAGGGTCTGGGTTCAAATTCCAGTTTTGTTATTTACTGCCTTTGGGACTTGAAGCAAATTAGGTTCTGTGTCTCTGTTACCTCATCAGTAAAAAGTGGATAATGCAACAGTGCCCTTGTCCTAGGGTTGTGGTAAGGATTAAAGGAAGTAAAACCTAGAACCTGCATGCACATAGCACAATATATATTGTAATCATTGTATGTAAGTGCTCAGTATTAGCTATATTTATTTGTGACTCTTAGTACATAATTCAAATTATGTTTCCTTTTCCCTAGGCAGAGTCAAATGCTTCTTTTCATGTGTTTACCCATTATTTTGTTGACACATTTGTTATAACAACTACCATCATAAGGGGAGCTGCTGTCTTCATTCATAAAATCAATCCTGGATTCCCTGAGTCTGAAATGAGTAAAGGAAACATTACATGAGGTGGGATGGAGAGCTGGACCTGGCTGTCCCCTTGCCGGTCCCCACTTTTCACATTTGTCTTGGAGAGCTCTCAGTATCCGTTACTATGTCATACCCCCATGTCAGCTTCGTGATTTTGTATCCTATTTCTTTTGTTCCTAAAAAGGCCACCCTGTTTTCTTCCTCTCCATCCCAGGCTGTTGCAGATAGCTACTCTCTCTTCCTAAAACAGAAGCACATCTGCATTTTGCTTAACCCACATTTCTCATTTATGAAGGAGACAATGGAACCCAAGAACGATGCAACAGTTAAAGAGATTAACTGGCCAATTTTTAAGAGCACCGTCCATAAAGTCCACAAGTGAGCGAGGCTTCCTTGTCAGAAAGCAATTCAATCACCATGAAGGATCACTCCAGCCTGATTTCATTCTCCCCTGGGACTGAGAGTTGAAAGCCTGTCCCTCTGACAATTGCGTTATCAGCGGATATGCCCGCTGTGCTAAGGACTGGACACGGGGCCAAGGCAGACATAGCCCATCTGAAATTTTGAGTCGTCCCTCAGACATCATTTGGAACTCTCATTTAAGGAGACTAAATTAAAATATGAGTGATTGAGCCTCCCCCTCCCCAGCTCATCTCTCCGGCATCAGCAAGGAAATCAAATGCTAATAGCCAGTGACCTCCTAATTCTACTCAACTGCCCTTACTATGTGAAAACAGTCATTAACTTTGTCTAAATGCTGCAAATAAAGTAGCCCCATCAGAGCTAAAGTCCCGAAATTATGCAAGTGAGCTAACCAGGGGGAAATAACAATTTTCATAGGACAAGCCCTAAATCTAGTTCATTCTCTGAGGAAGACTGTCTCTCATTAAGACAGTCACATAAACATGCATTACCTGCCTCTCCCAGGGACTGTACCCCTTGGCTGTACTGTCACTCGCCCCAAAAACTCTCCAAGTGCCTAACACAGACTCTTTGTTGTATTGGTTACATTAGACTTTAAATTTTCTAACTTTTCGGCACCCTGGAGGTCGCCGCAGGAAATCATGCCGTCCTTGAATGATTTCCTTTAGAAATGCACATGTAACTATACACATGCCCATGAGTTATTTAATCAGAGGAGGAAAACAACATTTCTATTATTGACCTTTTTCAGTCTCTGAGGAGAATTTGTAAGTCTTGCCTGCAGTCCAGGATTGGAAGCAAAATAAAAAGGCACGGACATAATAGCATTTTATTTTACTACTACATTATGGACAGACAAAAGAACAACAATAACAACCCCAGAATTTCCTCTGTCTCAGTAGAATTGACTTCTGGGTAAGATCAATCTTCAGCCTTCTCAGTACAAGTGCACATATATTTATGTATGCGAGTAGAATCCCCATCTTCAGAAGCCAAGAGCCCTGTGTCCATGTGTACCTACCTCCAGAAGGAAATGTCCTTCATTGCTGAATTACTAGCAGCTCTAAGGTTGGCTGCTGTCCATGACTAGTGAGCAGAAAGAGGAAAAGACTAGAGGTCAGATAGTCAATTCATCAGGCTGTGTCTTCAGTTCCTCTGAAACCATATCCCCTTAAATTCCTCAATGTTCAGAAGGAGTTGTATTTTTCGTTTGTTCTCTGCATTCCCCTTTCATTGGCTGCTGTTTGTATCAGTTAGGATCACAGGCACTTGGAGGAACCAAAAAGCTTATACCTATAGTGGCTGAGATAGAGCTTTATTTGTCTCCAATATTCAGGTATCTGAAGTAAGGTGTTACAGGCTCAACAGTATCAGGACTGGTGTCTTGAGTGCTTTATGGGCTTTTCCTCATGCTTATCACCTCATGGTCATGAGATGGCTGCTGTACCACCATCTACCGTTTCCACAGGATGAGAAAGGGTAAAAAAGGGTGGATCAGGTTTGGATCATGAAGCTCAAGATTTCCCAGAAAGCTTTCCCAGCAGATTTGACTTTATACACCACTGGACAGAACTGTATCATGTGACACTCGCCAGTAGGAAGGTGGCTGGAGAGAAGTGGTTGGAGATGGGGATCCAGGTAGCTAACTAGCGGTGGCTGCTAGTCTTCAGCTGCAAGCATCAGCAATTAACTGGTTGATTCATGTCAGAGAAAACAGAGGGGAGTGGGGGTAGGGGCTATTTATTAAAAAGATGTTCATAGAAGTGAAGGAAGTAAATTAAAAATGAGCTCTTGGGATAGGATATGAACTGGCAGCATTCCAAGATCTCAGAAGCAGGAACACCTGCATCTTCTTTTTGAGTCTTATCTTTTGAATGCTTAGCTCCAAACTGTTTCTGACCTTGTATCATTTCCTCCTCTGTCAGCTTCCTTGAGGTAGCCTAGTTTGGGGTCCTTGTACCCACCCCTTGGGGGAATTCAAGAAGGGAGAGGGGCACTATAATTGCAGCTCTACTAGAACGAAAGGGAATATGGCGGGGAGGGGGTTCGGGAGGCAGAGAGTAGTTCCCCAAAGGAAAGAAAAATCCTAGGCACTTAGCAGAAGCATGGGATACTGGCTGGGCACTCACCCAGACTAGGTATGTGCTTGTGCTCACTCTCTGTCTCTGTCACTGTCTTTCTCTCATCTGTTGGAAAGATTGAAACTAAAACACTAAATCATAGACATTCACTGTGATCTTTATGAGGCCATCAAAAATCAATAAAGTGAAAGAAAAATGGAGTACCAATTTAATTTTAGAGGAAAATACACTATTTTTTAAAATGTGTCCTGTTGATCCCCGGGTTTCAAAATGATTATTAAGGTAGTATTTTAGGAATCTGAATTGATTGGGATGCCTGGGTGGCTCAGCCAGTTAAGCCTCTGCCTTTGGCTCAGGTCATGATCTCAGGGTCCTGGGATCGAGCCCCGCATCAGGCTCCTTGCTCAGTGGGGAGCCTGCTTCTCCCTCTGCCTGCTGCTCCCCCTGCCTGTGCTCTTTCTCTTTCTCTCTCTCTCTCTCTCTCTGACAAATAAATAAAATCTTTAAAAAAAAAAAAAGGGGCGCCTGGGTGGCTCAGTGGGTTAAAGCCTCTGCTTTCGGCTCAGGTCATGATCTCAGCGTCCTGGGATCGAGGCCCACATCGGGCTCTCTGCTCAGCAGGGAGCCTGCTTCCTCCTCTCCCTCTCTCTCTGCCTGCCTCTCTGCCTACTTGTAATCTCTCTCTCTGTGTCAAATAAGTAAATAAAATCTTAAAAAAAAAAAAAAAAGAACCTGAATTTGATAGATGAATTCTAAATGCTGTTATCAGAGGTGCAAGAATGAATGTTAGATATCTGGGATCCTATTTTTGTAAGTTCTTTCTCCAAAATGATCCCAGACCTGAAGGGCAGAGATTCTAGGGTGCAGAAACCTTTTCATCAGTGCTCTGGTCACATATTAATCCTTAGGCTGCCACCTTCACATCTCAAGCTTTTTTCAAATAGCTTTCTCCTTTTTTAAGTTGCATACAAATGCAATAATCTTACATTTTTAAAATGAATATTGTGCAGCAACTGCGTGGCTCATTCAGTGAAGCGTCCAATTCTTGGTTTCAGCTCAGGTCATGATCTCAGGGTCATGGGATCGAGCCCTGTGTCATTGGGCTCCATGTAGTCTGCTTAAAATTCTTTCCCCTTCAATTCCTCCCTCTGCTTGCTTCCTCTCTGTCTCAAAATAAATAAACTCTAAAAAATAAATAAAATAAAATGAGTATCGTATGTCGTGAGAAGACCATTGTAATATTACTAAGAGCAAGAATTGGCCAATATTGGTACAGCCTTAGAATTTAAAAAGGAAAAAAAAGGTGAGCATCCAGGTCCTAGGTCTCCCCTATCCAGCTGGATTTATTTTAAGACCTCAATTTCTTAATATGTAAAATAGTGACAATATCTGCTCAAAAGGCTTTTTGGAAAGAATACTTTGGATAACAACACTGCTTAACACACATAAATTGAAGACCCACTCTTGACCAGATAAGACCCTGGGTTTCTTCCTTTGCTTATTTCTATGTTTTCAAGCTTCCTCAGAAACTTTCTATAGAGTTTGAGGGTCATTGCCTTGGGCTTAAATCCTAACTTCACCACTTACTGACAAGTTACTTTACTCTGTACTTTCATTTCATCATCAATTCAGTGATGATAAGAACAGGACTCACTCAGAGCTGTCTGAGCATTAGATGAGGTAATGTATGTAGATCACCTGGTAGAGTATCAGTGTATAGTCCTTCAGTAAAATGTAGTTTTTGATCAGAATAGTATTAATATGATAATGATGATGTAGTCGCTTGGTAAGTGCTTTGCTCACCATGCCATGCTATGGAATATTTGGGTTTTTTTTTTAGGTGAGGAAAGGATTTTGAATAAATACTTTAAATAGAATCATTTAGGTATATTGATTTTTTAAATGCCTTCCAGGATTGTTTTGTTTGTTTGTTTGTTTGTTTGTTTGTTGTTTTGGGGGGGAGGGGTTTGAAGGAATAGCTTTTCCTTTAAAAGGAAAGAAGTGCTTTTTGAAGCACTTGGTTTTCCACATTAAAATTTCAGAACAATGGTATGGGGGGATGACCACAGGATACAGCTGAAGGAGATACCACCCTGTTCTCATCCATCTTTTGTTCACAGACCTCTTCCTTTCCTAACATTTTTATAATTTCTTAACATTTTCCTCACACCCTTTATTCCTTCCGTTAATGAGTAGTTCACTGTACATTTTCTTTTGCTTCTTTTTAGTTTCCAACTCTTGACATTCCCGTCTGTTTGTATGAAGGCTTTTGTGATGCCTCTGAGGAATCTAAGTATGAGTCTTTGAAATAACGAAAATACCACTAAACCATAAGACCTAGATTACAGGAGCCTAATAGTGGATTAGTGCTTTATTACATACAGCCATCTTATACTTTAGTCTTCAAGTTCTCATTGTGAACTGATTTTTTTCATCCTTTTTCTCTAGCACACATAAATGCACACATTTCACACTTCAGTCCTATAAATAGGGAGCTGTAGAGATTTCTAGAGTACCTGGATGTGGGATAAGGAGATCCAGTCTTGACCTCAGGGTCAAGGGTACCTGTAGTTTTAGGAGACTGCTAGCTATATTATTGTAACAGTGGGAACAGTGTTTGTCAGTTTGGAAACTTTCAACTTCAAGTAACAGAATATATAATAAAAACTTAAACAGTAGATGTTAAGTTTTGTCATATAATCAGAGCTTGAAAGAAAGGTGTTCCCAGAGTTGGTTCAGCAGATCAACATTATCATTAAGGACTCAGTTTCTTACCATCTTTTCATTCTGCTGCCTTAGCCTTTGCCTTTAGTATTTTGGCTTGGCACTTCCATGGTTGTAAAATGGCTGCCACACTCCAGGAAACGCATCATGACAGGACGGGAAGAGTGGCAGTTCTCTTCATGAGATGAATAAAAATCATGGCTGGGACTAAGACAGTGGCAGTTGAAAACAGAATTGAATAGACAGGAGAAGAATTTTCTAAGTAAAATCTGTGGTTTGGAAATGGATTCTATGTCAGACAGGAGGGATTCAAGATGGCTCCCAGGTTTTTTGTTAGAAGAATTTGAGGTAGTATTTTAGTGCCGTGATAAAGATTATGGAGGAAACAAGTTAGGGGAAGAGCGCTAGTTCAGTCTGAGACATGCTCAATTTAAGATGCTTATGAAACATCCAACTGGAGAAGTCACATACATACAGTTGTAGCTCATACAAGAGATGAGTGATGGGAGATGTAAGTAAGGAAGATGCTGATACATACGTGGACTTGGGAGTGTTGACGATGGAGATCACGCAGCACGTGAGGAGAGGAGAG
Organism: Ailurus styani; assembly: GCA_002007465.1. NCBI lineage: Eukaryota > Metazoa > Chordata > Mammalia > Carnivora > Ailuridae > Ailurus > Ailurus styani. The sequence goes on along the minus strand of LNAC01000376.1, from coordinate 1,047,848 downwards.
GACCTAGGACCAAACTCTGATAAATGCCCAGAAAAAGAAGTCAGATAGAACAAGAAAAGTCAGAAAAAAATCAAAAGAATAGGATATCTCAGAAGCCATAAGTGTGAATAAATGTGAGAGCAGTGGATGGCTTTGAGTCTGGGGTTCATTCCCCTTTTAAATTACAACTTTACTCCAATCCATCTGAGGATCCCACAGCTCCCCAGTTATCTGGGGGTATTCGTTGATGCTTCATCAGAAAGCAGTCATTTTTATTATTTTTATTTATTTTTATTTTTCATTTAAGGTCAATTTAGTTAACATCAAGTGTATTATTAGTTTTGGGGGTAGAATTTCGTGACTCATCCATTGCATATGACATCCAGTGCTCATTCCATCACATGCCCTCCTTAATGGCCATCTCCCAGTTACCTTGTTCCCCCCACTCACCTCCCCTCTAGCAACCCTCAGTTTGTTCCCTAGAGTTAACAGTCTCTTATGGTTTGCTTCCCTCTCTGTTTTCCTCTTATTTTGTTTTTCCTTCCCTTCCCCTATGTTCATCTGTTTTGTTTCTTAAATTCCACATATAAGCGAATTCATGTTGTATTTGTCTTTCTCTGACAGAAAACAGTCATTTTTAAAGGCATGTACTTCTATTTGTAAACTATCTGAGTGTCATGGGGGCTTGTTCTGGAAGGACAGTGGAGCACACACTTGCACAGTGAGTTCAACCATTTGTTCCACTGACTGAATGAGGGGTCCCTCACAATCTAACCCCCATTCTGTTGGTCAGGGGTATAAGACTTAAGTGTTTGAAGATGTTATGGATGGTAGGAAAATAGAATTATTAAGTGGGTTGGAGAAAAGCCTTTCTATGGTTGCATATCCCAATAAGATTGCCTTTAATTTGTATAATTTCTCCACGTTACAAGGTGCCTTTACTTGGGCTACCTTACTTAACCCTCATCATAACCACGTGAGGTAGGCATGTACTAGGATTCCCATTTTACATGTCAGGAAATGAAGATGCAGAAATGATTTTTTTAAACTCTGTGAAATCACAAAGCTAAAAAGAAAATGGAAAAACTGGGATTATAATCTGGTTTTAAATTTTTTTTCAGTGTTCCAAGATTCATTGTTTATGCACCACACCCAGTGCTCCATGCAATATGTGCCCTCCTTAATACCCACCACCAGGCTCACCCATTCCCCCACCCCGCTCCCCTCCATAACCCTCAGTTTGTTTCTCAGGGTCCACAGTCTCTCATATTTTATCTCCCCCTCCGATTTACCCCAATTCCCTTTTCCTTTCCTTCCCCTAGAGTCCTCCATTTTATTCCTTATGTTCCACAAGTAAGTGAAACCATATGATAATTGCCTTTCTCTGCTTGACTTATTTCACTCAGCATAATCTCCTCCAGACCCGTCCATGTTGATACAGAAGTTGGGTATTCATCCTTTCTGATGGCTGAATAATATTCCATTGTATATATGAACCACATCTTCTTTATCCACTCCTCTGTTGAAGGGCATCTCGGCTCTTTCCACAGTTTGGCAATTGTGGACATTGCTGCTATGAACATTGGGGTACATATGGCCCTTCTTTTCACTACATCTATATCTTTGGGCTAAATACCCAGTAGTGCAATTACAGGGTCATAGGGTAGTTCTATTTTTAGTTTTTTGAGGAATCTCCACACTGTTTTCCAAAGTTGCTGCACCAACTTGCATTCCCACCAACAGTGGAAGAGGGTTCCTCTTTCTCCACATCCTTTCCAACATTTTTTGTTTCCTGTCCTGTTGATTTGGGCCATTCTAACTGGTGTAAGGTGGTATCTCAATGTGGTTTTGATTTGAATTTGCCTGATGGCTAGTGATGATGAACATGTTTTCATGTGTCTATTGGCCATTTGTATTTCTTCTTTGGAGAATTATCTGTTCATGTCTTCTGCCCATTTTTTGACATGATTATCTGTTTTTTGGGTATTAAGTTTGACGAGTTCTTTATAGATCTCGGATATCAGCCCTTTGTAGTGTCATTTGTGAGTAACTTCTCCCATTCTGTGGCTTGCCTCTTTGTTTCATTGACTGTTTCCTTTGCTGTGCAGAAGCTTTTTATCTTGATGAAGTCCCAAGAGTTCATTTCACTTTTGTTTCCTTTGCCTTTGGAGACGTGTCTTGAAAGAAGTTGCCGTGGCCGATGTCTAAGTGGTTACTCCCTATGTTCTCCTCTAGGATTTTGATGGATTCCTGCCTCACATTGAGGTCTTTCATCCATTTCGAGTTTATCTTTGTGTGTGGTGTGAGAGAATGGTCGAGTTCCACTCTTCTCTACATACATGGTACTGGCACAAAAACGGACACATAGATCGATGGAATAGAGTAGAGAGTCCAGATGTGGACCCTCAACTCTATGGTCAAATAATCTTCAACAAATCAGGAAAAAATATCCAGTGGAAAAAAGACAGTCTCTTCCATAAATGGCGTTTTTAAATTTTTTACCTGATTCCTTATTGCACTCTATCTGGAATGGTCACTATTTTTCATCTCACATGTAAATTCTTGTCAGCTGGTATCAGCTGCTTGGAATGCTCTATTGTGAAAGAGCAGGAGGCAGATCAAGAAAGGCTAGAATATGGGGTCAGAGGCTGATCATTAATATCTGCCATAGGTATTAAACTGAAAAGAAATGGTATAAGTGCAGTATACTTGTCTGCCATTCCTGAACTGAGGCACCTCTTGTTATTTGTAAGGAAGCCCTTCTCACAAGTTTAAAAGTCTCTTGTGAAATCATGTAGTGTATAGGATCAAATGGTTTAAAATAAGAATATACCTGTTACTTCAATCAGCTGCACTTGCCCAGTGACAATGAGCAAGTCAGTTGGGACGTCTCAAGTTTCAGAACGGAGAGTCTCAAATGAAATTGTCATAAAACCTCTTGGAACTACTTCCTGGACAGGCAAACTAATTTCCTACTGGAATGCTGGGATTCTGAAGTTCCAGCCCCCTCAGATGTTTTGAATAAAGGAACAGAATGTTGTGCACCATTCTCTTTCCGGGCGCTTAAATTCCCAGGTGCATTGGGGCAACCATTTTCTGTACCTGTTAGTTCTTCCAGTCCCTGGGGGACACCTTTCAAAAGAAGCTGCAAATACTATCCAAAGTCCTAAAAACCATCATCTTTGAATTGTCTGCATTCAAACATCCATTATAGGCACCTTGAAATTGACACACGCACTCTTGTCCAGAGTCAACACAAGATGATGTTGTTTTGTATTTTTGAACTTTTTATTATGAAATATTAGACTCTCAGAAGAGTTGCAGAAATAGTACAGAGTTGCCATATATAACTTACCCAACTTCCCCTGATGTTGCTGTATTATATAACCATCATCTAGTTATCAAAACCAAGAAGTAAACACTGGTATAATACTATGACTACAGGCCTTATTCATATTTTACTGCTATTTTTACTAGTGTCCTTTTTCTATTCCGGGATGCACAAAATGTCTTAGCATTTTTGTCATTTCGCAAAATGTCTTGGCATTTTTTGAAAAGCACTGGTCTGTTATTTGTTAGAATGTCCCTCAGTTTTGGCTGATTGAGGTTTTCTCACAGTTATATTGAGGCTAGGGATTTGAAGGAAGAATAACACAAAGGTAATGTCTCCCATCCAGTGCATCTTATCAGTGGGTCCCGATGTCCAAATGTTTGATTGCTCACTTGGTTACGGTGTAACTATGGGTTTTCTCCTCTGTGAGATTACTGTTTTTCCTTTCGTAATTAATAACTATCTGGGGAAGGGATGTCTGGGTGGCTCAGTTAGTTAAACGTCTGCCTTCGGCTCAGGTCATGATCCCAGGGTCCTGGGATCAAGTCCCGTGTCGGACTTCTTACTCAGCATGGAACCTGCTTCTCCTCTGCCTGCCACTCCCTCTACTTGCTCCCTTTCTCTCTCTCTGACAAATAAATAAATAAAGTCTTAAGAAAAAAATGAAATTAAAAAAATATCTGGGAAAATATACATTATGTTGTTTTAACTACCAGGAGTAATGGATACAGGACTGGAATGGGAATAAAGAGACCTCAGTTCTACCACTAATACTTAGCTCTGTGGCATTGAGCAAGTCCCTTACCCATTCTGGTTTTCAGTTTCTCAGTCTTCAAAATGAGGGATTAGGCTAGGTGACTTCAGTGATCCTCTTAGCTTAATGATGACATGATTGCCAACTTAGTGTATGCTATGGAGTGGAAGTTTGTGTTTCTCGTGAAATCCATACGTTGAAATCCTAAGCCCCACCGTGATGCTACTTGGAGGTGGGGCCATTGGGAAATGACTTGGCCCTCATGAATAGGTTTAGCGTACTTCTAGAAAGAGACCCCAGAGAGTTCCCTCACCCACTTCTACCATATGAGCTTAAAGCAAGAAGTGGCCCTCAATAGATGCTATCTTGTCAGTACCTTGCTCTTGGACTTCTCAGCCTCAAGAACGGAAGGAAATAAGTTTCTGTTGTTTATGAGCCAACCAGGTTTTGGTGCTTTGTTATAGAAGCCCAAAGAGATCAAGATGGTGAGTTAAAGCAGATTATACCACAGAAACCCTAAAGACTTCTTAGCTTGGAGTTCAAATAGTCATTTGGTCATTCAGATAATATCTATTTGAGTGCCTGTAATACAGCAGGCACTGTTTTAGGTGCTGAGATTAAAATGGCAAATAAGACTAAACTCTTGCCCTCAGGGGAGCTTGCATTCCAGTGGGGAAGACAGGTGAGAAACAGGTAAACAATCAGTACATAATACAGTTCAGAGTGTGATCATGTGACCAAGAAAAAGAAAGCAGGGAAGACTAGAGGGTTCTACCTAAAAGGGGTTGCCATTTTATATAAGGTGATCAGGGAGGGACTGTTGTCCCTGGGGATTTTAGGACTATCCAGCTAGACCTCCCTCCCTTATGAAGAAAGTAGGTAAAGAATTAAAGGTGCCATGAGTACAGTAGTAAAGAATCCAGAAAACCCCAAAGCGAAGGCATTTCCTTCAAAAAAATAAATGTGAAGCTGAAAAACAGATATTTTCCACAAACATGAAAAAACCAAGCCCGATCAATATCACCTCTTATTATGAAAAGCAATAATAAATACCTTCATAGGTCAGCTCAAATTAAATCCATAAATATGTCCATGTCCAAGACAGTGATGGTTGCAGACCCCTGTGGATTTATAATACGCAAACCTTTCCTGAAACATAATACTGTTCTGAAACTTTTTGCCTTTCTAATATGACAACCGCAGACATCCTAACTAGAATATGAGGCGCTCTTTGGAGCACTGACATTATTGATTTTGTTGTTAACGGTGCACACAGAAATGACTGATAACTCCCTGGCCAGGCCTCCCTTCTGCCATCAAAACAACTCTGCGCTTGATTCATATGGGGCTTCTCAAGGAATAGTAGGTATACGAACAGAGGAGAAATTGGTCCTGAGGTGAACTGACTCTCCTGAGGTAGATTTGTCTGTGCTACCAACAACCCATACACTAAACCTTAGGAACCTCTGTGTAGGGCTTCGTGTAGGAATTTTAAGGAGAAATGAGCAATTGGGGAAAGCCTTGTTTTATCAGTGGCTCTTTCTTTTCCCTGAGACCTGAGTATTCTCAGGGGACTTTTCAAGTTTGCCACTGTAAGGACAGATTGCTTGAGAATTATTTGAAGTCCTCCAGGTTTCTCTTCATCAGTTTTTCCAATATAGATATTCTACAGGACACCACAGAAAGGATGGGCTCTTTTCCTCACAAGGAGACGATAGAAACGGACCCCTTATCGTCGACTAGAGGGTTTCTCAGTTCTGAAGGAGATCGCAAGTGGCCACTGCTCTGCAGCAGCAGGATCTTCTCTGTCAAGGGTGATCAAATGTGCCCATTTCTGTGACCATGAGAACAGAGCTTTCCAGATGATGGACTAAAAAGGGCAACGGGCCGTGGTCTCGGTCACACGGGGAGAGGAATCAGTGGGTCTTACCGGGAAGACTCACAGATACGTCCGCTTTGCTGTGACTTCAGCAATAGCATAGCACACCCAGCATCAAGAAGCACAGTTTGGACTCACTCTGCTGCTGCTAAGCTCCTTCCTTGAGGAACGGTGACCTGCACGGGAGAACACAAGCCTACGTGGCGGGGCTTTTCAGGAAGTGACCACGCAATAATAACCAGCTACGCTTCAGATTCCACACATCCTTGCTCGCTTCTCTGGTCATCAGAGTGCAAAATCACTACCAGGAAGCTCACGCGGACAGCTGGGGACCTCAAGCCGCCCCAGCAGAAGTCAGGCCGAGAGCGACATACCAAGCCGTATCTCAGCACTTGACGTCTCTTCAGCGGTCAGTTTGTTACAGCAGCCCTGTAGCAAGGTGGTGGTTTAAGTCCCAGCTTACCGACAAGGGAAAGCCTAACAAGATCAAGTAGTTTGCCCAAGGTCACACGGCAACTAAGTAGCCACAATTCCGACCCAGGTAGTCTGGCTTCAGAGCCTGTGATCTTCTCAGGGGTGTGAGGCTGCCTGGGAGTGGTTGAACTTGGTCAAGCTGGTATTAATCACCTTTTAACGAGTTAGGGTAATAGAATCTTAGGTTGAAACGGCTCTTCGAGATCCAGTGTAATTCCTTTCCCATACAGGAGTCATGGTGACATGAGCTCACACATGGGAGCTCGAAAAGCCTTTGCCCTGGCCTTGATACTAGGGCGATGGAGGACTCCTTACCTTGCAGGGCAGCCCATTCCATTTGCAGACGCCCTCATCCTTAGGCTGTCAGCCATGGCGTTAAGCTCCGATTGATTTTCCCATAACCTCGGCCTTTCTGTCTCTGTGGATGCTTGGGAGCTACACATGGGAAGTGAGAACTGCCCTGGCAAAGGCAGCTCTGACGATATTTGGAGGCATTTGGTTCCCCCCTATGCTAACAATCAAGTCTTCCTTTAGAATGGAGGGCAGGTAGCCAAGTGGAAAACGAGGAGAAAGCAGCCATTTAGACTTTAAATATTTTGTGACTTGAAATATGAAAATTTAACAAGTAGAGCAACCCCCGACCCCATTTGCATCTTACATTGGCAAGTGGGGCGGTTTGTTTTTCCCATGCATTGGCACCAGAGGTGGCAAATGCTGAGCTGTCAGATTCAGTGCATTTTGCTGAGTTAGAACCTAAAGGGCTTTCCAGGGCACCATGCTTTCAACTGTGATCATTAAAAGCTGCGGGACCCTGCCTGACTCTGGGGAGAAGCCCAGCATTGTTGACCTTCATCTACCTTTCTCAGGAGAGCTGCCCAAAACTAGGGCAGAATAGGGACAAGTCCTGGCTCGAGATCAGTCCCGGGCACCATCCCTTTGATTCCAGAGTTTTCCAGTGGCACCCCCAGCCTCCTGTTCCCATTTGGTCTATTGTCATGTCTACTTTCTCATGCAACAAATTCATCCCAAATTCCAACCCCTACTCGGACATGAATGTGTAGATGTTGACCCCCACCCATACCCTGACCCTGCATATTCTTTGTCCTGCTGGCCAGCTGGAATTTTGGAATAACACAAACTCTCCAGCTACTTGAGACTCCTCCGTTGGAGCTTGATGGCCCCTCCTCTGTATTTTCTGACCTTGACTCTGCTTTCTCTATCAAAAGTAATTGTACTCACCCCCAGCAGAGACACTATATCAAAATCCATCAAGATTTTCTAACCACATCATTTTATCTGTCAACTTCACCAAACTCCTGTTCACAGGCCCTTCTTTCAACAACCTGGCACTGACACAGTATAATTTCTTTTTAAATCGTGATGCAATTTGATGTACTTTTCTAAAGGTCATGGTGGCGATTTGAAAGAACATTTGTTTTGTTTGGGAAAGGGGTTTGACAGTGTGGTGGCTTTAATGGAGTACTTCAGAGCCTATCTCACGGTGATTTTGGAGCATTAGCAAATGGAGAGTCTATAGGGGTACATGGAAATTAGAGCCATTGGTGGAGATCAGATGATGGAGACACAGTATTCAGGGCACCAGTTAGGGCAGCGAGCTTCAGCCACATTTGGAACCACAGATCCCAGGGAAATGAGGAAGGATGGAGGGCAGGCCAGAAAAGGTACCTACTTGTGAGTTAAAGTCAGATATAAACAATGGTATGGTAGCCATCATTTCTTTTCATTGTGGTGAAATACACATGATATAAAATGTACCATCTTAACCATTTTTAGGTGTATAATTCAGTTAGTGTTGAGTATATTCACGCTGGTCTACGTTGGGTCTTCAGAACTTTTTCATCAGACACTTGATGGCCGGTCCACACTTGGTCATTCCAGACCCCTATCAGCCCATGACAACCACCATTCTGCTGTCTGTTCCTAACAGTCTAACCCTTCAGCTACCTCCTATGAGCGGAATCATACCGTTTTTGTGACCAGTTTATTTCACTTTATGTCGTGTCCTCGAGGTTCACCCATTAGCCGTGATTTCTGGAAGACCATTTTGTGCCAAACACGCGATGGCATGTCATCGTCCCCACAGCTGCCCTGACTGCAGTGCTGATTTCCAGCCTACGCATTTGGGAACGAAGGATGCTGCCTCAGGCTGGGCTCCGGCACCCACACAGGAGCAGTTGGAGGGTTGCTTGCAGAATCTGTACTACTGTGGTGTTGGGGGTTACGTCCCTCAGGAAGTGAGGGGGCAGATACACAATGCACTTGTGATGAAGGCTGCAGTAGGCAGCTCTGGAGTGGGTTTGGCCTTTCACAGTTGTCCCAGATGAGTCACAAGGGCGGGGCTTTGTGTTCCTGCCCCAACCAGTCCCTAGCCTGGAGGCCTCTCTCTTCAGGAAGGAGATGTAAGCTTCTGGGAGGCAGTTACTTGGGGGCTGCCGCTGGAACACTGGGTTCGAAGGTGCTGAAGAGGGGTTGAGTGTGGGATGCCACAGTGACTCCTACAGATGCAGAAAGAATGGATTTCTTTATTTTGTAAAAGATTGATTTATTTTAGATCGTGAGCAAGCATGAGCAGGGGAGGGGCAGAGGGAGAGGGAGAGAATCTCAGACAGACTCCCCACTGAGCACCAAGTCCCTCGCAAAATTTGATCTCCCAACCTTGAGATCATGACCTGAGCCAAGCTTAACTGACTGAGCCCCCGAGGTGCCCCTTAAGGTCCTATAAATAACATAAGGAGCCAAGCAGCTTTTATTTGACTTAGAAACCTCTGGTCTCCTTGTTACTCTGGGCTTTCTTTCTAACAGAGACCCAGTCTCCACACTAAAGTTTAACTTGTGATTGTGCTCTGGGCCTAAGGGCTCTCCTTCCTCCCTCTGATCAGTCTCCTGCCATCAGATTAATGCTTCAAGAGCACTGTTTTTTACACTTGAATTTAGCAAAACTCCTACTGTGTGCTGGAGTGTCCTAGGGGTCAGATGGTCACAAATAAGCCATGGTCTCCACTCCCAAGCTGTTGACAACCTTTGGAAAGAAGCATCGTTCCTGCCTCTAGCACGACGGTGCTCTTACCAGCTAATACTTGCCACATGAGGCTATTAGGCAGACACTGCACTAAAGGCTTGACATAACGTTATCTCGATGAATCCTAATAACCACTTTCTGAGGTAGCTCTCCAGAGTACTCATTTTTTGATGGGAAACCTGAGCCCCAGAGAGGTTAAGTGTCTTGCCTAGTGGATCTCAGCTGGGAAGTGGCATGGTCAAAACAGGCATTCCAGCCCCAGAGTCAGAGTTCTTAATCACTGTGCTTAAAACTTGGACTTGCCACTGTCCTCAGGATCGGGTCCAAAGACCTCCATTATCCATGCCCTTCCTAACTCCCTGTATGCCTCAACAAACCACACAAATGCTCTCCTCGTGATGAGGCAAGGCTCCAAACCTTCACACCTGCTGCTTCTGGGCACTTTGTCCTGCTATTTGCTAAGTGCTGGAAGGATTTTTTCAATCCAGATCTGATTGCAGACCGAGCTCGAGCTCTGCTTCCTCCAGAGAGCCTTTTAACTAACTACCCTGGAAACCGAGGTCCTAGCCTGCTACCAGACAATCTCTGTCTCACATATTCATGTCTATTTCCCCATTTGGCCCACAAGTTCCTTAAGAAGGGCTTTTTTCATGACAAAATCATTCTTAGTTCCTTTTTCTTGTTGCCAAGAAATTGTTACCTGTAGAAACTACCAAAATTTTCATATGAAGGGTAATGATGTACAGCTTCGAAAGTAAATCTAAGCTTGTAGATTCTTAAGATAGTTACAGAACCTTATGAATATTCACTATAACTAATTCCATGAAAATTCTGTCCTTGATGTGTTACTGAGAACTACCACATCTCCACATTTTTTTAAACTAACTTTTTTCGAGATCATGGTAGATGAACATGGAGCTGGAAGAAATAATACAGAGATCCCACGTACATTTTACCCACTTTCTCTCAGTGGCACACCTTGTAAAGCTCTAGTTCAGTGTCAAAATGAGGAAATTGACATTGATAGAGTCCATTTACAGAACATGTCTGTCACAACAAGGACTCTTCCTATTATCCTTTGATGACAACACCCCTTGCCTCCCCACACCCTTCACTCCCTGCTCTCTGGGGAACTAGCAATCTGTTAAACATTTCTATGATTTTGAAGAATGTTATATAAATGGAATCGTGCAGAATATAATCTTTAGGGATTCATGTTTTTCCTTCAATATAATTCCCTAGATATTTCTAAAGTTTGGCATGTAACAGTAGTTAGTTCCTTCATATTGCTCAGTAGTAGTTTATTTTGGATATGCCCTTATTTATTTAACCATCCACTCCTTGGAGGACATCTGGGATAATTGTAGTGTCCAAGTTTTATGAATAAAGTTATCAACATTCTCGTACAGATATTTATGTGAACATAAGTTCTCATTTATCTGGGATAAGTACCCAAGAATGCAAGTGCTGGGTCCTATGATAGTTGAATGTTTAGTTTTATAAGAAGGTGTCAAATATTTTGACACATTCCACCAGCAGTGTATGAGTAATCCAGTTTCTCTGCATCCTCACCAACATCTGGTGGTGTTACTATTTTTTAAATAGTTTTTATTTTTATTTTTATTTTTAAGTAATCTATGCACCGCACATGGGGCTCGAACTCACAACCCCAAGATCAAGAGTCGCATGCTACACCCACTGAGCCAGCCAGGTGCCCCGTGTTGTCACTATTTTTATTGTAGCCATTCAGATATGTATGTAGGAATATCTCACTGCAGTTTTAATTTGGATTTTGCTAGTGGCCAATGACACTGAACAATTTTTCATGTGCTTATTTGTTGTCAGTTGAAATGTCTTTTCATGTCTTTCATCTGTTTTCTAATTTGAATGGGTTGAGAGTTGCATTTGAAAAGTTTTTTATATATTATTATTTTTTAAAAGATTTTATTTATTTATTTGACAGAGAGAGAGAGAGAGAGAGATCACAAGTAGGCAGAGAGGCAGGCAGAGAGAGAGGAGGAAGCAGGCTCCCCGCTGAGCAGAGAGCCTGACGTGGGGCTCGATCCCAGGACCCCGAGATCATGACCTGAACCGAAGACAGAGGCTTTAACCCACTGAGCCACCCAGGCACCCCAGTTTTTTATATATTAGATCATAGTCCTTTGTTGTGTTGTGCTTTGCAAATATTTTCTACCTTGTCTTTTCACCCCCTTCACAGGGTCTTTCACAGGGCAAATGTTTTAAATTTTGGTGAGATAGGATTAATCGTTTTTTGTTTTTGTTTTTGTTTTCCCTTTCATAGATCATGCTTTTGGTGTCAAGTCCAAGAACTCTTTGCCTAGACTTAGATCCCAGAGACTTCCTCCTGTTTTATAGACTTGATAACTAACATTCCCTTTGACATGTACATCTGTGGTGCATTTTTAATTAACTTATGTATCAAGTGTGAAGTACAGGTTGAGGTTGATTTCTTGAGTACGGATATCCAATTGCTCTGGCATGATTTGTTGGAAAGGCTGGCTTGATTTTTGAAATGGAGTCAAACTTAGCTCTTCCGCTGCTTCCAGGCCCAACCACCTTCCACGCCTCCTGGACAGCACCATTTGAACGTCCCACAAGCACCTCAGACTTAACCTGCCCAAATGGAGCTCCTCATCATCCTCCTGTTCTCCCACCTCATCCTCAACATTTTCCCCTTCCTCATTTCACTGTTCTTCACACTACCCTTCCCCCAATTGCCCAAGGCAGAAACACAATTGCCCAAGTCGTTATCACAGAATCCACTCTTACCTTAAATCTAACAGACTGATCTATCACCAAGTCTTGTCTGCTCCTCCGTCCGCAAGCCGTCTCTCAAGTCCATTCCCTTCTTTACCTCACCCCTGCCTCAAGCGTCTTGTGCCTCAAATGCTACCCAGCCTCCTAGTTTTTCTGGTTGATTTTGGTCTCACTTCTTAATCCCTTCTCCACAATGCAGCCCTAGTAATCCTCCCAAAATTCAGATCTGATTAGGTAACTCTCCTTATTTTAAACTCTTTCTATTGTTTGCTGCTGCCCTAAGGCAGAAGTTCCAACAGGCCTTTTTGCCAGACCCTGGATTAACTCTCCAGCTTCAGCAGCAGCACCTAACACAATGCCTGACTTACTATAAATATTTATTGATTGACTAATAGGGTCTTAAATTTGGGGTGAAATAAGCTTCTCAGTGTCAACAACCTCGATTCTGTTTTTAATAGCGCTCCTATCTGCTTTCTCCAAGTGTCCACGCTTATTGGCAGTGAAGCCTGTCCCAAGACCTGGTGTCTTCATTAGCGCATCACAGAATTAAGACAAGGACTTGGGTGTGGGAAGTTTATTAAGGACATGATTCGCAGAAGCAGGAGAAAGAGAGCGAGAAAAATGAGACAACAAAGAAAGCTAAGCTGTCCTCTAGAACGCATGAGAAGCATACAGAATAAAATATATCTGAATACAGGTAGCTAGAGGCAGAAAGGCAGAAGGGAAGCTTGTATCCACTTTCTCCTGATCCCCACTGGTTAAGGGTTGCTGCCAAAGCATTCACTCCCCTATGGCTGTGTTTGTTCCCCCAGGAGCCGGCACCCGTGACATTGGTGGAAAACCCCTGGGGCAGAAAACAGAAAGACTCGGGGCTCACTTTTGGGGTGGGATGCTAGCTACACGCGATGAGGTTGGGGTTCTCCTGGAACCCTTCCCAGCCGATGCCGCCGTCAGAGGTGGGCTGACGAGCCCCAGAGATGATTGCTACCAACCCCAAAGTGGAGCGGGGCGTCGGCAGTGTCAGCCTTTCTTGTGCATGTCAGTAATAGACCTGTTTGTTTTTCTCGTCCTCCATACATGGGAAAACGGTAAAAATACCAGAATTCCAAGCAGGATGGGCTTTGTGTCATTGGAGTGGTATAGAGAATCAGGACAGTAAGTAATATAGGAGCTTACCAGACAGTTTAAAAAATCTTTATTAAATCAGCCACCAAATGTGGACAGTTCTGATACGCCCAGAGCATTTGTATTTGTAACTCATGGGGTTATTGGGAAGACCAAATGTGAAATGATCATTATAAAGCACTTTGCGCAATGCCTGGCACAAAGCAAGCACTCGGTAAGCGTTAATGTTTATACAATTATTATTGTTGATTGTCAGAATTCCTCAGACCCACATCAGCGAAGAGTAGAAGTGGTCTGTCAGCAGGAACATGGAAACATTTTCATTACACAGAGCTTAATGTCGCAGGGACAGTCATTAAAACAAGATCTAATTTTAGGCTTCTGGAAGACAGAAAATGCTAGGTTCTCCGGAAATATTGAATCCTTCCCTGGGCCTGTAGTCTAATTTTCCAAAATTAAGCTGCATCATCTAGAAAATGAAAATAAAATTGTGCTGATCTTCATAAAAGGTCCAGGAAAATCTTAGGCACTATATAGACACCATTTAAATGGGGAAAAAATGTAATTTTTCCATCAGACGTAATTAGAAATAAAGAAACAAGGTCAGTCACAGAGTTCTGAGCTACATGGGAGGAAAGGAACAAAATTTTTCCCCTGTTATTTTATGGCTGCCAAGTCGAACTCATACTTATCCAATGAGCCCCAAAATGGAATACCATTCTGCACCAACTATACTGATGAGAGTGATTCGGGGAGTAAATGATAAGATTCCGTCCTTCGAAAGTGCTTTTAGAATTGGATTCTACTAAGTTTCATTTTGCTGTTGGCCAATCACAAAAGAAGCTACAGTAGGGAAAAGTGAAGACACATTCTGCAGAGAGGTTGCCGCATAGAAAAGGAGGAGAGGACCCCCTAATTTAGAGAAACGGGTGGAGACAAAGGCAGTCAGATTGTAACAGAAGGCAGCCATTAAATGCAGCAATAAGAGGAGAGTAATGGCTTTGAATGGAAGACAAAGAATCAGGGAGAGATGGGAATAGACTAAAACACACACACAAATACGAAAGAGAAGATGCCTTGATTATTATAGAGATTAAATGCAACCCATCACCCTGAAGGTGAAAAGCTTCTAAACGGAATGAGTGAGTAGCAAACTGCAGTTCATCAACTTCACCCAGACAAAGGCAGAGTCCCGAAAAACTTTTAAACCGTTTTGAGATCCTCTCGCCTCTTCCAGCTCCAGACTTCCCCTTCTACCTCATTTGCTCCTTTCAAGATCTTTGAGAGGGTGGGGGAAGCCTAAAGAGTAACACAATGGCCTTGTGCGCAGTGGCGTTCTATTCCCTTTCCAGTGAGTTCCACCATGGTTCAAAGCCACATTCAAGGGTCTCAGAGATAACTGTTCTCCCCCTCCCTCTGCTCCGACCATTCCGCTTCTGTACCTGCAGTTGTGTTATCACTGATGTGTATCGCCTGAGAAATCCCCATCCTATGCCAGCTCTCCAGGTAACAGAATGAGCGTCTAAAGAAACTCAAGAAGCCTATGACTTGGTCCTTTGGCAATTAAAACAATATTCAGAAAGCCTTTTGGTCATGCGCATTTGAAAAAAAGAAAAGAAGAGTCATTTCCAGGAATCTTGCTATGTTGAAAACCCAGTTTAGAGTTCTCTACCTCTTAAGAGTCCCTGCCAGTAACTGGTGAGCGTGAAAGACTCGGAAAGCATACTTTGCATAATGTGGGTGGCCTTGTCCCCCCACATGTATCACCGCTGTCCCCTACACAACAGAAGTGATGACCAAGACACCACGCTCTCCAGCCAAGAGGCGAAGAATATTTCAGTGCTGTGGCTGACTTGATGGAAACCTGTTGGGAGAAAATGTCAGGTACTTTCTCCTAGACAGAGTAAAATGGGAGAGCTGCCCAAGCTCTCATTTTAATAGGGAGCCCAAAACACATAGAGGAGATCTGTTAGGGTCTGTCAACAATTAACACCTTTTTTATTTGACAGGCAGCATTGTATGAGTTTAGGATTTGATACATTTATCTCACAGTATGATGGCCACAGTAGTGTTAGCTAACACCTCTACCCCATCACGTAGCAATCATTTGTTATAGTTCTGGGAACAATTAAAAATCTCTCTGTTACCAAGTTGAATGTTGAGAATAATACAGTGTTGTCGTCTGTTGTCACTCTACCATGTATTAGGTCTCTGAGGCTCAGGTACCTACCGGTTGCAAGTATGTACCCTTAAACACCGTCTTTCCCATCCCCCTACCCCTTACAGAATACTCTTTAGACTTGACAAAGAAGGAAATTCTGCCATTTGCAACAACACGGATGGATCTTGAGGAAATTATGCCAAATGAGATAAGTCAGAGTGAGAAAAACAAATACCAGATGATGTATCTTCTCTCTGGAATCTAAAAAAACTTAAAGCTAACACACTTTCAAATGACCAAATCCCAGGTGCTCAGCAGCTTATTGCTAAAACATCCAAGAACGTCTTCCTAACACGGAAACTCCTTTGAAGATCCAGCTCCCACTAACGATCCCCAGCAGCTCCAGTCAATGCTGCTTTTCACAAATGAAGGCTTTTCAGAAACTTGGAGTGGACAAATGTGGCTTTGAATTTTCAAAGAAATCTATTTTTAAAAAAAAGTATTGAAATGGGCATACTTCAGTCTTAAATAAACACACATTGAAATATTCTCAAGCCCGAGAGATTGGTTCAAATCAAATATTATAGTCATGTAAATTTTCTTTTCTCCTAATTATTAGCAATGAGGAATGGGAAGTGGGAAGGTGTGGGGCGTGCTGGGTAGGAGTACACCCCCGTTTGCATGAAGTCTCCTGATAGGAAATTGAACCTAATGTGCATTGACAGCCTCACAGCAGCTGCTATGCACTATTCAATAACCACTGTTTCCCCATGCTGAGATTGGAGAAAATCGTCAGAGAATTAATGCCGCGGCGGGTAGAATCATTATGCTATAGTGGGTATAATTTTGCCCTCTCCCACCTTTTATGAAGTGTCTTTAGCCTTAAGAAGGTGGAACGCTTCATAATTCTTGAACAACTTGTATATCTAGTTCTTAAGAGTTACTGTCCTGAGTTCATTTATAACACCTTCTAGGCTCAGTCTTAATTTTCTCAAATATTTCTGTACTTTCCCCTTTATTAGAGAGTATATTGGCCATGGCAGAAAACTCACATTAGTCAAGAAAAAAACAAAGGCTGGTGCTAGCAGCAGTCGTTTCCAGGCAGCCACACTGCTTCAAGCCCCTCTGCATTCTCTGAGCGTCCTCGATGTCCCCAGCAGAACAGAGACATAGCCGCTCTCACCCAAGAGCTGAGAAACTTTGGGGCCCTGACTCTGAGTGGCTCTGATGGAGAGAGAGTACCCATCCGGGCTAAGAGAATGGAACGCTCTGACTGATAGACAGATCGGTGTTGCAGGTTGGGTCCTCTGGGGACCAGATGCCAAGACACATTTATTGGAGAACAACACCTGTGAAGAAAGAGGGGAAGAAGCAGGATTGGGCAGAGGTAGCCATTAAATCACCACACAGATCTGAGGAAGTCTGTGCCAGACCCACAGGGAGC
This sequence comes from Ailurus styani, assembly GCA_002007465.1. Lineage (NCBI taxonomy): Eukaryota > Metazoa > Chordata > Mammalia > Carnivora > Ailuridae > Ailurus > Ailurus styani. Next base: position 1,030,883 of record LNAC01000376.1, on the reverse strand, counting down.
TCCAGAGCCATGATTGCCATCTAAAGGGATCCTGGATTAGGCCGATCCGAGGATAGTCTCCATGTGACTTGGGGCTGTTAATTTTCCACCCCCACTATTGGAGTGATGGGACAGAGTGATAGAATGTAACTGAGGTCTTATTTCAAATATCAATATCATCATGTATGGATAAGGAGTAGAGCGTGAGGGTTAATACAGACCAGTGGTTCTCAACCAGAGGCAATTTTTGGCCCTCACATACATGGCAATGTCTGGAGACATTTTTGTTCACAACCGGAGAGGCGAAGCTATTGGGCATCCAGTGCACAGAGGTCAGGGATGCTGCTGGACACCCCCGAACGCACTGGATAGAACAACAAAGACTTATCTGGGCCGAAATGTTCATAATGCCCAACTTGAGAAATGCTGCTCTTTAAATAAAGATACATTATGGGCAAATACGTAGTAAGAGATGCCACAAAAACCTTTTCTCTCTGATAAATTCTTGATGATGACTGTTTTGTTCTTATTTGCATCTCTCGATACTTGTTACTGAAAATCTAACCAACTGTTTAACTTTTGGACAGAAAGGCTAGATTGAATTAGTGAAATGTCTGAATCCTGGATTTTTGAAAAAATAGGTTTTTAAGACCAGTATTAATTTGGGTTAACGCACATACTATTTATTTTTTAAGAAAGATTTATTAATTTTAGAGAGGGAGAGAGCATGAACATGGGGAAAGGGACAACAGGAGAGGGAGAGAGAGAAACCCAAGAGGACTCCACACTGAGCATGGAGCCCGATGTAGGCCTTGATCCCACAACCCTGAGGTCACGACCTGAGCCAAAACCAAGAGCCAGGTGCTCAACCAACTGCACCAACCAGACACCCCACCTTACCTACCATTTAGTATGTAATGTCCTTAAAGCCTACATTGGTGATCAGACGGGAAATCATCTGTGATTAGCATATAAATTGCCTTATGAAAGTATTATTTTAAAATACTCGTTTGTTTCTGATCTGTTTAAATATCCCTGGACTGGAGACTTGTTAACTCTGGAAGTTTACTCTGATGTATTTTCTCTTTTGTACATATTACAGAGTTGGATGTCAGTGTCAGCTCAGATGGAAATATTGAAAGTTCCCAATTAGAGTGAAATCTGTGCAAATTTATTGCAGTATGTCTCCCTATGCAAGAACATAGTTTTCTTTGTGGGATTTCTACTAAAAAAACACAACTAAAGCAAAGTTTTAGCACTATACATTTTGAACCATCTAGTAGTTGCTTTAGCCTTCAGGGAATTCAGCTCCAGAACTGCTGCTCAGAAAATAAAAAGACTGGTTAATGCCTGAAGGGATAAAAAGATCAGCTAACAACAAAAAAAAAGTTTTTTCCAAGTTGTGAAATGTGTGTTCAATCCTAGATCAAGGACTAGATGTTCAAAGTTGTATGAATGAAGTTTAACATTACTTTAGGAAAGTCTAGAAGAAAGTTTGTCATCAGCACAATAAAATCATTTTCAAGGAGGAACGGTAATGATATCAGCTCTTTCCTTGTGTAAAACGCACTATTTTTATCTCAACACAAAATCATTGAATGCTTTATATCCAACCGTCTATATTCACATAGCCATGAAAAAATCAATTGTGACACAATGAAGAGAAGACAAGAAAACAAACCATTGTGTTCACTGTATTTTGAAAGCTCTTTGCAAACAAATGTGAGATGCTTAAAAGAAGGGAGGAGAATGATGGATTGTTTGCTTACCAAAATAAAAGAAAAAAATCAACAGTATAAGCAAAAGTATTTGAACTCTTGGGAATCTTTAATGCATTAAGATGATGTCAGTAATGGCATACAAAATGTCTGTTCAAACACTACTCCTCAGTGGGCCTGAGATGATAAGCTACGTAGACTCTGGGTTGATCTGGGTGTGTCACGTGTGTCGTGAAGCCTCCCAGATTATTCTAGGCCTCACGGCTTTCTCACTTCTTATTGGTCAGTAACACAGACACCAGCACTGAAAGAGTCTGATTTGTCCCACGTGCAGTGTTCTTCCCACAAGACACAGGTTCTTGCGAGCAGGAGTGTCTTATGTTCTGTCTTTGCCACCACACACAACATGAACACACAATACGGTGTACACAACAGCACTCCAGAATGCTTGTGGAATCATTGATGTTTGAGCTCACCTCTCATGTTCTCCACTCTGGACTTGTTTAGGCTCTGCCAAAAGAGAATAATCACCTAGCTATCCCCAACTGGCACACCTGTGTGATGATAAAAGAGGCAAGATAGACACAGAACTTCCCCCAGAGATGTGTCTGCCAAAGTCACCCATTCCGATTCTGCTCTGACCCATACCTTTTAACCCAAATAAGTAACAGCTACCATTTACTCAGTGCTTCCTTTGTAGCAGATGCTGTTACATGCTTTACAGGTTGTCTCCTTTAGTCAGATACAGTATTTCTACCCAAGCCATAGTAGAGATCTTCTTACCATCAGAATGAATGACGTGAGGGCCATTGAGTATTCACTCCCACCCCGTTTGTAATCTCTCCATCATTCCATCTAGTCTTTGTTCAACCACTCTTGATTGACTGCTTTGGGTTATCCTGTCAATCTCTGCCTCAACACACCATGGGTCCGTCCCGATTCGTACACATGTCCTTGTCATGTAGGATGAAAGCCTGGTCCCCTTACTTTAACCAGCTATCATTCCAGCTCTTGTTTTGCTTCCTGGGAGCGTATCCTTTCTACACCTGTTCTATGCTTCAGTTCATCCTAGAACACTGCTCTGACCATGGTATTTCTTTATTGATAAAAATAATGTAAAATATGAAAATGTGGCTAATAGTTGCCACCAGGATGATAAGCAAGATGGCTGGAAAGATGTGGTAAAAGGGAGACTGGTTTTTAAAGATTTTCATTTCTTTGTTTTTCTTGAATTTTTTATCATGTAAATGCAGTAAAAGTAATGAAAATTTTAATAATTATTTTTAAAAATATTTTCATGCTTTCCCATAAATGACAAAGTCTCTGTTCTTAAACCTGACAGACAAGCACTGCTCTGGTCTAACTCCCAGCTACATTACCAGCCTCACATTATTCAGTCTTCCCTCTGTTTATATTCTACATCCAGGCCTTTACTAGCGCCAAAAAAAAATTGTGCATTGTGCTCTGACCACATGGAATCTTTCGTCTGTTTTTGCCCATCAAATTCTTACCCAACTTTGAAGGCCTTGCTTAAAAGCAACTTCCTTCATTAATACGTTCTACACAGTCTATCACCCCAAGAGCTGTTAGTCTTCTTTTTTGTTTGTTTGTTTGTTTGTTGTTTGTTGTTTCTTTAAGTAGGCTCCACACCCAGCGTGGAGCCCAACACAGGGCTGGAGCTCACGACCTGAGAGTAAGACCTGAGCTGAGATCAAGAGTCGGAGGCTTAACCCAATGAGCCACCAGGTGCCCCTTAGGATCCTTTTAGCACAGTTGCCAGGAAAAAGAGTGGGTCTCTACTGAGTGCCAGGAAGTGGACTCTCCAGGCACACACTTTACAACATCCTATTATCTGTACATGAGTTTCCTCACCTGTAAAACAGTCCTAGGGACATCTGGGTGGCTCAGTCAGTTGAGCCTCCAACTCTTGATTTTGGCTCAGGTCATGATCTCAGGGTCCTGGGATCAGGCACCAGGTCAGGCTCCGTGCTCAGTGCAGAGTCTGCGTGTCTCTCTCCCTCTGCTCCTCCACCCACTCGTTGTCTCTCTCTGTCTCTCACACACGCTCAAATAAAATCTTTAAAAAAAACAATAAATTAAAAAATAAAATGGTCCTAATGGAAGGACCTTCATCATTGGGTTGTTGATTCTTTTTTTTTTTTTTTAAAGATTTTATTTATTCATTTGACACAGAGAGATTACAAGTAGGCAGAGAGGCAGGCAGAGAGAGAGGAGAGAGGAGGAAGCAGGCTCCCCGCTGAGCAGAGAGCCCGACGCGGGCCTCGATCCCAGGACCCTGGGATCATGACCTGAGCCGAAGGCAGTGGCTTTAACCCACTGAGCCACCCAGGCGCCCTGATTCTTTTAAATATTTAACTGGCTGCGTACTATGAGACAGGTGCCAACCTGGATCCTGGGGATACAGAGGTGAATGAAATAGACTATGCCCAGCTCTCAAGTTTATTTTCCGATAGGAGAGACTTAAATGTGCAGTCTACCTCTAAAGCCATTAACATAGCACTGGAAACATAGTGAACGCTCTATAAATGTTAGTTGTCATGACTGTTGTCACTGTTGCTGGTGTTCAGTACTTCTATTTATAGATGAGGAAACTAAGGCCCATAGACACTTAGATGAGATGTAGAAGGTCAAGTCGTTAGTGAGAGATTCTAACTCAGGTCTTCCTGCCCCATAGAACTGATGGGCTTTCCACTACACCGGTGACTCCAAAAATAGGCTGTATGTCGGAGTCCTTGGTGGAGCTTTAAACAAAGTACAGATTCTCAAGCCCCAGTGGCAAATGGACTACGTCAGAAATTCTAGAGACAAGCTAAGAATCTGTTTTTTAGAAATTTCTCAGGTAGTAGTGATACACGGTCAAGTCGGAGAATGACTGTAGTATATTAAAATCTTTCCCAAGCTACTTTGTCATGCCTGTTTGTAAATATCTAATCCATAAATTCATGGAAAATAGGCTCCTTGTTTCCTTATTTATTTCTTTCTCCTCCCTCTCCTAGCGAAGTGCCTTATAAGCACTCAATAAGTATTTGAGTAATTAATTGCTTAATTATTTAATTAAAATTGCTCTTAAAATGCAAATCTTCACAGCTGTGATCTGGAAGCCTGTTATGAGCAATCATTGATCTTCCTAGGAATATTTATTAATCAGCAAAGAACCGGGACTTGGGCAGGACAAGCTAAACATCTGGGAATGGGACTGAGAAAGTGTCCGAACCAAATGTTAGCCACATCATTGTGCAGCCCGGGGACCCTCTCTTACCTTGCCCACACTTCGTTGACAACTTCAGGGAAGATGCAAAAAATGTATTAATAAAACTCAAGAGATTGCAGCCCCTGGTTTCATTTCTTTTAAGTTGACACATGTATCTGGTTTGGGAAACTGGGAAATCTTTTTTTTTTTTTTTTTGAAAAGAAAGCAAAAAAATCCTTTATTCTTGTCACACCACGAACATGGAGTTCACTGTTATACGTTAAGATTATAAAGCAAGATCCCAAAATGCAGTGGCTGATTATTCACAGTAGACATATTAAGTCAAGAAGCTTATTTTTTCTCTCTTTGCTAAGGCACAAAGCCTGGGGCTATATGCATTTTTATTACACTTTACTGTCTTGGTTTCACTTGAGGATTAAAAAGAAAGTCAAGGTACAGTGCACATATCCTGATGGATTTTAGGATTTCTTGCTTTAGTGAAAGGAAGAATCTCATAAAGTACTTCAGATTATTGCTCAAGGAAGTATACCTACTTCCGTGATGACCTAGAAATTCGATCTTTTGTTTCTTCTATAAAAGATCACACTGTATCTGGGAATGTTTTTCCCTGTAGTTTTCTATACCATGTAAAGCCACATTGAAAAAAAAAAGCTTTTAGATTTGAAGGGAAAATATCTACAATAGTTCAGGGAAGTCTTAGCACTGTTCGAGCAGCTTATAAACCAGCTCAGGGATAGGGTGAAGGCGTGGCGAAGGAGGTGGGTAGAGGTTACGGGTGGTGGGGAGTGAGAGAGTGCTCAGCCTGAGGAGTGTAAAGAAGCCCAGGCAGGCAGTGAGACTAGAGACAGAGGGAGTGAGTACATGTCCAATTTAACTCCATCACTGACAAATCCACACCAAGAAACAATAGAAGGGCATTGCACCAGCCTCTGTGCTTTGTTAAAAAACATGAAGTGTACTTCCTTCTTTAGCTTGTGCCTTGTTTTCTGATATGCAAAGGAGAGAGAAGGACTAACTATTGTAGGACTTTGAAGTGCAGTAGATGAGATCTTCCGGTTTATTGATTTGTAACCAACGACCTGATACTGGTTTGGCAGCTCTGCATCAGTGAGCCAAGAGAAAGGTGCTTTTCAGTGGAGGAGGAGAGCTGGGAACTGGAAACAGGGGCTCCTGGCAGACAAGGTTCTCAGATATGCGGTCAAATTGACTGTGAAGGGAGCCAAGGTCAGGGAGCTTTGGAAATGCTGCAGGTTGTGTGGGATGTGAGGAATGTGGATTTCCTTGGTTAAGGAGAGTTGTGTGCATGTTTGAGCAAATTCTCCCTGCCGACCATTATTATCAAGGTGACTAGTAGAACAAACTGAAAATCTACACGTGTATCATTGACCAAAATAGAAGAGTTTCACCAGGAAACAAAAAAAAAAAAGTCTAATTATTGGAGGTGTATCTTTTTCATTTGTCTTCCTGAATTCATATTTCAGTATGAATTTGCTGGCAGCTATATAGGTTGTCTTTTTTTTCTGATGATACCAGTTCTGATAAAGTCCCTTGATAATTATTTCAAATTGCCACTTCTGGTCCTTGGGAACACTCCTGCTAATACCAGGAGGGATAATTACGTAATTACCATGTGAGCCTTATGCTACTTGTGGCCCAAAACGTCCCTAGAAAGGAATGCGACAATGGCCTCGGGAAATTTCTGTGAGAATGATATCTTCCAAATGTGAAATAAATAAAAACTCAAGAATAAAGAACGGAGGCTGACATGCAAATGGTTTAATGTAATGGCGTTGCAAGGTGCGAGCCACTTGACTTTAGTTCCTGCTGCAAATCATGGCAGACTTTAGGAAAGCTTTTAAAAGGGAACCTATCATTTAAAGATAAAATCGGCATCCAGTTACATCAGCCAGGCAGAGTAATTCAACTTTTATCTCTTTGAGACCAAAAAAAAAAAAAAAGGCAGAAGAAATGCTTCCTATGATCTCTTCCCTTCCCATCACATTTTTTCCTCTGTGTGTAGATGTAGCCAAAACTAAAGATTTGGACAAATGAAGCAGGATAGGAGGCTGATTGCTGTTTTTCTAAACTAAAATTAATGATACCCTGAAGGTACTTGGGTCTATGAAGTCAACTTAATGTTGATACTCCATTATCCTGACTCCATTATCACCGAAAGAGGCAGTTGCATGAGCGTGAGAACCAATAAATACACCTCCAAGGCGCACGTGAGAAATCAGTGAGGGGAAAGCTGAAGGCTTAACGATGGGCCCAGGACTTGGTGTTTGTCCTCCCTCGCTTTCCAGTGGATGGAGGAGTCCATCAGAACGACGGGAATCATATTCCTGGAGAAGCCGCGGGCTATGTGGGGGAGGAAATACAATTTTCCCTCTATCCTTCCAGGTTCTTGGCAGAGACCTCCCGTAATAAAAGACAGATGAGCAGGAGAAAGCAAACAGTAATTAAATAACACGTATCCATACCCAGGAAAATTGAGTAACTCACCAAAATGGCTCAAGCCACCACATCTAATAGCACTTGCAGCTAAAGACAAAAGAGAGATGTTGGAGGCTGGGGGTGTGGATTAGTTCAGGAAGAGCACAGTAAACAAGGGTAAGGTTCTTATGCAGATTTCAGTTTTGCTTTCTCCCATAAGGGTTTCTAGAGATTTAGTCATTCCCTTCTTCTCAGGACGGAGCAAGAGCCTCCCTTAAAATGCAGATTTCCCTTATAAATGTAAATTTCTCTTAAAAACGTAACTTCTGCTGGTTTCAGGGCTTCTCCAGTATCTGCGGTTTCTGAAAAACTAATGAGCTCAAATAATTCTTCTGCCAAAAAGGCCTGTTTGGGGGGTGGCAAGTTCTGCTGCCCTTCAGCTGGCTCGAGGCTAGGCTCCCACTGACGTGTCGCCTCACCTGTCCAGCAGCGGCGGGCAGCCCTTTCATTTTAGGCTCCGTTGGTTGTAGAGAACACAGCTGGGGAGGGCTAGTGGGAGGTGGAGGGGTGAATGGAGGAGAAAAGAAAGGGCAAACAGAGATAAGAAAAAGGAATCTGAGATTAAGAAAGAAGGAAATCAACACAGAAATATAAAATAGAAGGGGCAAAAAAGCTGTGAGAGAGGAACATAAAGAGAAGTGGATGAATGATGGTCTCAGACGGCACCCGTTAGCATCCATGCTATAAATCACCGAAAATCAGCTAATAATAATGCTCCAGCTCACAGTGAGCACTCTGTTAGCACTGCTTGCTTCCCCATGATCTATTCTGAAGTCAATCGCAAGAAACTCTTTTTAACTCAAAGGTGTCTCCGTGTCAAGAAAACACATAAATAAATGGAAGGAAAAGAGAATTCAGCCAGTCTTTGCATTCAACAAGCCTGGATGGTTCTGCCACAGAGCTGTACCTATCACAAGCTCTCATTCCAAATCTTGTCTCAGACTTTTTTTTTCAGTCACAACTCAAAATAAATCAGAGTTGGAACAATGGATTTTAACTGAAAACGATTATAATTAGTTAAAAGGAGTTTAACTGAAACTAATCTCAAGAGAGTTTCCAGGATAATGATTGAGCACGTATTTATGAGTTTTACAAGTAAGGATTTAGAGGTAAGAATGAATTATGAAGGCCTCCCCAACACAGACACATGCATACAGAAAACTGCACAAACTGCAAAATTTCAGGGAAAAAAAACCTCATGAATAGACCGTAGAGAGTCATTTGTGTACATGTGAGTGGTTTATTCACTATCATCACAGCGCAAGGAAAGGGTTTTTGTTTGGGGTGTTTTATTACAGGCTCATTAGTGTAGGTGCGAAGTCTGGTTCTTGCATGCCCATGGATATTTAGCAAAGGTCTAGACAGACTGAAAGCCAGAAAATGGAAATGTACATGCCCAGTTACATCTTTTCCCAAGACTGGGGTAAACACAGTCGATGCATGATGCGCCAGTTAGAACACTTGGGTGCTGGGTGGGAATCATGTTGCTGAGCAGTGCCTTCCCACATCGGCGGACCTGCTTGGCTCTCCTTAAACCTCCAGTGAAGATGGAAATGTAAAACTGATTAACAAGTCAAAAGAAAAAGTGGAAGCCCTTGAGAATTAAAGTTAAGTAATATTTGCATTTAGATAAATTTACTTGAAATTATTTCTTGGAGCCATAGTGTTATGATCTCTCCTTTTTCTTCTCTTTTTGACCTAAAGCAATTTTGGGGGGAAAAAATGAAATAAGGATGTCCTTCAGAACACACGGAGGATTGGACTGAGCTTTCGGAAATAGTCAAAGCTGGGAATAGAATCAGTTTAGTTGAATGACTTGGTGTTCATTCCTTATCCCCCTAAAATTTTGCTCTCTGGTCTACCATAATCATCCTGAGCACAGTGCCTAAAAGATAACAGGAACTCAAAAAGTCTTGTCATTCATCACATTTATCAAATACTTATTGACCATCTCCTAGGTATTAGGCACTGTGCTGCACTATGAATAAGATAATCAAGGTCTGTATCTTCATGGGCAAGTAACTTGCATTCTAGTATCTTTTCTTTTTTTTTTTAAGATTTTCTTTCTTTATTTGACACAGAGAGAGAGAGATCACAAGTAGGCAGAGAGGCAGAGAGAGAGGAGGAAGCAGGCTCCCTGCCGAGCAGAGAGCCCGATATGGGCCTCGATCCCAGGACCCTGAGATCATGACCTGAGCCGAAAGCAGAGGCTTTAACCCACTGAGCCACCCAGGCGCCCATCATTCTAGTATCTTTTGAATGAATGAAGAAACACTTCTTAAAGTCATGAAAGAAGGGAAGTCTCTGCAAACAGTACACTGCCTACAGAACTCATCTGAAATGAGAAAGCAAAGGAGAGTAATATATAGTCCTCATAGCTCTCGAATATGTTTAAAAATTAGAACAAAACAAATACGAGGGAGATTTGGGCTCTTGCTTTGCCTTGCACATTATTACTTCAAAAATTTTTTGAGTCCAGTATTGTAGGCCCAATAAACCTAAATGATTTTCTTTTTTAAACTTTGATCATCAAGAAGGAAGGAAAGAAAGGAGGGAGGAAGGGAGGTGAGGGAGAAGGGAGGTCTTTCCAGAAATTGAGCCAGGAATCACACAGTAGGGAATTCTTCATGCTAAATGCAGTTGTTAGGATGACACTACTTGAATAAACTGTACATTAATTCATTCACCTAATAATTAGAGTATCTGCTATATGCCGAGCACTATGCTAGTCACCAGAGATATAGTAGGGAAAGAAAGATGTGTCCCTGTCCCCACGGAGCATATTAAAAAAAAAAAGACCTTTTTAAATTTTCTCTGACATGCTCTTACTGAGCAATACTGCAAACTAGATTATGAGTACTCGAGGAGCAGATGGCAGTTTTTTACCCATCTGGGATAGTTCTAAAGAATAGACCCTTGTGTATCAATAGATAAGGATTCTTCCAGTCCTAAGCCTTCGTGATCTATGATCTAATAGTAGAAACAGGATGTATGCTTCCCTAAAGATGTTATACTTGTATTTCTTTTTATAAAAGGAAACAGAGGTCGGGGCGCCTGTGTGGCTCAGTCGGTAAAGCGGCCAACTCTTCATTTCAGCTCATGTCATGATCTCAGGGTCGTGAAATCGAGCCCCGTATCTGGCTCCAGGCTCAGTGGGGAGTCTGAGTATTCTCTCTCTCCCTTTCCCTGTGCCCCTCATCCCTTCTAAAATAAATAAATCTTTTTTAAAAAAAAAAAGGAAACAGAGGTATTGCCTGTTAATGCAGAAGAAACTGGGTTCTTCCTATCTCTTTGAAGAATTTTCTAGTTATACTCCTTTGGCTCTTCCCACCCTGCTCACCTTCTAATGCTCAGTCCTACCCCTTTTATTCTCATTTGTCTTTCTTTCCTTTAATGGCTGAGACAAATTGCTCTTCTCCAACTGGTCTCCTGAACACCTCCAGTTAAAATCTCACTGTTAGGTCAGATACATCGTGTTCCATATGAATTCATCCAGCCATATGCCGCCCCCCGACTTTTGGAATTTCCATCAGCAGTAGCCTTATCCTCCCAGTCGTCCACACTGCAAACACACGGGTTCTGTTTGCTTCTTCCAAAATGAAGTTCCAGCCCCCAAATTAATCAGTTCTTCCTTCTTGCAAAATACCTCCTGATCTGCACTTCTTCCCCACTCCAGGCCACACAGTCCTAATGCAACGTCTGTCACCCCGCCCCTAGGTGATGGCGAGAGCCTCTACCTGGCCTCTGCCTCCAGGGCCCTCTTGAATCAGTTTCAGGCCTCACTGACAGACTCAACTGCCTAAACCTGAGCTGCTCTCTCAAATCATGAGTCCCGGTGCAGAAATCTTCCCTGGTTCCGTTGGCCTTGCCAGGGAAATCTGGAGCCTCCGAGTCTGGCCCCAGGCTTTCCTCGGCCTATCCCTCTCTCCTCCTCACCTCCAAACCTCTGTGTGTCCAAACACCAGAGACTCTGGCGTCTGCTCCTTGCGTGTCTCTTTTGGGTTTAACGGATACTTGTCAAATGAACAGAGAATGGACCAAGTAAAGAATTCTGCCAGAATCCAAGGTGCCAGTGTATCGTTTGTGGCTTTTGCTCCCTAGTCTGTATATAGTACTTGCAATTGGTTCAAAACACAGCCAGTTGGAAAGGTCCGATGCATGCAGCTTATGGGTGCGAAAGTTTATCAAATTTCATTTCCTTGCCTAATTGCTCACAGAATAAAGTGCCTTTGTTCTTAGGTAGCTACACTGTGCTTTCAAAGTTTTTCTCTTTCTGAAAACGATGTCTTTGTTTATTCACCTGTGCATTCAATCCATGCAATACCTTTCTCCAAAGATAATCAGTGAAAAGAAATATTGTATGCTTAATTCTTGAGTAATTTAAGACTATTTCCTGAATTTTTCATTACATTTCGTGACACATTTTTAATTTCAGTCTCATGCATTTTAACTTTGAGTTATAGGGATGGGAATTCACTTCTGTCTCCTTTTCATTTCTTGACAATATTGGGTATATACTGGAAACTGCCTCTGGAGGTCTCCTTATATAAGAAGAAAGCGCTCCTCAGAGCTGAGTGGCCTCTGATGGACTCAGATGCTGCCTCTGCCTGGTCGCTCTAAATCTACCAACATCACCGCCAGGGGACAGGGCCTGTGACATGGTTACCCTCCTCTATCACATGTTCCCCTTTCTTTCTCAGGACGTGAAAAGATCCCTGATTACTGTCCACTCCCTAGTGGCCTCCTCATCCAAACATTCACGATCATCTCTTGATTAATTTGTTCATGAAATGACCCATTCTGCATTTAGAAACAGTTACTTATTCCAAACATTCATTTGCACGCATTTTCTATAATCTTATGGCATCGATGACCTTCTTTATGACCAGGAACTGACCTCGCAGTAGGTCCTGAGTATACCAACGACTAAACTTTCATAGATATGGACACCAGATTTGTTCTGCGTTTAGTAAATGGAAAGGCCAGCTGCAGATTAAATATGGATAAAATACTTGCCTTTCAACTTTAATCCTTAAAATAGCAGTTAAGAGCAAGAGCCAGAATGAATTTGAATCCTGGCTCTGCCAATTTACTATGTAAAGTTAGTCAAATTTTGTTGTTGTTGTTCTTCAACCCCTTGTGCTTCAGTTCCTACATCAGTGAAGTAAGTGTGCAGATACTATGAATTCTTACCACCGAGTTACTGTGAAAACTTAAATAAGTTAATTCATATTGCCATGAACAAAGCACTTAATAAATATTAACCATTTTGGGGGGGCGCCTGGTTGTCGCAGTCAGTTGAGCATGTGACTCTTGCTTTCTGCTCAGGTCATGATCTCAGATTGAGCCCCGCATCAGGCTCCAAACTCAGCAGGGAGTCTGCTTGAGATTCTCTTCAATCTCTCTCTCTTCCCCTCCTCCCACTCATGCACACACTCCCTCTCAAATAAGTAAATATTAAAATACATATATATATATCTTACCCATTTTTTGTGTCATATGTATTGCCTTGCCCGTGATAACCTCTTCCTCTCCATATATTAATCACAGAGCAACGAAACAGTAGTTGTTAACATTCATTCAGTAATCACCATGTGAAAGAAAGCAGGCCAAACACTTCACATGTCTTAGCTATTTCCCACAAAAATTCTGTGAGGTATGTCATATCATTGTCCCATTTTACAGATAAGGAAAGTTAACATTAGAACGATATACCCCCGGGCATGTAGCGTGCAGTCAGTATGAATACACGTTCTGGTTTATTCTCTCATATCTGTCTGTCTGTGTCTGTCAGTCACATATATGCATTGGTTTGCTCAACTAGTCATTAAACCTTTGTTACCACTTATGGTGTTCAGGGTTCATGGCATCCTGCCAGGGGGAGTGTAGGGGAAGAAAGGTAAGCAAGCAATGGTCCCGACTATCAAGGAATGCACAGTGCATTGTAGGAGATCCTCATGACCATGTGCCTAAAAGAGATGGTATGATAGAAGTGCTCCAAGTAGAAACTATTTGTCATGAGGATGCTGAGGAAGCAATCGCTTCTAACCTTGGGGGACTCGGGAGGGGGCGTAGAAACAAAAGGAAAGACTTAAACTGGAACAGGAGGGGGAGAACAGCAGTCTAGAGAGGAGGAGCAGCAAAAACAAGTCATACAAGGGTTCCGTTGGGTGGAATATGGCAGGACGGGCATGGTGAATTTGGCTGGCGATGCAGGGTCATACGACCGGGAAGAAGGTTTGAAGCATTCTGCCGATTTTCGTGTGTGTAACAGTGAAGCAAATGCTGCATTGTTTGGAACTCCACACGCTTTGCCAAATATTTGGTCCCAGCAAAGATGGGCAAGGCTAGGTGGAGGTGAAAAAAGAACATTGTTCTCAATCTATGTCAGGCCCTTGACTGATATTGCTAGGTCAGAGTCAGCTTTAGACCAGACTACCTGAGCCAGATTTCTGACTGTTTAATACCTGTTTTATCTCTTGGGAATTATCCACACCATAGGAGCAAACCCACTCGAGGTTTGCTGGCTTTGAGCAAGAGCTGATCAACCCCTTGTTTAGCATGGGCCTTTCAGAACCAAATTAAGATCCAGATTTATGGAGCCTACAGACCTGGGGCCACCACTAATATCCAGATGGCAGAATGCCAGATGGCAAAGTATACCATTTCACCCATAGAATTCTTCCTTTTTCCCCACCCAGAATGGAATTCACTAAGCTATCAGGACACTGTCCATATATTACAGAAAAACCTAATAAGAAACAAAGAGTGCTAATTTTTATTTCATGCCACCTAAAGACATACTTCCCAGTAATTTTCAAGTCTACTAAAACTTAAATTTGAAAATTTCTTTGATCTCATTTTCTCTCCTATAGTTAGCCTATATTTAAGCCTTGCCTCTACTTCTTTGATACTTGAGTATTAACGATTCGTTACTTATTAATTGTCACTCAGTGATCCATCAGTAATCAATAGGATTCCAAAACACATGAGTCCAAAACAACAGACTAAGACAAAACATATGCCCTTTCTGAGCTCCTTTAGCCATCGTGTGTAACAGGGAATGACAACCTACCTAACCTTTTCATGGAAGGTTTAGAGTTTGCATTTTTGACGGTGCTCATTGGAGCTGTAGTTCATTTGAATCTGCCAATGAGTAGAGTGTGAAAAAAAAATCTCATTATAACATTCAAGAAAGCAGATATTTTTTGTTTGGCCTTGGTTTGATAAAATGGGTCTCGGAGGCCATCTATGGTAAGCGGATATTAAAACTGGGGTCATAAGTTGTTGCTTTAGTTTTCCAGCTTTTGAGGCCCAAAAGATCTTACCAAAAAGAGTACATTGTTTTAATTGCTCCTCATTATATGTGATGAGAGAACATCATTTCTCTCCTCTTCCTCCCAGGTGGCCGTTGAGGACCGCATCAGGCAGCTGCATGAAGCCCACAGGGATTTTGGGCCTGCATCCCAGCACTTCCTTTCCAGTAAGTTGCTGTCACCTTTCATTGCTTAATGTCTTCATTGCATCTCGGTAGCGAAGAATTAAGAGTTGAATTACGATCATCTCTGCCAAGTACACTGGAGACATAAATCATCCTGAAATACAACTTGGGGGAGAATCCAAAGGGTTGGGAGAGGAGGTCCAATTAGATCATTTTGTCCAGTCTTCAGCTAACGCATAATTGTTTCCTGCAATGTGTTCTCGAGTGCTAACTTTGGTAATATTTTTGAATCTTTAGTTCTGCTTATAGCAGTTCTCTTTGTAAGCTGGTAATTATGACACCATGTAATTATGATGGGATCATTCAATATGTGTTACTGGGAATCTATAATTCTTTATCTCTACATAATTCATTAAATACTTCCTGCCTTCAGGTTGGAAGGTCAGCCTGTTGGGTTTCCTCTCTCTAACTATTCTCACTGCTCTTTTATCCTTGACCACTCTTCATTCTTTTTTTTTTTAAGATTTTATTTATTTATTTGACAGAGAGAGATTTCAAGTAGGCAGAGAGGCAGGCAGAGACAGGAGGAATCAGGCTCCCCGCTAGCAGAGAGCCTGATGTGGGCCTCGATCCCAGGACCCTGAGATCATGACCTGAGCCGAAGGCAGAGGCTTTAACCCACTGAGCCACCCAGGCGCCCTTCATTCTTTTTACTTTAGCTTTACTCCTTTATTAATAATATTTGTGTCACTGATTATATTATTAATATATATTATTGATAAATATTACATATTTCATAATAAACACTAAGAATAACAGCCTTAGTTAACATCCTATTAATATAACAGTACATATTAAATTGTCGAGCTCCTGTTGTCCTCTGATTGATGTTATTCTACCACTCTTCCTTTGATTACAAAAGTATAGATGTTGAAGGTTTTTTTCTATTTAAAAAGGTATATTTCTGGGCGCCTCAGTGGGTTAAAGCCTTTGCCTTCGGCTCAGGTCATGATCTCAGGGTCCTGGGATCGAGGCCCGCATCGGGCTCCCTGCTCAGCGGGGAGCCTGCTTCCTCCTCTCTCTGCCTGCCTCTCTGCCTACTTGTAATCTCTCTCTCTGTGTCAAATAAATAAATAAAATCTTTTAAAAATAAATAAATAAAAAGGTATATTTCTACCATATGGAGTTAACACCTGCTAACATTTTGGCATGTTTCTTGTCATACATGAGTATGGATGAGGGCCTAACCATCATTTTAAGGCATTTACTTTGTGCCTAGCCATGTTACAAATATGAACTCATTTAATCCTCATAGCACCGTCTGAGGTAGATACTGTTATTATACCCATTTTAAAGATGGGTAAATTGAGGCACACTCGTGCAGAGATTGACTGACAGCCAGGATTCAAACCCAGGTTGGTTCCAGAGTCTGTTGTAGGCACTACACTGGACTGTCATTTAGTTAATCTGTGTATCTTATAGACACGAAGTAATTCCATATGATTTCCCTTCACTCTCCTGCCACTTTCTTTCATTGTCATTTTATCATTCTTCCCATTGTTTTCCATTTCCCATAGGTTAAGAAAAAGATCTTTACTCACTTTTATTTTAAAGATTTGTTTACTTGAGAGAGAGAGTGAGAGCACACATGCACAGTAAGGAGGGACTGAGGGAGAGAGAGAATCTCAAACAGGCTCCATGCTGACCCTGGAGCCTGACCCCGGGCTTGATCCCACGACCCTGTGATTGTGACCTGAGCCAAAACCAAGAGTCGGATGCTACTGTGCACCACCCACGTGCCCCTTTGCTCACATTTTAAAGTATTTGACTAGATGCTTTCATGTATCTCCAACTGGCTCTTGTCTCTTAAAACAAAAATTCCTACAAGGTGATAGTCCTTTTTGTTACACATTGACAGTGTATTAAGGAAGAAATTGTCTTATGTTCTTGACTGGGTCTAACCTTACTGTCTGCATGCAGTTGTTATTTGGACAGTGTCACACATGTTTAGGATGGGCAGAAAGAGGGGGGCAAGCGAAAGCTGTGTACACAATCAAGTGGCATGGTGGTTTCTGGGGGTGCCTCTAGGATAATGACGAGGCCTGCGGATTTTGTCTTCTGCACTTGTCCAAATCTCTGATATGCTTAAGTCACCTCGGTGACTGCCACTCTATTCAGCTTCATTGATATTAAACGTGGTAACATATCTGTAAGTGACTCATAAGCCATAAACAAAAATATCACTCTTATGAATATTAATTACTCCTCAGATGCCAGGTGTATTCATTCATCCTTTATTCTCTCTGCCTGCCCCACCCAAATTCCCATGTCTTCCCCATTAAAACTCCTTTTCAGAAAATGATATGTTATTTAACCCAGGTGACAGGTAAAGTTTAATGTGTACTTCTCCGGGGTTATTTGCATTTTAATAGGGTGAAAAGCCTTAAGTCTGAGGAATGACTCTCTGTTGGTAGAACGTCAGCCATAATCTCTGAGTCGTGAGGGAAGAACTTTGAAGGGCCAGGTGGAGCATCTTTACACCTTTTAAACAATATCACACCAGTGCCCACTTCCAGAAAGGTCAGGCTCATAGACACAGACACTCCTAACGACACTCATTTACCTGCTTAAATGGAGCCAGCCTTAGGAGTCACCAATTTCTTACTCATGTGGAATATCCATATATGCTTAGAAGCTTTGCTTGTGAATATAAAAAAAATACCAATTTGGTGTAAGGGATATTAGAAATAGGATAGTGAGACTAAAGACCGAATGAAGACTGTTTCTTTGTGTTGTCCTTTTTTTAAATTACAGAGATAATATATGCCCCTCAAGGAAATTTTGGAAAGCAGAGAGTACAGAGAAAAAAAATGACACATAATCCCACCACTCAGAGATAACCACCATAAAAATGTGCTTTATATATTTATTTATTTGACAGAGAGAGATTACAAGTAGGCAGAGAGGTAGGCAGAGAGAGGAGGAAGCAGGCTCCCTGCAGAGAGCCCGATGCAGGCCTCGATCCTAGGACCCTGACTGAGATCATGACCTGAGCCAAAGGCAGAGGCTTTAACCCACTGAGCCACCCAGGTGCCCTGCTTTAAATATTTTCTGTTTTTCTTTCAGGTGGAGTGTGTGTATGTGTGTGCGCGTGTGTGTATGCGTGTGTGTGTGTGTGTGTGAATTCAGGTTCCCTTCTTTTAAACCAAACAGGAATAAAAACACATTACTGTTTTATGACCTTTTTTCCCTTAGAACTATAATAAAAATATTTTTGTGTGTTTAAATATTCCTCTACAGAGTAATTTTTTAAACGGCTGGGTAGAATTCTCTTCTCTGGCTGTACCAGATTTACCAAGACAATTCTGAATTACTCAGTATTAAAGTCATTTCAAATATTTCACTATTATATCCAACTTTGTGACTAACATCCTTTGTACACCTTTATAAACATCTCCTATCCTTTCTACATGATAAAGGCCTAAATGCAGAATTGCTCTGTTAAAGGATGTTTACATTCGTATGACTTTTGATACGTATAGCCATGTGGACCTCTAGAGCTCTGCTTCCGAAGCTGGGTGCCCCATCAAAGCCACATTGGAGGCAGGGCATCTCCGAAGTCACTTTCTGTTAAATTGGGTTCTTTGAAAGCAAAACAGTTTTTCCCCTAAAACGAACAAAAATATGTTTGAAAGCAATATGTTTGAATGGATAGATGTCTAGTAATTTACTTCCAGGTTACTAGGAATAATAATAGAATGATTTCTGAGGCTTAGAAATTGCAAAGAGAAGTAAAGGTGAGCCACTACCTGCCCCCCCAAACATGCTCACTGTCTCTCTCTCCTCCCTCTATCTCTCTTTCTCTCTTATGTACACACATACACATTCCCCTTTGAAAATTACATTACTAGCTGTCTTTGTTTTTTTATCAGTAGAGAAAGGTAGACTTTTACTAAATAAAAGTATTCACTGTTTCTTCTTGGTGACCCAATCTACTTGTTAAAGAAGTTGTTCCTTTTATCTTAGATCT
The DNA here is from genome assembly GCA_002007465.1 of Ailurus styani. Classification (NCBI taxonomy): domain Eukaryota; kingdom Metazoa; phylum Chordata; class Mammalia; order Carnivora; family Ailuridae; genus Ailurus; species Ailurus styani. The sequence continues at coordinate 1,011,990 of LNAC01000376.1, read as the reverse complement.
GAGAGAAATGAGAAGAGAAAAACATTGTAAAATATGACCCTTATCCATTACCAGACACTAGCTTGCCTTTAATTCTAGCTTTAATATTCTACCACTTTTTTTAAGATTTTATTTTTAAGTAACCTCTACACCCAATGTGGGGCTCGAACTCATGACCCAGAGTTCAAGAGTCACATGCTCCATAGACTGAGACAGCCAGACACCCCAATATTCTACCACTTCATTTTTAAAGATTTTATATATTTATTTATTTGAGAGAAAGAGAGAGCATGCAGGAGGAGGAGTAGAGGGAGAGGGAGAGGTAGAAGGAAAGAACCCCAAGCAGATTTGGGGCTGAAAACAGAGCCCAAAACCAGTCTTGTCCCAGGGTTTGATCCCATGCCCCTGAGATCATGGCCTGAGCCGAAACCAAAAGTCAGACACTCAGCTGCCTGAGCCACCCAGGTGCCCCTCTACCACTTCTAACTGACTTCTGTAACTTAAACCAAGAAAATGGAGAAATTGGTAATAGTATGATTTTTAAAAATTATATAAATTTATATGTATAATGTATTATGTTTATATACAATTTTGAATCACACTGTTAACATTTATACATCTATTGAAATATATAGTAGGGGGGCGCTTGGATGGCTCAGATGGATAAGTGTCTGCCTTCAGCTCAGGTCATGATCTCCAGATCCTGGGATCAAGCCCCACGTCGGGCTCCCAGCTCAGCAGGGAGTCTGCTTCTCCCTCTGCCTCTCCCCCTGCTTGTGTTCTCTCTGTCTCTCTCTCAAATGAATAAATAAAATCTTTTAAAAAAAGAATATATAATAGGAAGGTATAGTGCCCATGTCTTCATATGTCAATGATCAAGAAAGTACTATAGTATTTATTGGCATAGTAGTCTGAAAATTGTCCATTTAAAATTATCTTCAAGAATTTATCTTCAAGAATTTAAAAACCTTTTTCTAATAAAAAGAACCTGAGATCTTTTTTGTGTCAATTTTCTAGTTTAAGTTTTACTTCACTAAGGATAACTATATATTTGAATAAAGGTAGAAACCCTTCTGTAAGAGTAAGAAGAACTTAGAGTTGGCTTAATGTTTTACCAGTTCTACAAAATCTTACCATTTGCAGCCACATGGATGGAGCTAGAGAGTGTTATGCTAAGTGAAATAAGTCAGAGAAAGATAAATACCATACCATTTAAGAAACAAAACAGAAGAGCAAAAGGGAAAAAGAGAGAGAGAACCAAATCAAGAAACAGACTGTTAACTCTAGAGAGCAAACTGCTGGTTACCAGATGGGGGGTGCGTGCGGGGGGGGGTGGAAAAAATGATGGGGATTAAGGAGAGCACTTGTGATGAGCACCGGCTGATGTATGGAAGCGTTGAATCACTATATTGTACACCTGAAACTAATATAACACTGTGTGTTAACTAACTGGAATTCAAATAAGAATGTAAAATATTTTACCAGTTCTAGAATTCCCCAAAGTAATATTTTCCAACCATATTCCTCAGAACATTAATGTTCTATATGATGTTAATAACTCTTCCTTGAAAAAACTGTTTTGGGATCAATAAGATTGGAAAAACAGTAGCTTATAAAGGTAAGAAAGTTTGTTTTTTATTGTTGAAAAAGAAGAGGATAAAAGAAGAGGATAAACTCAGTAGCTCTTCTCCATCCTTATGTGACTAGGGAAGTCTTTTTCAGGCATACCAATTAACTTCTCACTAAACGTGCCATGGAACGTAGTATAGGAACCTTTGCCCTAAAGTGGTATTTGCCAAATGGTTTAATGATGAGAACTTTTTGCTGAAGGTAGTAAGGACACGATCCAATTAAAAAGAAAATGAGTTATTTATAAGGCAGAAGGGTCAACTTTCTCTTTCCTGAGGTTTCTGGCTCCCACCCCCACCCCAGGAGTCCCCTATGCGGTGGGATTTCCTAACTGGAGAGAGGCTTAAGGGAGTATCTGTATGAGTCGTTTTCAGAGTACTCATTAGTGAATACTGAAATCAATTTAATGACTTGCAACCAACAATTTTTTAATGGGATGGAAGAGATTAGAAAATATCAGAGTACATTGCACAAGCAAGGTTAAGGATTGTTTTGACACTTTGGTTTCAATTAGGCGGGTGTGTGTGCTACAACAGAAAGTAAAATGCTTTCCTTTTGTGGGCTGCAGTCCAAAAAATTTGAGAGGCACTGAATTACGCTACCCCTACCTTTATTTTTACAGAAGACAGAATATGTGCAGAAAGATAAAATGACATCACCAAGGTCACACACGTGGTTATAATGTGGGACTGGAACCCAGTTTCTGGACTCGCAAGCCGTATCTCACACTGCCTTCCCCATTGACAACACTGAGGCCAGCAATCATCTAGTTCATCTGATATTGCCACAGATTTCTCTCTTCTGTTTCTCTTGGCCTGGGCCGTACTAAGTTGATTTAGAGAGCCTGATTTTTCTCTGAATGCCTCTGGGCCAAGTGTTATCTCACTTGGAATATTGGTTAAGACTATAGCCCTAGGAACTAGGCTGATGGGGTTCAAGTACTGGTCAGATACTCCACCTCCTTATCCTCATCTGTAAAATAGGGATAATAGTAACATTTTATCAAATGTAAGACATATTCCCTTGCCACAATTATAAAAATCCTGAAATCAGAATCAGTATCTAATGTCCAATGGAGTTTTGAATTCAATAAAATATGGTAATATTGCCTCATAGGGTTATAGTGAAGGTCCATATATACACTGTATATTTTATGTAAAATATATAGAACAGGGTCACCTAGGTTGCTCAGTCAGTTAAGCAACCGACTCTTGATCTCAGCTCAGGCTTTGATCTGAGGGTCATGAGTTCAAGCCCCACACTGGGCTCCATGCTGGGTATCGGAGCCTACATAAAATAAATAAAATATATGGAACGGTACCTGGCACATAGTGATATATAAGTGATTGCTATTTGCATTAATGTTATCATTATCAGCTTGACAGTATAAGTTTATATCTGCCTATTAGAGTCAAACTAGATGTGAAAGTATCATTCATTTTTTTTGTCTTTAATTGTGCATAACTAGTTCCTCTCCTTCCCAAAGATGTTTCTCATGGATCTAATCTGAAAGGGAAGAGTTTTCGTATTATACGAGCTCAGTTGTTATTTGTACAACTAATGAATGGATGAGTAATCAGTGAGTAGACCCTAATCTCTGCAAGGATAGGATGGCTTTATATTCTCCAGCATCTAGCATGGTAACTGTACTTGGTAGATGTTCAGTGAATCATTTACAGAGTGAATTATGTTTTATATCCAAAAGAAGAAATAAATTTCCTCCTGACATTGCTAATACACAGTGGCCTGAGATTTAGCATAGTGACTATCACATAATAGACACTCAATAAATAACATGACCTTTCGTGTTGCCTCTGAGCAAGGACTAATAACAATCAGAACTTGACATGGTCCTTTTCATAAAAGTCTCCTGTGCTGTGTAATATATTAAGGAAAAAAGCAGACTTCGCAGTTACAGTATGATCACAACTGTATTAGAAAATAGAAACAACAGGAGACACCTAAAGACGAGTGAAAACATCAGGATGCAAAGAGCTATTGCGTTTTTCTATTTTTTTGTTACTTCTGCAGTTTTTTTATAATAAGCCTATATTACTTTGATAAAGGAAAAAAACAATAATAGTAAGGATTTTTATTCTCTAGCTTTTAACCCACTGACCTCTTATAGTCTTACCCTCTGCTGATGGCTGTGGAACTCTGTAAGACAAATTTCCTTTTTACTGTTTGTTCTGAACTTAAAAGCTATGAGTTTCATTGAGTGATCTTCTTGTTCTTAGATTATGAGACGCTGTAAAAAAAAAAGAATTGATCACTTATTTCTTGCAGGCTTTATCATCTTAAGTGCCTTAATCAAATCCCTGGTTAACTTTTGTCTCATTAAAGCAATCCAAGCCTTTACAGTTTCCCCTCGCTACATCAGACTAAAAATTTGTTTCCATCTTGAGAGCTACCAAATCTTCATCCCTGTACCCCATGCCCCACCGCCTCCTCCCACTCACACACTTAATAAAGAAGATGGGGGGGAAAACTTTAAGCACGTCTAATAATTGCTGACATTTCACTTAACAGTGCTCCAATCTATGCTACCATTGTCCTCAGGAGATGGATGAATTTGAAATATGAGTGGGCCAATAATTTAAAGCTTCAGAGAGTCTTAAGGAAGCCATCGTGATAAGTCAGGAAGAAGCTTGCAGCTACATTGTCAGATGATTTGCAGCCTCAAGCTTCCTTATCAGGGAAAAATCTCAGGGCAGAATAATTTGGGCCAATTTCTTCAGCAGTCACGTGCTGTCGCAAGTGTTGGAAATTTGGGACAGATGCCTTGTAACTTATCAGTGATGCTGGTAACAGCTCCATAAGTTCAAAGGTAGCCTTTCAGATGCCCACAAGAAGCAGTCACAGTGATAATAATTAAACCTTCTCAGAACCAATTTCTTGGCCATTTCTCCTTGAGCTCAAATTTATATTCTCCACGAAGACCTAGATTTATATGCTTTAGAGTAACCTTAGTAACAAAATGTTGCATCTTCAGCCCTCTGTATCTATTCATTTGGACACATGAGGAAGCTTTGGAAAGTTCTCCATTTCTGCTGTGGGAATTTGTGTACTGGAGCTGGCTGGTACTGGCTTGAACGAGCCAGTTGTTAAACATACAGCAATTGTGAGCTGGTTGTTAAACTGACCTTTGGTGTCTTGAAATCAGCAATAGTGTAACTACAGACCCCACCAAAATTGGCAAATATGGCAAATCAAGACTTGTTTTTCTTTTTTTGCATAGCTGGTTTACCAGGACACCACCAAACCAATGTTACTCAGATTACCCAAAGCTGAGGAGGCAAAGCTCAGGATCCAAATATCTTATCTCCCTTAAGTTAAGATGACCACTGGTCCCGGTGTGTCTGGGATGTTCTTGGTTCGAGCACTGAGATGACTGCACCTCAGGAAACCTCAGTGCTGAATGTGCTGGGATGGTCGGTCACCACAGCCTCAAGTAATGTTTCATGGAAATAGATTCTTATACAAGTAATTTGCCTCCACAGCAGCTCATGGGTAAAGCGGAGTGAGGGAGAGAGGATGTGGTGGGGGTTATGCCCGTGATGGAGTCAAGCTAAGCAAGGAAGTGGAGACAAACTTCGGCCTTATCCCGTAGGGCACTCTGGAGCACATGCTGCGCCACAGAGTCGGCCCCATTTTGAAGGAAGGGGGCTGGGTTTTTGTTCCCCCATATCAGTCAAGCATTGGCTGTAGATTTCTGGGGAGCAGGGGACAACAGTTCCCATTTCACTGAGGAAGGTTCTCTGGAGCTGGGGGCAATGGGCCTGTAGCAATCAACACTCATAGCAGCTGGGGATGGGTGCCTCAGTGGGGAAGGGAGTTCTGAGGGGGGACGCCAACAGCATTAATGTCTCCCAGACTGGATGAAACTGCTGTGCTACCCGTGCATAATCTGACTGTAGAGCCCAATAATGACATTCAGCTTGATCACAACCACCACGCCACCACAAACCTGCATGGAGATTAGTCTGGTGGCATGGTGGAAACTAAGCAAATGCTTGTTTCTTTCTTGTTTTCCTCATTGTGATGGATTTCTCTGGGCCTCATGTGGACCTAAGACACTGAGAGCAGCACCGCAGCACTGAGCCAATGTCATGATACATGGGCACTATTTTAGCAGAATGCTGGCTCTGAAAGGTATATTTTTACACTCTCCAGAAAATGAAGGCATTCGTGAGTTTGGCCTAGGGTAACATTTTGTCATCCGTCCCAAAATACAAAGCTTTGCACAATAGAAATGGTGGAATCACATCCCTGTGGGCAAAAATCATTACTTTCGTTTTTCCATTTGGATGTTTTCCATTTTCAGAACACAACCAGTTTGGGATTACAAAATACTTTTTGGTGAGAACTTTGAGGTGAGGACAAAGGCATTTTGTTCTTTTGTATACTTACATAAACTGTTGCTAATTTAAAAACCATTCTCTTGGGGCACCTGGGTGGCTCAGTTGGTTGAGCATTTACCTTCAGCTCAGGTCATGATCCTGGGGTCCTAGGATAGAGCACCACATTGGGCTTCCTGCTCAGCAGGGAGTCTGCTTCTCCCTCTCCCTCTGCCCCCAGCCCAGCACATGCTTGCTCACCCTCTCTCTCTGATTCAAATAAATGAATAGAATCTTTAAAAAATAAATAAAATAAAATAAAATAAAAATCATTTTCTTGAGGGATGCCTGGGGGGCTCAGTCAGTTAAGCATCTGACCCTTGATCTCGGCTCAGGTCATGATCTCAGGTCATGAGATCAAGCCCTGGGTCGGGTTCCATGCTGGGCATGGATCCTACTTAAGATTCTCTCCCTCTCCCTCTATCCCTCCCCTGTCCCTCTCTAAAACAATAATTCTCTTGAATTTTTAAATATACTTTCAGATATCAGCAGTAATAGTCTTCTTGATTTCAGTCTGCTACAGATGAGCTTTGTCTCCTTCAAGCTGTAAGGAGTGGGGATAGACTTAGGTGATGAGGGGGGGACCCCTGAAAACATAAGGAAGGATGGGGAATGGCAGTCACCATGAAGCATGTTTGCTTCTCTCCCAATGTGCTTTGCTGCTGTAGACTCAAACTACCACAGTATCATAGCTTCTCTCTCGCATCTCTTCTCCACCTTGTCCCTATAGTTTCAACTGCCTTGTGACTTCTGTTTTCTTCTTTAGCCCTCTTTTTTTTTTTTACTTCCCTACTTTCTACTATCTAAATTTCTCTATATGTTACAATCAAACTCTCCAAGAAGGAGCCAGGTATTTACAATCTGCTTATATTGAAACCAGGCTTTCTTGATCGGGTGCTCTAGACAATTCTTTGTTGGGGAGACTGCGCTGTGTGCTGTAGGATGTTTAGCAACATCCCTGGCCTCCCCCCGACTCCGTGCCAGTAGCACTGTCCCTCTTACTTGTGACTACCAGAAATGTCTCTGGATGCCTTCCTTTAGAAGGCAAAATTATCCCTGGCTGAGAACCACTCCTATATACCTGACTCCTGGAAGATGGGTAGCCATGGTAGTTGGGTCGCATGGAACACTAAGTAGAATGGCCTATGTTGGAGGAGACATTTGAGCCTACTTTTCTATAACTCCCAGGTCCCGTGCAGTGTCCATGCCAGAGGGGTGTCCTCAGCAGACAACCTTCAGCTGTCTGTCCTTTGGTGACTTGGTTCAGCTGCCTCCCCTAAGCTCACACCCCTTCTGAGGGTAGCTCCTAATGGTTGCAGGAGGACAAAGACCTGGCCATTTTGGCCTAATGCAGGAGAATTCTTTTTTTTTTTTTTAAGATTTTATTTATTTATTTGACAGAGAGAGATACAGCGAGAGAGCTCCCAGCAGGGGGAGTGGGAGAGGGAGAAGCAGGCTTTCCCGCAGAGCAGGGAGCCCGATGTGGGGCTCGATCCCAGAACCCTGGGATCATGACCTGAGCCGAAGGCAGATGCTTAACAACTGAGCCACCCAGGCGCCCCACGCAGGAGAATTCTAACATTCTACTTCAGGAGCTGCAGTGGGATTCACTGAGACTATCACTAGGCCTGCATCCTAGCTTGACTTCTCTTGGTCACCGTTCCTGCTTCCTTCTTCTCCCTTCCACAGGTGTTGATCACAAGGGCATACCTTCCTAAGTACCCTGCTCTTTAAACATTGTTTCAGAGTCTGTTACTTGGGGAACACCATCTGTGAGAAGACAGTGTAGCTGACAGGCATTTCAAAGCATCTGAGGAAAAGGCATTGTAATGGGCTCATTCTCATCACTGGGTGATTTGATTTACTCCTGCTTTTATAATGAAGTTGATGACTTTGTCCAGTGTATGTAGTGATGATCATTATTTAAGATGTCTGACCCTGTGACCTCCATTAATGGGTAAGGACTTTGAGGACAGCATGAGATTACGTCAGCCTCTTGCCTTATACCTGAAGTCTAGCAGCACACATACCAATGACAGACAAGAGTTAGAATGAAGGATATCCGATAAAATAGATCATAAAAGGAAATGGGTTGGAGCGTGAGCACCAAAAGGGTAAAGGGCATGCATTCCCTTTTTTTTTTTTAATGTCGCGCATCCAACATCTTGGAGATGAGTACGGGATATGCCTTGATTGAATGAATAACTGGGCATGCTGAAGATGATTCCCTCTCTAATACAACCGGGAAGAACTGAGTCTAGTGCCTCGTCCAATGTCCTGAAAAAATTATGAGCTTCACTTTATTTTCAGCCAGCTAAGAATTGATTCATTCTGTCGTTCAACTAGTCCATGCAATGACCAGTATAGGTCAAACTGTCCTAGGTACTGGGGAAACCTCAGTAAATGAAAGAAAAATCCTCTCTCATGGAGCTTAAATTTTAATAGAAGAAGGCAGTCAGGGGCGCCTGGGTGGCTCAGTAGGTTAAAGCCTCTGCCTTCGGCTCAGGTCATGATCTCAGAGTCCTGGGATCGAGGCCCGCATCGGGCTCTCTGCTCGGCGGGGAGCCTGCTTCCTCCTCTCTCTCTGCCTGCCTCTCAGCCTACTTGTGATCTCTCTACCTCTGTGAAATAAATAAAATCTTAAAAAAAAAAAAAAAGAAGAAGGCAGTCAGGTCAGGATAAGTTTGACAGAGAAGAATAAAGCAGGCTAGAGGTGATAGGGGAAGAGAACTTTTTAAATGGGGTGGTCATGTGGGTGGCATTTGAGTAGAGAAGTGAGGGAACAAGCCAGGCAGATACAGAGGTTTCCAGGTAGAGGAAAGAGTAAATGTTGAGAGACCCTGAGATGGGAGCAAGCTTAGTGGGGTTTGAGGAATAGCAAGGAGTTCAGTAGGACTGAATCTGAGGAAGCAAGATGGTGAAGGATTAAGGAGGTCAGTGAGCAACCAAGAGTCAGGCCAAGTCAGGTCTTGTCAACTATGGTTAAAAAGCTTTGAAAGTTCTTCTTAAGAAGGGAAGACTTAGGAGGGTTCTGAGCTAAAAAGTGACATGATCTGATTTACTATGCCTGTAGCATTCCTTCCTATATTTATTAACAAACTTGGAATAGGAAGATGAGAGAGACCTAATCCTGTCTTTGGGACACTCAAATTGTAAACAAAAGAGAAAGACCTATTTTTTTTTAAAGTGACCTATAGTTTTGGTAAATAGGAATGGTAAGACTAGAGTGGAAGGAGGAAATTAATTCCATAGGAAGCAAAATGAGATGTTCTTTATAGACTAGTAAATGAGGTTCCTGAACCCAGTTTCCATGGAGGGGAACACTTCCCACACAGCAACAAGCAATTCTCACATACCGGCAGGTTCAACTCAGTTCTGACCCCATGACCCATAGATAGCATCAGATCCCACGGGTTAAGGATACAGGCCTACAAGACTGCCACCCCCCCACACACACCCTATCACTTCAGATGCCAATCACAAGCCTGGCTTTTACCAGTGCTTCTCACCAGCCAGCTATAGATGGGAAGTTTCCACACCCTCCTCCTTGGACTTCAGGCACAGTCACAAGCCCAGATTGTTTCCTGTACTTCTTCTGAGCCACTGACTATAAACCAGAAGTTCCCAGAACTTCTTCCTCAGGTTTGATTAATTTGCTAGAGCTATTCCCAGAACTCAGAAAAACATTTTACTTCTAAGATCACAGGTTTAGGATAAAGGAACTTAGGAACATCCAGATGAAAGAGATGCACAGGGCGAGGTATGTGATAAGGGTGTGGGGCTGCCATGACGGCTCCAGGAGCGCCACTCTCCCCACACGTCCGTGTGTTCACCAACATGGAAGCTCTCCAGACCCTGTCCTCTTGAGTTTTTATGGAGGCTTCATTACATACTAATGATGGATTGAATCTTTGGCTATTGGATTCAACCCCCAGCTTCTTTCCTCTCCCCCCTCCCCAGGTCTGGAAAAGGGGTGGAGACTGAAAGTTCTAACCCTCTAAAGACAGGTTATGTCTCTGGTGACAAGGTTCCATCTTGCCCTTCCAAAACTCACCTCGTTAATGTAACAAAAGACACCTTTATCGCTCTTCACCCAGGAAATTCCAAGGATCGTGGGAACTGTGAGTCCCCCACTGCAGACAAATACCAAATATATATCTCTTATAAAATACATCGCAACTAATAGAAATGCACATTGCTTCTGAGCCTATGTGCAAATCCAAGGTAGAGAGTATTTCATCTGAGAGGAATCAAGCAAAGAAGGCTTCTGATTGCTTGGCCCTTGATTTCTTTCACTTAGCTAGGTTCACGGGATGTATTCTGATATGATGAATATCCCCCTTTCTAATTTCACATGTAGCCTCCTTATAGCCCTTTTGTCCAGAAAAGGGATTTCTTATGTATGTATAATGAATATAAATATAGGTTTTAGAGAGTGCTAATGTTTTAATGAGCTAGAAATAGGCAGATGAGAAAGAATAATTGAAGGATTAGTCAACATGGGGACAATTTGACTTGGAAAGCGAAAATCTGAGCAGGAAATGTCTAGGAAAAAAATTAGAAAAGGAATGGAATGAGCTCATTTGCAATGTGAGTTAAGGATAGAGGGATTTATTCTCAAAGGGTAAAAAGTGAGACTTTGTGTTGTAGAACTTGATCTAGGCCAGCTATTAAGGGAAAGAGACTGATTCAAAAGGCTTGGTCTAGGAGGTCTGGAGCAAATATATCTAATAAAGGTTGCAAGAGAAGAGGGTAAGTTTTGAACCAAATCTTCAGTTATTGCTGGAGCCCAACACAAAAACTGACCAGAATCCTTGCTATCTTAGGGCGAAATAAAGGACTACAAGGCTTAAGTCTTAAAGGAGATCAGATCATTCCTCTCCTGTGAAAAAGCCATACTAATTTAAATAGGAAAAAAAAGATAGTAACTTCAATCATGTGAAATTTAATTTAAAAATCAGGACTAAAAATAGAAATTAAAATGAAAATGTCTTGTTCTAAGTCTTTCTAAAAATACTTAGCTGTTTGTTTTGAATTCCTAAGCAATACCCATATAAAATGGTCAAACACCATTGACTCTCATAGTTGCCCCGAGCATCAGAATGCCAAAAGGAAGATATGTCTCCTCTCAAGTTTTACTACTCTGAGAAGCGCATAAAATTTTTTGAAGAGACAGAAAATGGTGGCATAAGGAGTAAGAGGAATTGTTTACTGGAGTTGTTGTTGCTTACGCCTGTGCTTATTGGGTATCAGTTGCTTTAACTCTGGAATCACAGAGTCTCATTTGTCTGGTTCCCCTAGGATTCTTCACACTGGCAGTAAGTTAGTTAATGGAATAAATATCCTGATGACTCGCCACATGAATGATGATGCTGATGGTGATAATACGGGTAGGAATAGGAATACAAAAAATATGGCGCACTTTGTACTCTTAACACTGAGGAAGCATTTTCCATGGGTTAGCCTGTGTCTTCACAGCAACCCTGTAAGATAAGGAGTAAGACTGTCTCTCTTTCACAGGATAGAAAACAGACTGGAGAAGTTTAATGACACATTCAAGTTTACACTTGTAATCATTACAGATGATCAGCTTCAGAGAAAGAGTTCCAGGAACACTTAGGGTTGTGGGGCAACCCACAAGTCTCAACTACAAAGATGAAAGTGGGTAATCCCCATTGATCTTTGGAGGACAGTAGAGAACATGGCTAGTAACAAACCAGGGAGACTGCTGCTTGGGAATATTTTTCTATTCTTTCTCCCCTTTCGTGTTCTTTGACCCCTCTCTCTGCCCACCCTCCTCTTTCTCACTCTCGCTCTCTCCCTCCCTTCTTCCTATATGAGAATAGAATGTTTCTGTTCTCATGTTTATAGTTCTACAAGCCAACTGTACTTCAGACGATCTAGATAAAGTTTGGGGAGCTCTGCTGCAGGCTATATTGGAGGTTGGCTGGGTTTGGCTCTAGGCTGCTAGTTTCATTCGGGTTGTTTCTAAATATGTGGGCTTTCAAGGCCCACGCTGAAGGATCAGAGGCCACCTGGGGCATGTGTTCCTGGCAGATCACCAGAGCACTAGAGTACAAGCCTCTGTTCCTCTCATGTCTGCTAAAGCCGCATTGGCCAAAGCAAGTCACGTGGCCAAGCCCAAGGTCATGGGGCTGGGAATGGTACTGTTTGCCAGGAGGCTATGGCTCAATTACAGATGTTTTGTTGTTTCACAGTGAAGGAAAGTATTGGGATCAAAATTTAATCTCTCCCACCTGTTTTTGCTTTAATTTTTGTCCTATCCTTAGCTCTTTCTCACTCTTGCTTTCTAAATGGATGTGTATCCCATCTACAGTCATTTGGTTTTTAATATCGAAGTTGCTCCCTACTGGCTTAGGTTTCAAATTTTACATTCCTTGAAATTTCCCTGGTGCCTAATACAATACCGTTCACACAGAGAGCATTCAGCAAATGGTGTTGACTGCCTGCCGTCTTTTAAAAGCACATCTGGAGAGATACTAAAGGCACCTGGCAATATTGCACTGACTTGTTAGTAACCGGCTTAACCCAGATGGCCTAAAGACTGTAGCCACCTTTACTCAGAAGAAAGTTCTATGGTAATACAGTCAGCCAGTTCTGTTCAGAGTTAGTCAGACATTCCATGAGCATAACTCTGTCCCGGCTCTATTTATATAGACACCTCTCCTCCTATAACTGGCCTTAGGAGGTGTATTTCTTTCTAACTGTCCCAATAATGACAATGAAGTTCTTGGGGTTTTTTATAAGTCAGTTTGAAGGAGCTTTTCTTTTGTGAGTAATGCTTCCAAATATTGGTTATGAGATTTTGCGGGACTGTGCAGCCAGCAGCACTTGGAAATGTTTCTATCTCTGCAACTCAGTCACCTTGGCGAGTAGTTTAGTATGAACTCTTGACTTCCCAGATTAAATGGAAGCCTGATCTGCTAAATGCCTTGGCAGTCTACTGACAAATCCCGTGGTGTGGTATTCTGTTCACCATGTGCGATGGTCCCAGAGCTCGGTGTTCTCCATCTGACAGCTCATATAATATTTACAGGTTGTTATTCGTGAAGAATTTTAGTTAGCCATAAAGATTTTCACAGCTATGGCAGACATTAGAGCTCTCATTCATCACTCTTGTGACCTTCCCCTCTGGAATGTAGCCCATCTGTCTCTGCTGGTGAAATCTTTATGGAAAATCTGCCCATCTTTGAAAGTTTAGTAAGTGATCTTAAAGTTTTCATTGAATCTTTACTTTTGATATATGATACAGCCATATAAAGCACTATTCTTATTTTAATTTAATGTTTTTGAAAAGTGTTCGATTTAACTCAGCCTTTCAGGCAATTGACAGAAAACTTACTCTTGCTACCAGAACTAGACACGTCCCTTCCCAAGAAAACAGAAATCATACAGAAAGCCATCACAATGGGGAAAAGTGAGAGATACATACACATACATTCAGCATTGGTGACTACTTGAAAACTTAAGCACTGTACTGTAATCTTGGGTATGATCTTAGGAAGTCAAAAAAGATAGAAATAAGTTTTTTTGGTGTGGAATTGAATATTTTAAGGAAGACACTAAGCAAATTCCATAAATACATGAATTGAGTGGGCTGGTTTACGGAACAGGAGAGAGGGATGACCAGCCCTCAGATGTTCCCCCCTGTCCTGTATGCTCTTCTTTCATACACAACTTCTCATATGCTCGCTTAGGACCTAATCCTGCTACTTCCTTCTATCTACCAGTTGTTTCAACTTCTATATCTGGTTCAGCCTTCACTGCTCTTGCGAAATTGCCATTTTGAGATCACCAGTGGTCTTGTGACCAAATAGATCTTCCTCTTCTATACCTTAGTCCACTGGAACCCATTGGTTCTCATAATGGCTCACCACCTGGCTCTCTTTCTCACGTTTCACCCTACTTTATTCTAGTTTCTGTCTTGTTTTTCTTTGGAGGGTTGTATTTTTTTTTACTGGCATCCCCATTACAGACCACTTCCCAGGGTACACTTTTCTTTTAACAGCCTCCTTTCCTGCAAGAGTCCCTCTATGTTTATAGCTTCAGCTACTACCTAGTACTATGGTCTTCTCCTTTCACCTGAGTTTCAGTGAAAAGACCCACCTTCCAAATATTTTAACCTAAGTATGAAGTTTATCTGAAATTCACCTTCCAGCTTATTTTTTCTGCCAAACTCCCAGTTGCCTAATAACTGAATCTTAGAAGTACAGAATCATGTGTGACTTCTCACTCTGAATGGATACCAAATTCACTTAGGAACTACCTGCTGAACTCCACCCTCCTACCTCCAATCCATTATACATGGTAGTACAAGAACAGTATTCTTATCTTTACATCATCATAATCCTCTGATTGTAAAGCAGTCTCTGGCCCTCTCTTTCCCATTGTATCAAATATGGACTCATCTATTCATCCTTCATGTTGATGAATATTAGACATATGGTCTACCCGAGAATGAAGGACCTGTTGAGCAGATCCCATTGGTATAGGCAAAGATAGAGAACAATATACTATAAGCCAAAGAAGTTCTTGTTCAAAGACATTTCTCTCTGCTACACCTTATCTTGTATGTGGCACATTATTAGTAGTTAGGAATGGATGCAAGGGTTGAAGACAACTGCACTTAGTTGAGGCAGAGAGATTGATTCTAGAATTACCAACATTCAGACAACATCCCATAGGTATGTGATTACAAACATTATTTGTATGGTGATTAACATTTTGCAAAGCAATTTCATATCCATTTTCTAATTTTTTCCTGACAGCCTTTCAACAAGGGAGATATCATTATTCCTATTTTTCATATAAAATAAGTAAGGCTCAGGGAGAAAACAAGACTTGCTTAAGATTAGGGAGTAATGGTGGAGTTGGGACTCAAATCGATTTCTTCTGAATCTATGTTCCAGACACTTTCTGCTTGATCCGCATACCTCTCAAGATGCTGGGTTGGACTTTGAGACAGAAAGCCAATGTGCTGAGTGCCTCTCTGAACTCAGAAAGTTTACAATTTGTCATGGAAAGAAGGGGTATGAGAAGCATGTTCTCAAATAATCTGTATCAGGCAGTATATCCAATGTGCCTTAAGAATTATACCAACTAAATGCCATTGACCAGCAGAAAATGTATTTTTGCCTTTCTTCCTGGATCAATAAAGAAAGACTCCTTGCTAGCAGGAGTGTAATTTGTATAAAATGCCTTTAAAGTGTTCATAGCCTTCAATGAAATAAATATATTTCTAGGAATTTTGCTTAAGAAAATTGGCAGAACTGTGTGCAAAGATTTATCTACAGAGAGGTTCATTGAAGCCTGACTTACAATAGTAAAAAACTGGAAACAGTCTAAATTTTCCCAAAGATGGTGTTTCTTCAATAAATCATGGTACAGCCATTAATGGAATGCTCTTCAGCCATTGAAAATGTGAGCCAGGAATGATGTGAGTGGCTATAGATGTTCTGGATGGGTGAGAGTAATTTAGTCAGAAGCAAGTTTGACCTCTTGTAACAGAAAACGCGAATTAACAGTGACTTACACAAAGTAAAGGCATATAAGGTTCTCACAAAGCAATCCAGAGATAAGCAGGAATGGTGACTACATATCCTTCAGGAACTCAGATTTCTTACATCTTTCTTTTCAGTTGTTCTTATCGCATATCTTCAGTAGCCTAAGTTGTCAAAGCCTTCCCCATATACCCTCTGGAATTCACCATGCCCAGGCACACCATACCTTGGCTACACACATCTGTGACTATGTGCTACATACTATACACACCTGTGACTCAGCCTTCAGGGCTTTCTCTGGCCATAGGCTTTGCTCACCAGCTCACAAGGGGCAGGCCAGAGAGTTAATGACCAGACCCAACCCCCCCGCCAATACTCCAGGAGTAGCCCTCAAGCAATAGTAAATAAATACTCCAGTTCCTTCACCCCCTCAGAAGTGAGTAGAGGGGGAATCACTCTGAAGTAACTTCTGACCTGAAATCTCCACCTATGGTGGGCCCCAGATACCCAAAGCAACACTGTACCCCTTATTAGGTTGGCTCCTTTCCTTGCCTTACTTCTGGCTCCTGTACCATTGCTTGAATTACCACTCGAACTACTTCTTCATGTTTGCTTCTAGGGCATTGTGGCCAAGATGGCTTCCATTCTCCCTGTTACTACAACTCTGGCCGTTATCCTTTTTTCTTTTTCTCTTCTCTCTCTCCCTCTCAACCCCTCTCTTCTCCTTTCCCTTTCCTTCTCCTTCTTCCTCCTACCCCCTCCCCCACTCTATTCCAGTAACAGCTCTCTGTCCTTGTCCCTCCATCTAGGAATGCTAATAGTTTCTTGTTCTTACCATTATGCCTTGTGATTTCCTTACACCTTTCACAGACCTCTGTGACCAGCCCTTTTACTAAATTCTACTCAGCTAATAAGAATGTACCATCTATTTCTGGCTGGGACTCTGACTGGTATACTTTCATTAGAATATATGTTCTTCTAAAACCTGATCTCATTTAAATAATAATGTCCTGAGGGCATGGGACATGTCAGGACCTCTTTCCCTACCACACACCACCCTACCCCACCCCTGCCTGCAAATACCTAGTGCAGAGCTGAGCACATAATGTTTGTTCAATAGATAGCAGTTGGTTGATTTTAATGCTAGAATATTACATGTGTTCATTGAAGAATATCCTCAGAAACTAAAATGCAAAGTTAGCAGGAACTGGGTCTTACCAGTTGCACTAGTGCCAGCACTTTCCCAAGGTGCCTAGTGCATAGCAGGTGCTCTGTAAAAATGTATCCAATAATGAGTGAGGTGGTGGTGTTGGGTATTGCTTTGTTTGTTGAGGAACCAGGGCCTGTTTTCATCTTTCAGATGAAAAGGGTCTCAGCTCTATTGAAATTAGTTTCTCCCAACTGATCAGATGATTTAATTTAAACATGTAGAATAGGACCATTCTTGGAGATGGCAGATTGTAGGGAGGCAGATTTTGACCAGAATAAAAGGAATCTCACTCTTTCTTTTTCTTTCTCTCTCTCTTTCTTTCCTTCTTGCTTTCTTGCTTTCTCTGAGACATTTTATTTGCTCATATGTATTATTACATCCCTAGAAAAAGAATTCCAGGATTTTCCCTCCTGTGTGTTTTCATCTTGTTTCTTCATGGTCCATGATGGCAGCTGAGGTTTTCAGGACAATAAAACCAAACTAGTGGGGCAGGAGCAAGTAATTCTGGCATTTTTCTGGATTTTTGAGTAGTACATTAGATCTGGGGCTGATCACTCTACACTTGTTTCACCTGTCCCTGAGGTTCACAGCCATTTTCTCAGCTCTGTGATTATCGGTGATTTCAGATTCACCAATGCAACCATGCTTCATCATCACAGTGAGAAACTGGACGATGACTTTGGAGCACAGCCTAATAAGAACTTGGCGTTTGCCTCTCTCTTCAGCATTGTTAATGTTCTTGAGAGCATCTGCCGGGACATTCATATGCACCATTATGGCGGCATGGAAAGATGGTGGAAAGAGGACAGGAGGGCAAAAGGAAGCTCTTTCTAATCTTCACTAGAGCTACGGGGAATACAAAAGAGGACTTCCAGGATCAGCACGGTTGTTCCAACAGCCCCTGGGAAATCATTTGGTGGAAATCACATAGAGGGTAAATTTAGATATCAGAGGGTAAAGAACTTGAACTAGAAGACATTATATTCTTTTTTAAGATGAATTTGTTCACTCAGTTGTTTGGCAAATACTTAGAGATGCCTGTTATGTACCATACAGGATGAAATAAAGCACAGAGACTAGACAGACTTGACTTGGTTATAATCCTAGATGTGCCCTTTATGAGCTGCCATGGCTTGAATTGGTTGCCTGACCTGTTCTGAGCCTCACTTTCTGCATGTGTAATAATGGAATTGCGGGACCACATTGGGTGTTTGGGAGGATTACATTAAGGAGCATACAGTATGGAGCATGCAGTAGACACAGCATGTTTGTTTTCTCCATTTCCTGAATCATCTGACTTGAGTCATAAACCAAAATTAGGATCCAATACTCTTACTGACTTAGAACCTTAGCACACTATTCCATGGTGATCCTAACCATTCGATCATCTGTAAAATGAAAATTATAATACCACAATGGTCATGATGAGTGTCATGCTTGAGGTCATGTTGCAGGCACAGAAGAGGTTTCCCTTTCTCCCCCCATCACCCCTTCTAAATCAAGTATCCTCACTGGGAATGGTACTGCCCCCATAGGGACAAAAATTGGCTCCTGGGAGGTGAAAAATCTTACTCTTTTTATGTAAAGCACAGATGCACACAGTATATCAACAGACACACAGTATATTTGTGATATCAAAATTTCATCAGGGACAAGGGAGGAAGATTAGGAAAAATTATCTAAAAAGATACTTAGCAGGAGGACTTGGAAGTTCAGAAAAGAGAGATGGAGAAACATTGCTCTAGAGCCCCCTTGTTAGAATGTACCCATAGAACCATTACTGGAATTGGCCTCCTTCTGAGAAGCCAAGGGCCTGTGGCTAGTGAATCTCCCTTATGCCTTTCTGTTAACCCCATAGGAGAGGTTTCTGTTTCGTCTCCAATGAATGCTATATGATTTATTTTTATAATCTGCCCCCAGTTTTTTTGACCGAACTACATTATCAAATGCGAAGTCCACCAAATAGAAGAAAAGTAGAAAGATGAATGAATGTACTTGGGTCTGAATTACAGAGAGGGCTCTTTTGGTACAGTTTAAATACCATTAGTATTCTTTTTAATTTTCTGGTTAGGCCCCCATGTCGATTAAAATATGGCTTAACACCAGGGTGCATCGCTTGGCACATTCTGTTCATAGTGCATTAAAAAATGGTTGAAATAAGAGTTTTGCCCACATAGTGTGACCTCTGTGATTCTCAAAACCACCTTGGGCACAATACTAAATGCTGTCACCTCGAGGGAAGAAAAGCATTTGAAGGTAGAAATGCTCCCCTTTCTCGCTCTTAATAACATACTGCATCTGTAACGTGAGGGGAAATTTGGAGGTTGGTTTTGGAATGAATAAACTCAGGTGCAGTTTGCTATTTAAATTCAGTAGACAGTCCCCCCCTGGTGCTGGTGCCATATGATAATGCATGGTTTTTACACTCAAGGATCTGAATCACAAAGCTGCATTGGATTTACACATAGTGGTTAGAGAAACATCTGTATAAGAAAATACCAAAGGACAGCACAGTGTCATATAAAAGCTATTTGCCAATAAATCTGCACTTGATGGGCTACTAAAAATGGACACACCAGGCATAAAAGATGTGTGTGTCTATTACATAGGCTAGCTTGGTGAATGATGACGAGCTTCCACTGGTACACCGAGATAAGAAACAGCTGTTGTTGGGGTCGGCACCACTGCAAGAAATGAAATGATAATTCTGGGACACGCTTACATGAGTTACCGTATATTTGATCAACTTTTGAATATATGCAAGCGCAGAATCCTCTGGCAGCCCCAAGTGAAATTGCCAACGACCTTTTAACAATCTCTTGAGAAGGAGCACTGAATCTAATCACATAGAACCTTCCTTGGATTGAGTGTTATTTCCAAAGCAAGTAGTTCCAGTGTGTTTGTGGTGGTGATGGGACAGGGGAGGAATGGGGAAAGGCCATTGTTAGTTGCCTTTTTTTTTTTTCATCGAGGACATTTTTTAGTATAAAATGTTAGGGTTTCAAATGATGAAACCTAAGTTGCTTAGATGTGTTTGTAGACTGAGTCAAAGGAGGAACAAACGTCTTCCAGCACAAAAAATTCATTGACCTTCACCATTGGATTCATTTGATAGCTACACGCAAAGACAAAAGGCTTGTCTGGTTTTAAAAACTAAGAAATCAACAATTTTTATATACAGTTCATATACTCTATATGGAAAATTAACACTTGAGACCCGCAGTTACAAACACTTTAAGTTTCATGTTGATCTGGCACTTAGAATTTTTTAGAATATTCTTTTTTTTTAAGATTTTATTTATTTATTTGACAGAGAGAAACACAGTGAGAGAGGGAACACCAGCAGGGGGAGTGGGAGAGGGAGAAGTAGGCTTCCTGCCGAGCAGGGAGCCCGATGCGGGGCTGAATCCCAGGACCCTGGGATCATGATCTGAGCCGAAGCCAGACACTTAACGACTGAGCCACCCAGGCACCCCTTTTTAGAATATTCTTTCGAAATCTTTTCAACTATTTAGTTTAAGCATATTCTGAGTACTCCTCTGGCATGTTTTTGGATTTTTTTTCTTTTAAATGCTTAACAGTGCAAAGTCAAGTGTAGACATTCAGTGTCGGTGTGGCCATTAGCTCAGCTGGACACTGCTGCTTTTCCTGTCTCTTGCTAGATTTTCTGTTTCAAGGTTGCTCCATTCAGGCAGCTCCGCCCCCCACCCTTGAGCCAACTAGGCAGTCCCTAGACCTCTCCAGGCACATTTCTGACAGATACCTAGGTAAATTATAGGAAATCCAAATGGACTCTTCTGCTATCAGAGGACATCCCCAACATCCTCCAAATCAGAAATGATTTCTGGACCATTAAACTGATCAAGAACTGGAAAGAATAATGACAGAAAGAGTGGGGTTCAGCCCATAGACACTCTAAGGAAAGAATAGAAGTTGTTTCTCCATTTAGACATTCAGAGACTTGGCAATACAGCTGGTGAGAGCTGGACCAGACGCTCTCAGAAACTTGCTTCTTCCTTCTACGAGCCTGTGGTTTTAAGGGGGGGGGGGGCTGCCGAGCAGGCAGGAGCTAGGATTTCTGGCTCCCTACATTGTTTCCTCCTAGAAAGGGGTTGGGTTCTTGGGTTTCTGAAACATCTGAGTAGGTCAGGGAGTTCAGCCTAAATTCTCAAATCAGATCTCCTGTCCTTTATCACCTCATCAGGGCGAGAGGGCTGTGTCCTAGCAAAGAGAAACAGACCAAAGGAGAGTAGGGCAGATAATGAGAAAGGCAGAAAGGGTAGGAATAGAAGAAGAATACCGAATATGAAGGTCTACTTCAAAACAGCAGATAAATGTCTTTTTTTCTCCCATATTAAAAATCTGTCTGCCAAAATGAAAAGGCCTAATTAGCAGCTAAATACAAATCCATGTCCTCTATCTTTTAAATGATACATCACCAAGGTACAAAGCAGTGTGTCTGGTTGAAGGTTGGGTGATTCGATTCCTCTATTACTCTGTATAAAACAAAGAATCTGTAGTTTCATTACCCTTAAATTGTCTGGCAGTGGGTGAAGTTAACTTTTATTAGAAGCTGTTCTTTCATATTATACAGTGTAGTCAAGGATATATTAGCTTTGACGTTTTCTTACATCTCAATATACTTTGGAATGAATTTACTGTGAGACTAATTTAGAAGGAAGCTTTTCATAGGAGGAAATAATGGTCAGCATCAGCTGGGCTGCAAATTATAAGCAGGATGAAAATTCAGGGAAAAAATGGACATACGCATAAAATCGCTAGATGTTAATAAGCATGCTTTTTATATTTGTATTCCGATGATATTCTTTGTCTCTTAAAACTCCGGTTTCATAAAAACTCTTTTCAGGAGGAAGATTTTATTGTTGAGGAAATGGCATAGTGCATCCTAACATGGTTATTTTGTCTTAAAGAAAGAAAAAAACCTACCAAATTAAACAGTATATAAAAGGTGTTTTTAGAGCTCATCTCTGGGAAAGGAGAAACCAGGACAATTTAAGCATTTAAAACACAATTTAAAAATGATTGATTTGACTAATACACAATATGGTCGTTATAAAACAAATTCCCAGCATGCGAAATTTAATTTCACCTATTAGGATTCATCACTCAGCACGAAAGTTTTATTATACTCTGGTATCAGGTGCCACTCTCTGGATTTTGGTTGTTTTTTTCCAGTAAGATCATGCTGGTCAGCTGACATTTTGTGGCACCAATTAAACATATTATCGGTCGATGAGATTGGATTTTGTTTAAGCCAAACAAAGACGCAAACAAGCCTATTGGAATGATAAGTATAGTGCTTTAGCTTCAATAACTTAGAATGTAACTCTATCATGCAGGGATGTTTCAGCTGCTAACCTAATAAAACCCAGTCGATCAAATAGTAAAAGATATTGAGAAGCAGCAACAGGAAGTGTTATAAGAAAAGCACCCAATGGAGACACAGAAGAGAAAATCCGTCAGTCGACTCATTCCGTTTCTTATCTGTTCTATAGGTTTAGCGATGGAACGGTTTTTTTTTCCTTTGCGTTTATCTTTGTGCCTGAATGAGTTCAATTTCACTTAGATTAGAACAGAAACTTCAGAACAGCAGGTTAATCCGTCCTGTCTTCATGGGCAACTGAGCAAACAGACCAATATCAGTATAAAATTGTAATTCTGGAGATTAATGTTGTCCTTCCTGTTTGTGGTGAACTTGACCTCCTCGCCTTTTTTTTCTCTCTTTCAGCTTCTGTCCAGGGTCCCTGGGAGAGAGCCATCTCACCAAACAAAGTGCCCTACTATATCAAGTAAGTCCAAAGCATCACATTCCTAAAGGAGCATTTATTGTGGCTAATCTGCATATTGACAAATGAAGGTATTTCTGAAATGCGACGTTAACCTGGCCCACAATACCTAGTTCTTTATTCCCCGAGGAAGCGTGGCTGGTCAACTCATGCTAAAATTACCACTGAGAATGTGCTGATGCAATAGAGCGCTGCCTTTAGGAAAAATCCACTTGACGCAGCGTATATGTTGTGTTTTGTGATTGGGGGTGGTGTGGATTTTCCGCAATCAAACAGAAAGCTGCAGATAATATTATTGATAGTGGGACTGAATATTTATATAAGGACAGTTTTATTTGGGGGTTTGCCCACATTTCTTTTTTGGCAAAGGTGGATGCTTTCTGCAGCTCAATGTACACAAAGTGTTTTAGGTGAATAAATAGTTCATGTCCCCAAAAGGCAGTCAGCAGCAGGCCCGGGGGTGTGGAGCTGAGGTGTTCATTCTCCACACATAGCACTCAGCGTTTTTCACATAACGACAACAGGATGATACTGTTTTCTGGGGCCATTTATGTCAGTCAAAGGAATACAGGTGCTTAGAAGCACCTTCTGCAGGCTGCTGCGTGAAATACAAATTATGATATATCAGGTCGATGTGGAAAGGAGAGGAGGGAGGATATGGAGTCATGATGAGACCTTAACAGTTTCCCATTGATTGTGCAATAGAGTTCAGCTTCAATTTCACTTCAAATCCGCTGTCTCAACAATTTAATTTTGTCGACTTCATGAAATAATCTTCAGTACCAACTAAAGTCTTTGAACCTGCTTCTGCCATGAGTCTGACTAAAAATACTCCACATGTTCCCATTGTTCCAGCCTCCCATGTTTTCTCGGGTCACTTTCTGTTCTTCCACTGCCCATCAATTCTTCATAATTCAGGTCTAAAGCAATATCAGCAATCCTAGATCTTCATTACCACGGTTCTCCAGAAATTAGATTGTGTGCCTCAATTGTGTTAACCCAGAAGAATGAGGGTGAGGGAACTCTTTGGGCTCTTCAAGGAGAAACACATCTTGTAGGAAAGTGTTGTCTTATTAAATTTTTCCAGACAAGGTATCTCTTGCCTTTAAACATTCTCCTTCAATTTACTTCGATCCTGCTTTTTATTTTTCTTCTTTTTAAATTGTATTGTAGTATTTTTATTCTGCATAATTATTAATTCAGTCACTCTACATATTTTAATACCTATTTTAAAGCACCTGTGCTATTAAACAATAAGTTGATTTAGACACTCACTGCATGGCTTTACATCCACTGTATATTTTGTGGAATACTTAATTCAAGCTCCTCCCAGTCATTTCTAGTGTCTTGGCCATCACACATTTTCACCGTTAAGATGTTTGGGACCTACTACTTCTTCAGCCTGTTTATAAAGCTCTCACTTGATCCAGTTCCTTTCTGATAGAAGAAGAGATGGTCTTTACTGGACAAAGACACTTCTTTTGTAGCCAAGGTTGGAGGACCACCTGAAAACGTAAAACATCTTCAAGCCATTATTCTCCAGATTATTCCCGTTTGGGGCTTATGAAATAAATATCCCACAGGGATTCCTAGTGTTCCCGCCACCCCCACCCCCTGCCAATGTTCTTTCCCTAAATAGTCATCTTCTCCCTGATGTTACACCCACTACAAAAGATCCCAGATCATTGGTGTGTGGCAATGAACATGAATTCAGTCCAAAAATAGAAAGGAGACAAATTAAAGAAAACCTGTAATTCCCTCCACACTGCCCCCCAAACTAGTCTCTTGCTACTCCTTGGTGGAATCAGAGAGCAGCTACCCTCTCTTTGTCCCCCTCTTTGTTCAGTGTTCCTTTGCTGACTTGAAGATCATGGTGGCAAAATTGATAACAGCTCAGATCGGGAAACAAGAAGACTTGAGTTCTGGTCCTGGCTCTGTCATGAGATGATGGTGTGGCCTTGGGCAAGTCACTTAACCCGTGTAGACCTTAGCGTCTCATTCATAAAATAAGAAGTTGGATTTGGTGATCTCTAAGGGTTTTGTAGTTCTAAGAATCAATGAGTGGGACTCACTGATTGGTCTTGTCCAAATCCAGAAACTTAAGATCTCGGCTTTTCTTCAAGAAGTTTCTCTTTATTTTAAACAATTCTTTATTTCAATCATTAGAATAATATAAATTCTTATTTTTAAAAAGCATACAAATTCTATTTTTCCACTGTTTAATTAGCTGCTGATATGCTACCTCAACCTGCTCCAGTATCTCCAGGTAACCATTTAAAAAGCTCAAATCTTGATGTTTAATTTAGGACTACCATTCTGCCTGATTTACTGGTAAAACATAGAGCAATAGACAAAAAAATCAGTAGAAAGGGGAGTCTGGAGACCTTAAACCCTCTAAAAGGATCAGTTTTTTGGAAATAGGAATTACATAACTGCTTAAAAATACCCCTGAAGCTTTCTGGAGGTCGCTTATCTCTAAAAGTTAAAATCTATTTGAAATTAGAGATTATGGAATTTCTCCAATATACCTCTAAAATGTTAAGCTAGTGTGGGGAGAATGCGTGTTCAGAAAATATACATCGTCAACAAACAGATGACTAATGTCATTTGTGATTTATTATTACACATTACTGTTGTCTAAAAGATTCTTTTCATAGCCAATTACTTTGATGCACAAGGTTCAGTAGACATCATGCACTGGCTAATGCCATTTGTAATTCAAGATGTCTTATTTATCCACAAATAACAGTACTAATAAGTTTATAATGACATTACTTCATCCAGTCCCCACGTTGTCCTTCCTCTTTGTTACCTTGTCTCAACTTGCATTCAAGAGATTTAAGCACACAGTTGCAGATGCAAAGCCAGATGTCTTCTGTGGATTTGTTTTTAAGATTTATTCATTTATTTTAGAGAGAGAGAAAGAGCACACATGTGTGTGCATGGGCAGGAAAGGGCAGCAGGAGAGGGAGAGAGAAACCCAAGCCGACTCCACACTGATCACGGTGCCCAACTCGGGGCTCAATCTCACGACACTGCAGTCAGACCTGAGCTGAAACCAAGGGCCGGATGCTTAACCGCCTGTGCCACCCAGGCGCCCCCTCTGGATCTTTTTTTTTCAATACTTATTAATTTTTCCTTTTCAATGCTGGGATAAACTGATCACCTAAATAACCAGCGGTTTCTGCACCAGTAACCGTGTTCCAGTTAGCTGTTGAGTTGTGCACTTGTGCTTGAGGTTGTAAGTCATTACCAGCATCTTCCGCTCTTGCTTGCAAATCAGACAGTGTTTATGCCTGCATCCTGACACCAGCTTTTCATATGATGCTAAGAATCTTGATTTTGATACTTCAAACTACATGTTTGTCTAGTTTATTAGTCCATAGCATTCATCATTGTTACAGTTTTCATATTCTTTCTCCCTTGGGGCTCTCTTATTCCTGCCAGCATCTCTTTCAGGTTATTTGATTACAGCTTTCATTGCCCCTGAAAAAATAATCACCAACAATGTTCAACCTGTTACAACTGCCTTTTCCACTCTCTGCCATTTTGTAGTTTTTTGGCCGACTGTCAAACTCATGAAAATTTCAATATAATAGCCTTTAACCAGCTGCTGCATTCTGTTAGGATTTCTTTCACCTTTTTATGTTGCATACTCCCATATGGGTAAACCGAACGGAGCCAAGAACTGGGACTCTCTTGCTTTCTTAACGAGTTAGAAAATTATTCTTCTGTGTTCTGGACTGTCAAAAGAATTTAGGAATCCCAACCTTGCGTGCAGTATGTTCCTGCATAGATGACATAATAAGAGCATAAGAAATAGCACACTGGGTCAGACCAGCAGGGCAATTAGCCCAGAACCCTGTTCCAGATGCAGACAACAGTGACTGCTCATCAGTTAGCCTAGTAATTTTCATTTTTTAAAAAAACATTGGGATGCATCCTAACCATTTCTTAATAGTCCACCATAAATCAGTTGGCATTGAGTTTGTCTAGCAGTTTCTTACTTTGTCCATTCTCCTCTTCAAACTTGTCTTCAAAAGAATGAGTTCTTTGAAGATTTCTGCTGATTTCTGGGTAAAGAAACAAAGGTATACTGCAGTTTGTCTTCACTCTACATTTTGGAACCTCAAGGGGTGGCCTCAAGTAAGTGCTACGGAATTCAGTGACTACAATGGTATTTACCCACAGTCGACTTCAATCTCACATCCCCTTACAACCCCTCTTCATTTTCATCTTCCCAGTCTGAGAAGTTCTAATCCTTTCTAGGTTCTTAGTCTGTCCTCGAATGAAAGAGAAGTATTCCCCTTTATCATCTTACCTGCTTTTCCCTGGATCTCTTCCAGTTCTGTTGCATCTTCCTTGGGATGTCATGACTGGGACGGCCCAAATATTGGTTATTAAACTTGTTAGCATTGTCTGTAGTCTCAGTTTGCTCATGAAGAAAGGAAACGCTCTTCGCCATCTCCCCTTGGTGAGAGATGGAGAAACCGATTGAGGTCATAGCTGGTTCTACTTATATTAGTTCTGGCCGGAGATCAGTTTGCTGCTGCTTTTCTGTAATACCAGCTGAAGAGTTTGACCTTCTGTTTCTGCCAGCTGGTCCCTAGGAAGGCTTTGGGTTTCACACAAGCTGGTCCTTTCC
This sequence comes from Ailurus styani, assembly GCA_002007465.1. Classification (NCBI taxonomy): domain Eukaryota; kingdom Metazoa; phylum Chordata; class Mammalia; order Carnivora; family Ailuridae; genus Ailurus; species Ailurus styani. Next base: position 984,802 of record LNAC01000376.1, on the reverse strand, counting down.
TCTTCGAAAGACCCTGCCATGGCTAAAAAGCCGGGAAGCGTTCACTATGGAAACCCAGTAGTAAACCTGCTGACTCGATCACCAGGAAGGCATCCCAGCAGGTTCCCTGCCTCAGTATCTCTAAAGCACTTCACAGGAGAGAAAAAATGGGTTTCCAGGGAACATGCTAACTGTTCAGCTCTTCTTTATATGCCATGCTCAGGAAGCAGCTCAGGTCCACGGGAGGGTCTCTCTTTTCCTGCGGGTTATTTGAGACGTTGTCTACATTGCCGTAGATACTGTCGAATGACCTTGATCTGCCCTTCTCTCCGCCCTCAATCCCGGGCATGTTTCCACAGCCACCTACTGCATGTGAGTTACTTACAACTGCCTGGTGATTCCTGCTTAGCCACATGCTCCAGGCAACATTTCTTATTACTGTTATGGTGTCTGTTGCCAAAACGGCCAGTTGAGGTCCTGACTCTCCCATCTTCTATGGCTACCATTCCTATGGCTCTCGTGCTACCAGTATTTGACATTTTCCATGGAATTGTGGCCGTCTGCCTGGATGTACCTTTTGGTGTTTGTGTCTTCTCGTACCCTCTTGCTCTATTCTCGATTAAACAGATGAATCTTGCTCTAATCTGACACCACCTTCCTCTGTACCATACTGCCTTGATTACTACTTTCTGGGCAGTTTTTCAGATTCCAGATCCACCCCCACCCCCCATTTAAAGCATATCTTGCCCTTGTTCTTGCTCTAGCTCCCTATTATTTGTGCCAGGAGTTGCTCTGATTCAAGTTTGGGTGAGTTTATTTGTTCCTTTGAATTATCACTAACTCTTTCTGTATCTGTATTTATAGAAAGGAAGGAGCACTTAGCTATGTCTCAGGTTTAATAGTGACCACTATGCTAAGTATGTGTGTTGGCTGCTTTGCAGTGGTTACATTTTCTGAGACTGAGATAGGCTCTTATTATAAAGAACACTGAATTATGATATCTAAGTTAGAAAAATTTCCCCTAGGTCTCATTCCTGACACCTTGCTGTTCTAGGAATGATATGGATCCTCTGGCATTCCATTTAAACACTGGTTAAGATTGGTAGAGGTATATGCTCTATGAAATGAGTAGATAGAGCAGGAATCAGAAGACTTGAAGTCTAATTTCAGCCTTGCTATCAACCAGCTATTTTTTTAAAGTTTTATTTATTTAGTAATGTCTACACCCAATGTGGGCTCGAACTCACAACCCTGAGATCAAGAGTCGCACACTCTACTGACTGAGCCAGCCAGGTGCCCCTCAACTAGCTATTAGACCACAGATGAATCACTTACAGTCTCTAGGCCTCAGTTTCTCCATCTGTCTTCTAAGGGGGCTGAATCACACGATACCACATGTTGTTTCCAGCCCTGACATTCTCTGATTTTATGAATATTGACTTGGAAATAAAAATTGTTCTTAACAGTTTTCCAGAGGAAAGAAAATGGATCTTCAGATCACCCTTGAGAATTCTTACTGCACCATCAATCTTCTCAGGATAAAGGACAAACAATATTAAACCTTTTTTTTCACTTTACTGTTTAGCACCATTGATAATAGGGAGTGGATGTAACAGAATCAGCTGTCTAATCTCAGCTGTCAATCTTTGAGGATGCTGGTGAATATCTGTGGGTAATTAAATTTGTGAAATCGCTGCCAAAAGCCTGGTGCTGTGACTTTTCAAAAGGCTTTAGTACACACAGATAACCCAGAGGTCAGTCTCCTCCACAGTTTGATGGTTCCAAAGGTCACATTAGTTGAGTCTCATTAAGCTCTGGAACCACAATGAAGGAATAGTCAGTAATGAATAATTGATGATATAATCATGAAAACAACTCAGTTTAAGATGTTAACTGGAAGAGATTGAATGCAACACCATTGGGCTGTGAAGTGCCACGTCTGGCCTTTGGTTTTGTAGACCTTGTGGGTAGATGAAAATGTTGGTATCTTCCACATCTCAAAGGTTCATAAAAAAATCTCACAGCCCTCTTTACTGAAAGTTTCATAAGCGGTATCATATAACATTGACTGAAATAACAGTCTCCACGAGGATAGGCGCTTTGTCTCTTTCCTGGCACAGAGCCTCCCGGATAGAGCCGGTGCCCAGGAGATACCTGAATGGAGAATGGAAACTACACCAGTAATTCCACATGGCTTATACTTTGCTGATGACTTTTACCTTCAGAAAATCTTCTAGCATCTTTGTATCAAGTTAGATGTCCCACCTGAATGGGTCTCCTATATCCTCTAGACATCAACTTTCATCATAGAGAGCACGCTGAGTCTGTTATGAAGTTAATCATGACTCCTATAGCCGGTACCTAGGAGAAAATCCTCAGCATGCGAGTCTGAATGGTATATACCAAATCCGCAGATCTCGATTCTGTTCTGTTTATCCAACAATATGATTTGGGTTATAACTAAGTCCATCAGGGACTGAGTTTCCCCAACAACAATAAGGAAGCAGAACTAGCTAATGCCTAAGATCACTCTGAGTTCTGGCTTTCTTTGTTTCGATAGAACTGGGGTTTTGTTTTTTTGTTTTTTGTTTTTCCTATTCTTGGTTCTCTAGTAGGTCAGTAGAGCTTGAAATTGATCAACTGCTGTGTTCACTAAGCATTTGTATACAGGACGTACTTTTCAGGCTGGGATCTAGTGGCACCTGAATCTTAAGAGAATAGCATTGACAAGTTTTTATTTTAAAGATTTTTGTAACATTCTGTATAGTATGGGTAATGCTTAAAGTTGGCAGCCCAGATACAAAGACACATATACATGGCAACTAAAATAGAATGTTGAATACAGGCCGAAAACTCTATTGTATTATACAGATACAGCGTAAGTGTCCCCTGCCTCGTTCGTGGAGAGTGGAGATATGTGGAGAGTGTGCATAAAATATATTTAGGTCTATTGCCCCAAAAGAAGAAAAGTAAATCATTCCGGCTCTTCCTTCCTTTCTTTTTCTAACATTCTTAAACATACGCTTTCTTCCGTAATCATTTGGTAGAAAAAAACACAGGCTCTCACTTCAGATAAATCTGTGTTGGAAGCCCAGCTTTATCATACTCTGACTCTGTTATTTGAACAATTTGCTTAACCCCACACCCATTCTAATTTCTGCCACATAAGGATTAAGTGAGTTGAAGTCTAATTGACATCTACCAAATACTGAGTGTTGGATTTGTAGGAAAACATTTCCACAGATATATCCAGTATTAGCTACATGTTTAGAATATTTTCTAGGACACAAATATGTCCTTGATCAAATTAGTTTATTTTCATTTTTGGAGTTCCCACATAATTTGGGGCATGTGTGAATTCCCAAACATTCCTAAGCCTCTCCTAGGCTTCTCTAATTGCTTCTTATCCTGTCCCCCTGGGAAGCAGCATCCTGTTGCCTTCACAAAGGTCAGCTGCAGCCAAGACAACATTTGAAAATAACTTAATAACTTTGAACTGCCTCTCCCCTTTGGATAATTTCCTTAGAGCATTAGCCCTTTGAACACTGACCTGGTTACAGAGAATGTCCCTTTCTCAGCAGGAAAACTCCAAATCCCATTCAGTCTTCCACTTCTTCATTCCAGGGGATTGGGGGGCTAGGTGGGGGAGTCAGGGGAAGAGGTGGAGCTTGGGAATAGAACAGTGGGTAGGGAGAAGGAATTCTTTCTGGGAGAACGTTCGTGGGCACACACGCGTGCAATTTCTTCTTTTAAAAAATAAATTGAGTGCATTGTATAAATCAGTGCTGTCACACTGCAAAATTTCAAAACCCCTATACAAGAGAGAAAAAACTCTCTGCTTTCAGCAGTCTGGAAAGCTCCTAAGAACAGGTCCTATACGGGGCTTAGCCCATTGTCAGCATTGAGCAAATGATCACGTCTTTTGTGTTATCATTAACTCCCGGGTGGATGAAATGGAGAAGCTTTCCTGCTCTTTCTGAAATTTTCAATTGCTTTTTCTGTTTTTCTTTCTCAGTTTATACACATCCATCTTTGTCCCCAAAGCCATTGCATGTCAGATAGCACAAAGAGTAATTTTTAACTTGCTTCTCTGCTGTTTTGGAAGGAATTTTTTGTTGTTGCTTCCTTTAGGTTTGGTCACTTTCCCTTGGACTTGAGCTTTCTATGAAGTTACAGTCCATATAATCTAGACAGGATGAAAAGCAAAGTGTAGAGGCTTAGTCAGCTGAACATCCATCTGACTACTGACTTCGGCTCAGGACATGATCTCATAGGCTTGGGATTGAGCCCCACATCGGGCTCCACGTTCAGTGGGGAGTCTGCTTGAGATTTTCTCTCTCCTCTCCCTCTGCCCCTTCCACCTGCTCACATGCACACTCTCTCTTCTCCTCTAAAATAAATACATAAGTCTTTTTTCAAAAAAGCAAAGTTTAATGTGTGCCTACAAAGTGTTAAATGATAGCCTAACCATATCTTCCCCATTTATGAAGATGACACTGTCAATTATCATCCAGTAAAGAGAATATAGCTGAGACTCAGAGAAGTTGGTGGCCTAAGTCACACTAATAATGACATGGCTTTCCACCTTTCCCAGCAGCCATATGACATCAGCTGGCTTTCCCCTAGCTTACCCCCAGTCTACGACCCCCACATGCATGCTCCAGATGATCAGAGTTGCATGAAGCTCCCTGCCTGGGTACAGTAAAGTCAGAAAGGAGGTGGTTGCTGGCCCCTGAGGGCAGAGACCAGCTTAGCAGGGATACACAAGGATGCAAGTGGAGATATATTTAGTGGTAGGACTATTGAAGGTTGGGAGAAAAAACATTGAATAATGGGGTAGAGAATTGAAACTTAAAAAAATAATAATAAACATAAGCATCTCACTTGTTGTTCCCAGCTGTTTCAGCTTCCTAGTGTAACCCAGCATGGCCAGTCTAGCACTGTGTGGCTGCCATCTTGGGCATCATTTGTGCCCCTCTATAGGCCTTCCCTGCATTGCTGGTGGTTTTTCCTTGGCTTACCTACCCAATCAGCCACTTCTACTATGCTCTTGCAGAGACCTTATTTTCTCTTTGCAACTTTTGGCAATAAAGGGCAAAGAAGAAATAAAATGAAACTAATACCTACTCCACCTTGATCCTACACCTATGGAAGCTGAGAAAGACAAGAATTTCTGAGTCACATCTTGCCACCCCCATCAGGGTTTCACTAAGATGAGGGTATGGCCAAAACAGTAACCTGATAGATTCCATGGAATGTGTTTCTCCTCGTACTCCCAATGCTAAGACTTTTTCAGAGGTTAGGACATGGTCAACTCGGGTGGACGAGAACAGCTCTTTGGGAGCCTTTTCAACACTAGAGCACATCCTTGAACTTGACACCATCTCCTCCTTCCACCAACAAAAGAAGTCTCATCTTTCCCATAAATCCTAGGCCTATGTTCTCGCCTTACAAGGCAAACACATATGGCCATAAGTTTTGGCTTCCCCAGGTATTGAGCATTGGGTCAGTCCCATGTATTGTAGAACATCTACCTTATTGTGGAGTGATATCTCTGGGGTTTTTATTACCTTAACTACATGGGAAAGAAGGATCTCATACACTTTCTCCTATAATGACTTAAAATCACCAAGCCAATGGGGGCAATTAATTCGTTTTCAAAGATACAGACTAACTTAGATTTCCTATAGATGAAGAAAAAATCCCTGTCTGAATATATAGTCACCCTGTACTAAACCAGAAATAGAAGTGCTTTATCAGATACAAGACCAGGTTAATGCTTCTTCCTCACTCTTACTTCTATCAGTACTACAGGAACATTCTTGACTCCCCCCAAAAAATTCCCACCAAAAAAGAACGAACTCTAGATGGAGCAGGAGGGGGCAAGCATCATAGGTATAAACAAAAGTTCAAAGTGTAAATATCCTTATAGCTAGAGGGAAAAGAGTGAGAGTAAGAGAGGAAAGGAGGAGGGGCAAGGGGCAGAGGAGAGGAGAGAAGGAAAGGGTATGAAAAGGAGTCCTGTGACTCATTCTCTGGAGCTTGTGAGGGGGTATGAACGACCTCAACTCAACAGAGCACCTTATAAACATGCTAATTGCCTTGCAGACCCCCTTGTTAATCTCACTAATGGCATTTGAGCTAGCATGATACCTGAAAGTCCTACCTCTACAACGTTTTTAGCAGGATAAACCTGGTCTCACTATTTTACATTATCATAAATAAACCTGGAATATATGGATTTATGAGTGACGACTGGGTGGAAAATGAGGCATAGTTACATGAGCGTTTTCCTATTTTTGCCATTAACAAACTATCAAATGGAAGCCTTTGAAGACTGAACTGGCTTCCTCTCATTGTCACTGTTTCTGCATAAATTTTTTGAAGACCTCTCTGTTAACACAAAATCAGAATGTATCATAATGTGAAAGACCAGGGCTATTTTGGAAACATGTGTCTGATGATTTCAGGTTCCTCTAGGGAAGGAATGTTTTATCTATGCCTAGAGTTTCCCCTATGCTCCTTCAACTCATTAGTGAAGATTGGTACTAGATAAGAATATATGATTTATGTGAGTCCAATAGGAAATTCAGTGCTTTATATCTGCACAATATATATTTATTTTAACTTTTGCGGGGGGCCTGGGTGGCTCAGTGGGTTAAAGCCTCTGCCTCCGGCTCAGGTCATGATCTCAGGGTCCTGGGATCAAGTCCCGCATCGGGCTCTCTGCTCAGCAGGGAGCCTGCTTCCTCCTCTCTCTGCCTGCCTCTCTGCCTACTTGTGATCTGATCTCTCTCTGTGTCAAATAAATGAATAAAATCTTTTAAAAAAATCCCTTTGCAGGGAGAGAAAGGAAAGAAAAGTAAGAGAAGTGGACCCAAATATTTCCCCTTACTGTGTTGTCCCCAGTTCTCAGAAATCACAAGTCTAAGAAAAGGCCAGGGTCAAGACTAGTGAGGGATAAAACTATTATTTTTGTAACTGTGATACATTTTTTAAGGTGTTATAAGCATTTTTAAAATTCTATATTGAAAATCATGTAGGGGCACCTGGGTGGCTCAGTCGGTTGAGCGTCCGACTCTTGATTTCAGCTCAGGTCATGATCTCGGGGTTGTGAGATCGAGCCCCACATCAGGCTCTGTACTCAGCAGGGAGTCTACTTGTTCATCTCCCTCTGCTCCTCTCCCCACTCTCACATGCACACTTCCTCTCTCTCTCTCTCTCAAATAAATAAATAAACTCCTTTTAAAAATTTACAAAAGGAAAATTATATAAATGACATTCAAATTTTTTGAAGTTACCTTAGAATAGATCTTAAAGATACTCCTTAAGTCATCTTTACTGTTTAACTCCTGAAATGTTTTTGGTAATTTTCAGATCCCTCCTCTCCCCAGTTAAGCTTTAAATGCCTTGACAATGCTTGTGCCTTATGCATCTTCATCTCATCCTTAGAAACTTATTATCTCACATAGAAAAAATGAGAATAAATACTGGATAGTTTGTTTTGATTTCGAGGAAAAATAAGCACATTTGGGGGAACTGAGCCATGATCCTAATAAATATTCTCATAAAGGAAGAGGTAATAGCAGATTAAAGGCATTCTATACAATGTTTGTAATCTACGTAATCTCATTGGCATTAGTTGATTAAATTATATTTTGAGAGCAGTTTAGCCATCAGCTCATTCATTTTCCATGTTTTTGTGGGTGGAAAGCAGAGAGAAATGCTTGATGGAGTTGGTTTCCTCATTGAACTGTGCTGTAAACCGTAAATCATTGAAAGTTGCTGTTTTAGAGAAAGTATTTTTAAGTGAATATATTCCTTTAGTAGCTCCTCTTGCCAAAACTGTTAGGAGGATATCTTAGGAAAATGCCTTCTAATCCTATTCCTATCAAAATGCACAGGCTGGGCACCTGGGTGGCTCAGTGGGTTAAAGCCTCTGCCTTCGGCTCAGGTCATGATCTCAGGGTCCTGGGATCGAGGCCCACATCGGGCTCTCTGCTCCGCAGGGAGCCTGCTTCCTCCTCTCTCTCTGCCTGCCTCTCTGCCTACCTGTGATCTCTCTCTGTGTGTCAAATAAATAAATAAAATCTTTTTAAAAAAATGCACAGGCTGCCTTCAGAAGCTGAGGTTGTTCCGTGAGGCACATAAGCCTGTGTCTTAATATTAAAAGAATTTGAAAGAAGTTGGGCTGACGTACATGCGTAGAGTCTCAGAGACATGTTGTGGCAGAACCATAGTGGCATCCGGAGGGAAAGGAAAGACCTCCAGTTGGCATTTAGTTCCACACAAGCAGTTCTTGCCATTCCTTGCTGAATGTTAGACGTCATTAACAAACGCATACAAATTAGATTAATTGCATAAATGTCGAATGTTGGTGAAAAGAGAGCCAGGTTTTTTTCAAATATGGTTTTGTTTTGTTTTTGGTAAGGGGAAAAGTCACCCCGTTGTATGTTTTTAAATAGACTTTATTATTAAGGAACTTAGAGTTGTTTATCTAACTTCGTATCTTGTACACTCAGCTGCCAAGCCGTTTCTTTTTACTGTAAGCACCGCAGAGGAGCAAAAGTCATCCTTACTCTGCTCAGTCTCGTTCATCATCAACAAAATTGCCAATTATATTCCAAGTCCTTGAATGTATTGCTTGAGAAGAAGATGTTTAAGCTGAAAGGAAGCATCTCAATGTTGGGGTGGAAAGCTGAGCTTTCTCTACTGGTTGGTAGAGCCAAAGCATACTAATCTTGTTTTGACTTCTGAACTGGAAAAAATTAATATGGACGATATGGAGAAAACATGTTCAAACTACAAAGTCATTTTTCCTGAGAAGTTATCTGACTGTACCTGTAACTATACCTCAGAGCATATCAGAGGGCTCAAATGTGGAACATTTCTTTAAAATTAAAACCTAAAAATCCCACTGTCTAATAGAATGTATAAAAATAGCTACCTCTGACGGATATGGGATGAGCAGAGGAATGCTGAATAATGCCATCTGACAGTTTGGGCCATACCTTTATACTGGTTGCTGTGGCCTGAAAAAATATAGGATTAAGTCAATAAAACATTGGGGGGGAAAAATAACATAAACATAAAATATTTTAAATTAAAAACACTGAAAAATCAATATTGCTTGGGGAAGCATGAATCCCAGACCAGCAATATTTTTACCCAAATAACCTCTAGTTCTGTAGTGAACAAACACCTTTCTCACCACATTTTATAAACAGAGAGTGAAGAAAAGAGTACTTAGTGTTGTTGGCTATACTTCTCCAAGATGGTAACTTTATTCAGAGTTTCAGGTTTGACTCTACGAGCTTCAGAATTTATTCAGAGTACTTGGTCAGTTTAGGATTGCAAACTACAAAGAGAGACATGGTAAAATAATGACAAGGATCATTCATAGTGGGGGCTCTAGTATACAGATGATGGTTGTTGTATAGATTAATAACACACCTAAGGAAATCTGTGGGAAATTTCAGTTGGAATATAAAACACTGAACTAAGGCAGAGGTGACATTAAAAAAAAAACCCACCTAGGAGATTAAATTTAGGCATAAGTATGTAATGCTGTAAATTCTATAGGTCTGATAAAATACCATAGATGGCAGGTCCCCACCCCTTTCCACGGTTTCACATTGCACGGTTTTGGTTACCTGCGGTCATCCGTGGTCTGGAAGTAGGTGATGTTCCTTCCAACGTACCGTTAGAAGGTCAGTAGTAGCCTCACACTATATCAGAGTGTCTACATGGTTCTCCTCACTTCAGCTCATCACGTTAGGCACCTTATCATTCTCACATCATCACAAGAAGAAGGGAGTGTAGTACAATAGGATATTTAGAGAGAGAGAGATGACATTCACATCATGTTTATTATGGTTTATTGTTATAATTGTTGTATTTTATTATTATTGTCATTAATCTCCTACTGTGCCTAATTTATAAGTGAAACTTTACCATAGGTATGTATGTATAGGAAAAAACATAGCACGTGAGGGCTTGGAATGTATGCCCTGTGGGTAAGGGGGGCTACCGTAAACCCTTTTGTAACTGTTACTCAGTGATCTTCATTGCTCTAAGAATACAGGGGGTGACCCTGAGTACAGTGGCATCGCTTCTGCTTCTAAGACAGTCAGAAGATATGTAAGCCACTCTTAGTATATAGTAGACACTATAAAGATAGAATTGAATCTGGTTTTTTTCAAATTTGAAAACTAATTTCAGATAAACTCTAACTTGGGCAGTTCTTGATACTTTGATTTGAGTGCTCCAGTAAGCCTATTTTTCCAATTTCCAAGCTTCTTGTACCTGTTTCAAAGAAAGAAGACAGTCCTTTAAATGTCTAACTGCCTGGGTCTTCCTCAGATCGTCTTCCGTGAGAGTTCAAATCATACCACTATGAATAACAACAACAAAGAAAAACCATTTGGTCAGACCATATGTTTCATGTGTATGTCTGTTTCAAGGTTCACAGTAGAAAGTAGACTTACTTTCAGCTTGGTCTACAGTGGCAAAGTGTATCTGGTGTGTAAGCAGGACGGCTCTTGAAGCTGAGTCCTGAGTGCACTCTTTCTGCAACCCCAAGAAGTAAACCTTTGAACTATAAACATTGACTTTTCTAAGTGTCCCAGGTAAAGGCTGACGGAGGGGTTTGGTTTATTGTTTTGTTTTCCGCTGGTGCTTTGTTATCGTATGGGTTGAGAACAGACTAGATGGACAGGATGTAACTAACTGCTGTGTGAATGTCCTTGGTGGGCCATGTAGGGTGGAGGTGAGGAAACAGGAGGGGCCAGAGTGGAAACAGAGACCAGTTAGGTCTGGGGAAAGCACTGGTGGTAGATTCAATAACAGTAGGAGTGGAGATCAGGATAAGGAGTTGGGAGGTATGCTTTGGAAGCCATCACCAGGTCTTGCTGATACCTTAAAGGTCAGGACTAAAGGAAAGTGGACAACACAGAGGTCTCCTCAGCTTTTGGCGGGAACACATACCTGAGGGTGAGCGAGGTTGGTGGGGGAAAACAAGAGATCTGTCTTAGAGACAAGGAACGGCACCAGTGGGTGACCCACTGGCCACTCTTTACCCCCAGCAGGACCACACAAACATAGAATCTAAATGAAAGAATGAGCCTGCCAACCAGAGAGCCACCCCTCTATGTGGCAAATGCTGGAGCTGCTTGGGTTTAGATCTATTAAGTTTGAGGCACCGATTGGGGACCCAGGGGTGCAGCTAGAAATACAGAACTGAAGCTCAAGGAAGGGGTCAGGCCAAGGACTCTAACCTGGGGAGTCCTTCACATGTACATGGTTCTTAGAGTCCTTGAACAAAATGCCATCATATGGGTATGAGAGAAGAAGCCGGAGGACTTCGCGATATTAAACTTCTCTCTGCTCTGCCAAAGGCAAATGTGTTAATGAATAGATTTGTTGAATTAATTAACCGAGCTGTATTTATTAGGTACTGCTGTGCCAGATATTATATTAGGCACCAGAGATATGGTAATGAGCAATCCAGGCATAGCCGAGGTCCTCCCAGAACTCCCGTAACCCCCAGAGCACTTCCTGTCCTCCTAGTGAACGACATAGGCATGGAACACCCAGAACATGGGGCCAAAGATGGGCCAGGGAGGTGGCCAGTTGCTGTTGACTCTGCCTGCATAGATGTTAAGATGGCATATTTTTGCAAAGAAGTGACACCAATGATGCAAAATGTGTAATGCTTCTAGTGGAACGGAAATAACTGGGGACAAGAAAGAAGACCATGAAAAGAGGTTCAGTATCTAGTCACTAAGGAAACACACATCAAAAACAAAAAACAAAACCCACAATGAGATACCACTTTACACCCAGTAGAATGGCTATTAAAAAAAAAAAAAGCATGGCTGAAGACGTGGAGAAATTGTAACCCAGGACATTGCTGAAAGGAATGTAAAATGATGCAGCCACTGTGGAAAACGGCTCAGTCATTCCCCAAATAAGTCACACATAGAATGATCATCTGATTCAAAAATTGCTCTTCGAGGCGGATATCCAGAAGAACTAAAAGCAACAACTAAAACAGATAACATTGTTACTAATGTTGGTAGTAGCATTATTCACAGCAGCTAATAGGTGGAAGCAACCCAAATGGCCATGAGCAGATGACTAGGTAGCAAGATGTGGTTCATACGTGTGATGGGATATTATTCACCTTAAAACAGAACAAAATTCTGATACATCTCATAACATGAATGAACCTTTAAAAGACTATGCTAAGTGAAATAAGCCAAACACAAAGGACAAATCCTATATGATTCCACTCATGAGGTACCTACAAGAGTCAAATTCATCAAGATAGAAAGTGGATTAGTGGTTGCCCAGCAACGAGGTGAAGAGCAAAGGAGTGTTATAGTTGAATGCATACAGAGTTTTCGTTCGGGATGATAAAACATTTCTGGAAATAGATAGTAGTGATGGTTGTACCACAGTATGAATGTACTTAATGCCAGTGAATTGTACACTTGCAAATGGCTAAAATAGTAAATTTCATGTTATATATATTTCACGACTATAAAAAGTTGCCCTCAAAATAAAGGATTACTTAATAAATTTGTATAGGATTTAAACAAATAAAAGAGCTAAAGAACTATTTTTATTTTAATTCTATATTTTCAATCTATACGAAACTATAAAAACAGGGCGCCTGGGTGGCTCAGTGGGTTAAAGCCTCTGCCTTCGGCTCAGGTCATGATCTCAGGGTCCTGGGATCGAGGCCCACATCGGGCTCTCTGCTCAACAGGGAGCCTGCTTCCTCCCCTCTCTGCCTGCCTCTCTGCCTACTTGTAACCTCTCTCTGTCAAAAAAATAAATAAATAATCTTAAAAAAAAACTATAGAAACATACATAAACTAGGTGCAAGAAGTAGAGAGCTTTTTCTTAGGCATCTGAGACTTTTCCCTATGCTTTCAAAATGCATTGTGTGATTTACTTCCTTGAATTGGCCTGTAATATAGGAGTACAACACGATTGCAGACATTAATTGGTATATTCATGAACTGTTCTGAAATTCTAAAATGAAAGCATAAAACTATAAAATGCATTATTATTCATTAAAGATGCATAGTTCCTAAGGCTGCCTCTGATCATTGTCAAAGCATAAGTGGCCACTTCCACCCATAATTAGCCAATTTAGTATGAAGTTATTTTTTTACTTGGTATATTTTGCTTAACCTCAGTTATGTTTGTAAAAACAAAAACTTATTTGTTGCTTTCAAAATTTCACACAAATGCTAAAATAATTCGAATACACTTAAGAAATGGTTGGATTCTCTTTGCCTAAGAAATACCTCAAGTAGCTGTTTAAAGATTCAGTCTTGACTGATGGAGTCATTCAATACGTATTCATTTACCATAGCGTGTGTGCCAGATACAGTGCTAGCTGCATATGATACCTTTAGTAAGCAACACCCATGATCTCCCTAAAGTGGAGCCAGAGAGATAATAAGTATGAACACGGATTAACACAGAAAAGGGATGAGATCCTATATCCAGGCACTTTAGAAGGAGGGAACTGGTCAATACAGGAAATTAAAATGACGCTGTGACTGTTCTTGGAGGGGATGGACAGAAAACTGGAAAAGCTCTCTGGCTGATGGGGATGAATTACATGGGGACCCCATGTATGCAAATAGTGAAAGGTTATTAATGAAATCCAGGTGAAAGGTGATAGTAGTGGGACCTTGATGATGGTCGATTGGAAATGTTGAGATGGAGAGAGATTTGAGAGAGATTTAGGAGGTAAAAATCCTTGGGCCTTGAGGATAGGTGAATGGGAGAGGAGTTGCCAAGAGAAAGATAAACATGTCAAGGAATCACACCTCAGTTGCTTGGCAATGGACAGTTGACAACTCTTTATAGCGAGATAGGGAATGCTGAAGAGAGACCACATTTGGGTGGCAACATGATTGTGGACATTGGAGTCTGAGGTGATTTGTGACATCCAAGGAACTGCCAGGTAGACAGATGATAAGTGTCTAGAGTCCAGAAGAGAGGTAGGTGGGTCTGGACTGGAGTTATTAACTTCAATAGCATTTGTGTGTAACTGGTAAGTAAAACCATGGGTATTAATGAGACTGTAATGCTAAATTGTGGAAGGGTGGGGCTTCCTGGGTGGCTCAGTGGGTTAAGGGTCTGTCTTCAGCTTGGTCATGATCCCAGGGTCTTGGGATTGACCCCTACTCAGTGTGGGGATTGACCCACATTGGGCTCCCTGCTCAGCGGGGAATCTGCTTCTCCCTTTCCCTCTTCCCCTTCCCCTGCTTGTGCTCTCTCTCACACTCTCGCTTTTTCTCTGTCAAATAAATTAAACATAAATAAATAAATACTTTTAAATAAATTAATTTAAAAATAAATAAGTTGTGGAAGGGTAATTTTTAAAGCTCTTTGCTTTCTGAGGTACAGTTGCACCATTAAAAGCAAATTTTAAGACTGAATTTTTTTGAATAATAAAATGAAAACATTTAAAATTCGGACAAATACACATTCAAATTATCATACTGGTTGTTGTATCAGGGTGGAGAAATCAAAGGAGACCTTAATTTCCTTCTCACTGTTTTATTTTATTTAAAAAGAAGCTGTTGGCAAAGGCAAAATGTTAACTGTTACTAACCCTGGGCAGTGGGAGAAAACTTAGTTGTTACTTTGCATTCTAGACCTTTTTTTTTTTTACTTCCTGAAACTCTTCATCTAAAACAAACATGTTAAAAATACACCATTATACATCTCAACTATCACTGGCCCATGAAATACTTGGTACCAACTTGGTTGCCATTCAGAATTTGCATCAGTGAGTAAACTAATTCCTACAGAGTTCTTGGTTTTTGATCAGCAGAGTTGCACCAAAATTACTTAACCTGACAAGTAACTTGTTTTGAGCTTGCACTGATGCTAAGAAACTATTACATTTGTGTTAAAAACTGCAGAATTTGGGGGCCACCTGGCTGGCTCAGTCAGGAGAGCAGGCAGTTCTTGATCTTGGGATCGTGGGCTCGAGCCCCGCATTGGAGGATTACTAAAAAAATAAACTTACGGGGCACCTGGGCGGCTCAGTGGGTTAAAGCCTCTGCTTTCGGCTCAGGTCATGATCTCAGGGTCCTGGGATCGAGGCCCGCATCAGGCTCTCTGCTCAACAGGGAGCCTGCTTCCCCCTCTCTCTCTGCCTGCCTCTCTGCCTACTTGTGATCTCTCTCTCTCTCTCTGTCAAATAAGTAAATAAAATCTTTTAAAAATATAAATAAATAAATAAATAAATAAATAAATAAATAAATAAACTTAAAAAAAACTGTAGAATTTTGTTCACTGTTTTTCCCTTTCAGTTTCCTTTTCTGCTATGTCGTTTCTGTGGTCCTATCTTCACATTCCCTGACTCCTGCCTTACCTGTGTCAAATCTACAGATGAGCCCATTTAAAGCATTCTTCATTTTGCTTATTGTGTTTTTGATGACTAACATTTCCATTTGACTCATCCTTAGTTTCTAGCTCTCTGCTGAAATTTCCTATCTGGTCTTTCTACTGTCTTCCTTCCTCATTAAAGCTTTTAACATATTAATTACAGTTATTCCAAATCTTCTCTCTGATAGTTTCAACATCTGGAACATATCTTAGTCTAGATGTGATGATTGCTTTGTCTCTTTAGACTGTGACTTTTCTTCCACGAGGCCTGCCTTGTATTTAGGGGGTGAACGGATACATCTTATACAAAGGAGGATATACTGAGATAAATAGACCTTTCGGGCAATGACTTATCTTAATCTGGTTGGGAGGTGGGCTGTGTTTGAAGTTAGTTTTTACTGTGGTTATCTTTGTTAACCTGTGTTGTTACTATGGGCCCCAGAGCATTCAAATTCCTCTTGTAACCTTGTTTCATGACTGGAGGCATGTTAGTGTCATGATGGGGTGTAGGAGAAGAATTCTGAAGGACGTAATCCTTCTAGGATTCTGATCAACACACGGTTGACCTGGATCCTGGGGGCGTGGCCTTCAGAGTTGCTTCTGCCTCTCCTCCGTGGGTAGACGTTTCTCCCCTCCCACACCCTTCCCCCAGTTGTAGTGGGCATCTACCAGTGTTCTCAGTCTGTGACCTTGAGGCCCTTTTTCCTGCAGTTCAAGGCCTTTTTTCTTTTCTGTTTTTTTAAACAAGGATGAATTGGCGGGGCGGGGGGAGGGGGAGTTGGTCTGCGTCTGAGTGGTATTCCTTTCCCCCAGCTGTGGGGGTTTTTCCGCCAGTGCCCTCAAGCGATGTCCTTTCCTCTGCAGATCAAGCCTTTTCTTCCTCATGGGAGAAGGTTCTGGAGGTTCACAGTGGCTGGCCCTTCTCTACTCAGCACCACCAAGGATGGGGGGACCTTTGCCCAGATTCTCCCCCTCCTCCCTGTGAGATCCTAGTGCAGTTCCTGGAAGAAAAAGCCCATAAAAGGTTGGGAACTCTCCTATGACTACAGCACCCTGAGGAGCTTCACGCTCAGGGCCTCACATGGCCTCCAGGAGTGTCCTCTCCCTACCAGTTCATATACCATCAGGTGACCTCTTCCCCAAGTATCCAAAGGTTCAGGCCCTGTGTCTTGCTGAAGGCACCGCTCTCCAATTTTGGGACATCTGGTCATCCTATGATCTCATTTCTCCAATAGCTTGATGAAAAGTCATTAATGTATCCATCTAGATTTTTCTTGTTGTGAGTGTGGGAGCTACCTCTTTGCAGCTCTCTACATCTCTCTGTTGAAACCAGAAAGCTGAGCTATACTTTGGTAAATTAATGGCAACAAGTTTTTTCCTCTCATAACAAAAGTGATAAATGTTCATTATGGAAAACATTTTAAAAAAGGATAAAGAAAAAAATTTCAAAATCAACCATTACCACCCAGGCAACTGCTCTGAATGTGTTGGTAATTATTTTTCCAGTTTTTAAATTTGTCCTAATGAAATAGTATGTATAATTTATATTTACCCTTACATAATGGCACATAATACTACATTTATATGATTGTATCCTACCTTTTGTTGCAGAGTGCAAGTTTATACTTAGATGCAAAGTACTTCTTTCTTTACCCATTGGAAGGCACACGTCAGCTATCTGCCCAACTGAAATGCCTTTGGCTTAATAACAAGTAGACAAGTAAGACCCCCACAAATTCTGATTTCTCCTCATTAATACAGGTTCTTTGATAGTTCTCTACAAACCCTGTACTGTTGCTTGACTCAAAACCCGGAACACAGTGGGGGTTTTTAGGGAGAACTCTAGAGACTACACAGAGTATCGATGTCATACTCCTTTACCATATCTTGCCTAAGTTCACCGGTTTGGATCTTATGTAGGAAGATTTGTCTAATACTTGCAAAATATGTTTTGCTCCTTTGCCTCCAATAACCGCCCCCCCCCATATTTGGTTGGTTACACCAGTGTAACCAGTGGCATAAAATGATTTCACCCACTAGAGGATGACCCCGAATGGGAATTTACAGCATCGAAAATAAAATTGTCTAAGGCAATTGTTGAAGTGAACCATATGGAAATGAATGTACATATGTAATACATCACCCCCCAGTCTATCTTCAAATGTTCCCTCAAAATTTGTTCAGTTGAAAAAAAATTTGTTTTAAGGTAAGTCAGTCTTTTGTCATCAGAGAGAATGTAATTTATTTTTTTCCCTCTCGTCTATGTCCAGTTCTGTTGTGTTCCCCACATCTCCTTGTCTGAACACATAAATCAAAATACATCCAGTATCAAGATACTTGTCATATGCAGCACTTTTTCCACAGATACTTATTTTTTAAATATTTAAACAACTTATCGGGCGCCTGGGTGGCTCAGTGGGTTAAAGCCACTGCCTTCGGCTCAGGTCATGATCCCAGGGTCCTGGGATCGAGGCCCACGTCGGGCTCTCTGCTCAGCAGGGAGCCTGCTTCCTCCTCTCTCCTCTCTCTCTGCCTGCCTCTCTGCCTACTTGTAATCTCTCTCTCTGTGTCAAATGAATAAATAAAATCTTTAAAAAAAATAAAAATAAAAAATTAAAAATTAAAAATTAAAAAAAACAACTTATCTCCCATCATCCTGTCCTGCCTTTTTTAAAAAACTAACGATTAGCTGGTTTCTCTTCCGTTCTTACTCCATTAGAAATACCGGACCCTTGGTTATAATTTGTTTAGCTCGTCACAGTTTTTAGGTGTACTATTGGGAGATTGTTTTTTGTCTTCAAATTTAAAGAGGGAGCATTTTAAATTCCTTTTAAGTCAAAATAAAACTGTTCTATTCTAAAGCTTCCTTTAAAAAAATAGAACCAAATCCTCATCGGTAGTAATTAATTTTGACAGTGTAGGCTCAGTAGCGATTCACAAACCTGTACTTTGTGCATCGGCATTCCTCATTATTCTAATTAAAGTGGAACATTGTGCCCTCGCTAATCATTAATGGGTTTTCATTTTGTAAATGACATTTGCAGAAGTTAAAACAGTGAGTTCATGTGAAGTCCACAGGCAACAGTGTTGAAATTAGCATCACCATAGCAACAGTCTTCTATCATTAGCATTCAGGGCAACAGGAGGTGTTTTGTTGTGTTTTGTTTTCCCAAAAAGGAAAAAAAAAATCTTCAAAGGCAGAGCCTACTGAAACTCTCTTAGTAGATATTTATGTTTCTTGTGTGTATGTTGTACTGTACTAGGTCTCTGAGTCTGTATAGAATTTTTTAAATGGCAATGCAATCATCTTCTTTCTAGATTTGTAAAATCTAGATAGTAAAATTTCATGATCTTTCTCCAGCTGTACATGTCTGACCTGCTGAGCAGCATTTACTCATTGCCAACCCACTGTTCACCGATACAGTTCCTTGTGTGGACCAGGAGAATCTGTATTCTTGAACATGTTTGGTTCAATCTAAAAGTGTTAGAAACATTCATGATTTTTGCACTTAATATATGGGGAATAGATTTATGCTATTAGATTCTCTAGTGAACTCATTTAGGAAAAAATAGAACTATGTTGTAGATATAGGTCAATGATTAGTCTCATTCATCTTTAGATGAAATTTAAAAGTAAGTCAAATAGAGACTAATGTTATCTTACCTGAGTCTCAAGGAAGAGTATACTATCTGTGTGTGTGTGTGTGTGTTTGAATTCTAATATTCTGAAAAACTTTAACAGTGGGATATCTAGCATTCATTATTTTCACTAAAATGCATAAAAAGAGCACCATATTGACCTACCAGCTGCTTCTCAATCAGACCAGTCGTAGGTAATTATGAAATTGAAGTGAAGCTTTATTTCCATTTATGATACACAAATGCCATAGCTCGAACCTAGAAGTATTGCCCCAAGCTTGGAGGGAGACGGGTATGCGTGTACCTTTTACTATTCAACATGAATCATAGTTGTCTTCCCTGATACGTGTGAGGACAAGAAGTTGTACATTCCACTCCGGTGCCTAAAGACAAGCCTGTGCTAGCTCACGCCAATAAAACAAAATGGAGCAGAGGACATGGCTTTCGGTTAGGGATACATGTGTGCCATCTGTCCCACAGTGGGTGAGTCCCTAGATCACTTGAGCCACTCAGCCAGTGGACTATAACTTAGTGTTCCCATGGTATCGAAAGGTGGCACCCCCCAGCAACCATAGAGTCAACTGTGTGCTCCAGGACAGTAGGACCACGGAGCTCATATGTATACATACGCACAGACACGGCGACCAGAAGAGAGCTTTTACTTTAGAGTTTCCATCTACCTTAACCCTGTGGAGAGGCAGTACAAGCCTCGGATGTCCATATGTATACTATGCACTGTGTGAAAATAACTCAGATTCATTAGGCAGAGATCCACGTCCGAGGAACGCAGGATAGGAGGTGACATGGGTAGTCCAGTTAGAAACGTAGCATATAATCATAGACTTAAGATTTCACAGGCTTTTCTCCAATTTTCTATCCATCACTTTCCCTAGCTGAGACATCAGTATTTGCAAGTGACCATGCTTTCTCTATACACAATAACATCAGGGGCAGGAAATTCAGTACAGACTTCAGAAAAGACGAATTTTCTAAAGAGTAGATCACTCTACAGATGCCGAAGTATGTGCTATGACATCGAAACGCACATAATGAAGACGAACTAACGGTTTAGAAAGATCCTACTTGACCTCGAGTACTCTAAGGTCTCATTCAATTTAGAGCCATGCCAATAGGTGTGTAGAGCATGAAACCTAAAGGATAATGAAAAGCCTTCGGCCCTGGTGTCGGCTAGAAAGTTCTTCCACTCGGAGATGTGAAAGCATTTATGCCTCAGCACCGGCAACATTATGACTAAAATTCGTGTGAGCGGAGATTGCAGTTATCAAACCTGTTATTTATTCCCACTTGGCCAACTGTAATTCTTTGACCAAGCTCAGTAGTTCTTTGTACCATTAGGACCCACTTGTCTGCCTTGAGATTAGGCTTAGAAAGAGGCCTATAAAATAGTTCTGTGCTGGAGATCAGTCTCTTGACCCACTATAAAGGGAGCCATAAACAGTTTTCTCAGGGGAATCATTCACAATACTGCAGGTCTCCATAAAAATCTCTGTGACAAAATTGTCTTTACCGAAGTCATCATCCAGTGGACTAAAAAATAGGTTACTGTTAGCTTTTTGAAACGAAAAAAGTGGGGCCTTCTCAGTTATACTTTGAGTAGTTGTTCACCACCAAGAGCCCTCAAGCTATCGGTCTTATTTTTAGATGCCATACTTCTGGATAGTTAGAGAATTTATAGAGTATGGTTTAAAGAATTATTCAATTGTAGGGCAATCATTCAACTTATTCCCATGGCAGAGCTCAGCCGAAAGCATTCCAGATCAACGAGAACCTATTCTCTTCTGATTTAGGAAGGAGATTTCCCATCTTTTCATGGATAATCCATGTTCAATGATTTAACACCTCGGGAAGATTTTCCTAATAGCTCCTTCCGATCTTAAATCTTTGGTCTGTCCTCAGGGACATATCAGAGTTAGTTACCAAACTTTTTAATGTCTCGCATTGTGAAAAGTCACTTTGGGGATTGTTTTTTCTCCTACGTAGTATGTGTTTCTCTGCACTTAACACTTCACCCTCCGCTTTGAAGCTTGAGGTAATGCAAATGAATCACTTACATTATCAAAGTTAAGTGTCTCTTACAAGTGTATTCTCAGCAACCACAATTAAGAGCTTCTTCGTGTCTGGCTGGTATACAGGTCTTAATTTATTTTCGTCCATTCCCCCACCCCAAAGAGAGCACTCAAACAGAATCAATTTCATGTATCACTAGGATATAATACCAGTTTGCACACCTTGAAATTTTATCGCAAACAAGTGTATGCCGTCCCTAACAAACACAGACGAATACTCAATGCCAAGTGCACTCTGCTAAAACACACTGCACACTGGACACTTTAAGAGCATCTCCTAGAACTGCATGATCAACACTACGTCACTCAGCACAGGAATTTTCCTTTTGAGTTCTATTTAAGGAAATAGATTGAGTGTGCCATAACCCACACAATTCTTGCCTTTCTAAAGTGGTCACTTTCTGCTGTTATCATTCAAGGGATCGGGTCTCTTCCTCCAAAGACCTTGGATTACCTGGGATGGAAACCTTGTCCTTTAACTTATCTCTGACAGCACGCTTCCATAATGTGTCATCAGTCTGGTATCTAGAGTCAGCTAATAAAACAGCAGAAATGGGTTTGCTTATGTGTGAAGAGATAATAAAATCATGAAAAAATAAGAAGCAGCAAGAATCTTAAAGCTAATGCAGCCCAAACTCTTCATCTTACAGATAGGAAAACAGAAGTTCAAAAGGGGAAAGCAATTTTGGTAAGGTGGTTAAACTGACCTAGAAAACTGGATTTTGTGTTTCCTGGTCCTGTGGTCCCTCTACAAAGCCACGGTCATTGGCGGAAAAGCCACATGCCAGCAGGGGATTTCCAAGTCGTCCCGTGCATTCATATCACACTTCATAAAACACTTTTACATCTGTTAGGTCATTTGATTCTCGGATTGTGCTGCGGAGGGTTTGGAGCGCATCTATGGTAATCCTCATTGGTACAGATATGGAAACCGAGGCTTGCTCGGAGGAGGTTTCACTTACGGAAGATCACTTACCATGGAGCAAAAGCGGGGCGGGGGTGGGGGGAACCCAAGCTTCTCTTCTCTACACGGGGACTTGTCACGCTGCGCCGTAGGGGTGCTTCGTTGCTGTTGGTGAGGCTCGTAAGGGGAAGACTTTTATAATCATGTCTCTTTCATCCCAAGCCAGTCATTCTACTTTTCACCTAAGCTTTGGAAAACAGTATGTCCTTTCTTGAGCTTGTTGCTTTAACCATTTGTGTGAAGGTCAGAACTGTGTTTTATCAAATATCCACCGCACATTGCCCCCCCACCCCCACCTGTGTCTCACTCCGGACTCGAAATGGTCCTGTCCTTCATGCACCTTAAGAGCAGCAAACATGGGAAGTTTTCTCTATCCATACTATACAGAAGCCAGTATATAAGAGGGCTGTGGAAAATAACCAGCAGGGGAGGCTGCAGCGCTGTAATTTTAACCCGAGCTTCATTACCACGTTCAAGTATCTCAGTTCGGTAAATGGATCTAAAACGACCATGCGGTTTTTTCCTAAAATGCTGTTAAAACAACTACAAAGAAAATCATGAGGCAATACTACTTCAGTAATATCCTGTGTTGAACCCATTGTTTTCAAGGGTATTTTCCAAACAGATTGCTTAAATCTTTTATCTTGAAGAAAAACGCATTCAGAAAGCATACAAAAATGATAAATGTTCGGTTCAGGGCAATCGTCACAAAATGAACACACCCACCTTCACCATCTAGCGCAATAAATAAAATATTACCAGTATCTCCAAAAAGAGTATGTCTGTCTGTCTCTCTGGCTGTCTACCTTTTCCTGAGAGAGGGAAAGCAAAGATGGTAAAATGTTAACACTTGGTGCGTCTAAATGAATGGTTTGTGGGTGTTCTTTAACTTTTTGGTAGGTTTGAAAATTTCAAAATAAAAATTGAGGGATAAAGATAAAACAGTACTAAACATCTCAGAAACCACCACCCCGTCCGACCCCACCCCCTCTCCCCGTCACTGTTCCTTCCTCATCCTAAAGGTAACCTCTCCCCTGCCTTTTAACACCATGGTTTAGTTTTGCCTGTTTTTTAACTTTGGGAAAATGGAATCATAAAGTCTGTAAACTTCTGTGTCTGTGACTCAGCGTTGTGTTTATGAGGTTGTCTCATGTCGTTGTACATAGCTATCATTCTTTTTCATTGCTATATGATGACCTGTTATAAAAATATACCATAATTTATCCATTCTGTTAGTGATGGACATTCTGGTTCTTTCCAGTTTGGAGGCATTGTAAGGCTCTAGTGAATATTCTTTTATATGTCTTTTGGTGCACATGAGCATAGATTTATGTTAGACGTATGTCTGGGAGTAAAATTGCCGACTTTGCTCAGGTATGCATGTGCTGAGCTTTCAGAGATACTTCCAGTTTTCCAAAATGGTTGCACCAATTTACACTCCTGTTAGCAACATGGGAAAGTTGTAGCTGCTTCACATCTCAACCATATTTGATATTGTCGGTCTTGAAATTTTAGTCATTGCACCGCGTGTGTAGTAGAATTCCATTGTGATTTTAATTTGCATTCCCCTCATTACTTGTGAGGTTGAATATGGTTACATGTTTTTATTGACCATTTTCTAAATCTACTTACGTGAAATATCTTGCCTATTTTTTAATTTTGTCTGTCTTTTTCTTATTGATTTGTAGTTCTCTATATGTTCTGGATTACGGTGCTTTGTAAACTACATGTGTTGCAAATATCTTCTCCCATTATATAGCTTGCTTTTTAACTCAATTATTGAGTATTTGATAGAATGAAGTCCTTAATTCTAATGTAGTCCAATATATAACTTTTCCTTTTAGATAATTCTTTCAGTGTCCTCCTTGCCCAACTCAAGATCATAAATATTTTCTCTAACGTTGTCTTCTAGAAATTTTATTTATTTTTTAAGTAGGCTCCACACCCAGTGTGGAGCCCAGTGTGGGGCTTGAACTCACAACCCTGAGATTAAGACCTGAGCTGAGATCAAGAGTCAGATGCTTAGCCAACTGAACCACCCAGGCACCCCTAAAAACTTTATTTTATTATCTTTTACATTTAGATATACAGTAAATGTATATCTACTGTACATTTGGAATTGATTTTTGTGTGTGTATCACTTAGTGATAGGGATTTAGTTTCATTTTTAACAATGTGGATATCCCATTGGCTCAGCACCACTTCCATTTCTGAAATTATCCCAACATGTATGTGATGTAAGATGCAAAACTTTGATTTGGGGATGTGTTTTGATAATATTTTGTTTAGGATTACTGCATCCATCTTCACTAGTGACGTTGGTCTGTAGTTCCTGTCAAGCTTTGATATCAGGATGATTGTGGTCACATAAAAGTAAAGTATTGCTTCTTCTGGTCTCTGGAAGTGTTTACATAAGATAGGTATTTCTGCCAGGGACATGACCTGGTCCTGGATTTTTCTTTGAGGGAAACTTTATAATTAAAGTCAATTCCTTAAATACTGTAGCACTCTTCCAGTTTTCTATTTCTTCATATATCAGTGTCAGCTAACTTAAAACACACTAAGGTACTCACATTGCTAAGGTCAGGCCTTGCTGGACTAACTAGGGGTTGCAAATTTCAATGCCAGTGGAAGCTGGCCTACTAATGGAAATGAGCAAGGCTGGCCCAGCAGGAAGGCAATCAGAGCCTTGGTGGGAGGGGAGCCTACAGAGGACATGCCCCTTTACAGAGTGGTAGCTGGCAGCTCCAGCCAATTATTACCAGGTAAGATTCTGAGCCCAATAGGGCCAAATCATTCCTTCAAATGAGAAATGAAAAATTTAGATGACTCAGAAAAAAAAAAAACCTCTGAATATTTAAATGTGGAATAATTCAAATTGAAAAGAAAACTGTGTGGGCTAAACAAAACATGTGGGCACCTGGGTGGCTCAGTAGGTTAAAGCCTCTGCCTTCGGCTCAGGTCGTGATTTAAGGGTCCTGGGATCGAGACCCACATCGGGCTCCCTGCTCAGCGGGGAGCCTGCCTCCTCCTCTCTCTGCCTGCCTGCCTCTCTGCCTACTTGTGATCTCTCTCTCTCTCTCTCTCTCTCTCTCTGCCAAATAAATAAATAAAATATTAAAAAAAAAAAGAAATATGTGTGCATGCCAAATTTAGCCAGAAGACTGCTGGTTTATACCTTTTACTCCAAGCTAACAAAAAGCACAATAGCACACATACAATTCGGTATTTAAATAATAAAGGTTTTTTATATTTGGCTTTACTTATTTAATTTACACTTAAATATAAAAGCTTGTCATTTACCGATAAATGATAAATGATACCATATTTTTGAAAAGTTTAGATTTTTAAAACACCCAAGCCCCTAAACAGTTAGGATATTTTCATTTGCTCTCATGGTTTTGCATTGGTTTTCCCCCAAATCCTATTTTGATGAGAAATTCAGTACCTTTTGGACTTTTCAAAGGACTGATTAGAACTGAGTTGTTCTCACTGAAAGGTTTATCAGTGTCCCTATACCAAGCGTGTGGGGACCACACAGATACATAATGACAACTGTCCTTGTAGTCTATAATTTTAAATATAAAATAGAACACTAAAAATACAAGAACTTTGAACAATTAAACCATTTTCTTTTTTTTAAGATTTTATTTTTAAGTAACTCTACACCCACTGTGGGGCTCGGACTCATGACCCTGAGATAAAGAGTCGCACGCTCCACCCACTGAGCCAGCCAGATGCCCCTTGAGCCATTTTCAAACTAAATTTGACATAAAACAATTCGTATTATTTGGATAATTAATATGTGCAGTATGTAATTTTTGAGCTATTTTCAGGATTAGGTATTGTCTCATTACTACGACCATTATGAAAGACATTACCTATTTATCTGCACACCTAGGGAAAATTTAAGAAATTGGAATGAAAGAACAATAATAAAATAATATAAAATGTAAAATAACAAAATAATCATCTAAGTGACTGTTTTTGATAGAGTTAAGTAATTTTTTTATCAAATTTATGAACCTAAAAATAATTGTTTATTTTTCTAGTTTATAAACTGCATTACACACATGATCTCATTTCATCTTAAAAGAGCACCAAAAGGATGTAGGATAGGTTGTGTTGTTCCCATTTTATACTTGATAGCACTGATGCTTAAAGAGATTATGTGATTGTCTTAGTCTGTTTAGAACAAAATACCACAGACTGGGTAGCTTACAAAAAAAACAAAGTATTGCTCACAGGTCTGAACGCTGGAAGCCCGCGATGGAGGCGCCAGCAAGAGCAGGTGAGGCCTCCCTTCCGGTCACAGACTTCCCTTCCGGTCACAGACTTCCAGTGGTGTCTTCCTGGGAAGGAAGGGGCCAGGGAGCTCTGTGGGGCCTCTCTTAGAAGAACACTAATTCTGGGTGCCTGGGTGGCTCAGTTGGTTAAGCGACTGCCTTCAGCTTAGGTCATGATCCCCGAGTCCTAGGATGGAGTCCCGCATCAAGCTCCCTGCTCAGCTGGGAGTCTGCTTCTCCCTCTGTCCCTCCCCATTCTCATGGTCTCTCTCTCATTCTCTCTCTCTCTCTCTCTCAAATAAATTTTTTTAAAAAGTGAAATAATTCCACTCATGACAGCTCCACCTTCAGTGACCTAATCACCTCCCAGAGGCCCCACCTCCTAATGCCATCACTTTTCAGGGACTAAGAGTTCAATGTAAGTATTTCAAGGAGACAAATATTCAGACCATAGGAGTCATTGCTTTTTTTGAACATCACACATTGTTAAAGTCTCGGTTGAATCCAGCAGTTTCTAGCTTAAGTCTGGGTACTCTTTGCTCCTGTTCTGTGTGAGACACTCCACAAACATGGGTCAGACAGTTGAGGGGATCCAGGCCTTGTCTACAGACTTGCACATATTTTCCCCTTTACCTTTTTTTAAGTGTCTGTTAGGCAAATCAGGAAATGAAACATAACCTGAAAGGTTCTATTTACTTTTTTAATTTGATGTGGAACTAACAAAAATTAGAATTTATGCTCCATTTAATACAATCAAAACAACCAAATAAACACAACTGTGTCTGTCTTGTCAATTACAGTAAACATTTAACTACAATTGCATATCAGAATGTTAACATTTTATGATTTTATATTTCTTGAAGAAGAGCAAGAAAGTTGGTAAAGAATGTTAGTACTAGGTATGCATCCCCAAGGCCTAAAAATAAGATGTGGGAACCTTCTATTTATTCGTTTTAGATCTTAGAGTAAATGAATAAATAAGAACAGCACAAATTTGATTATTCCAGTAGGAATTTTTGTTTTAAAGTTGGCAGCTGCCAGTTATTCCTAGCATTTTGAAACGGATTCTATGTAATAAAATCACCTGTTATTTCTGATAAAATGGGCAAAGCACCCACGAAATGGCTTGGTTTGTCTTAAGTCTCAGTGGCAGGGAACTGCCGACGTTATTCAGTTCCTTTGTCCTTTCCAGACAAAAGCCACCTCTATGTGGCTCTGTAAGTCTTCAATTCAAAAGTATTACTATTATCTTAATGGGCTTGTACTTGGTTATCTGATAAATTGTTAGCGACCTACCCACGTTACTTCCTTTGACTGACATAAAATTCACTCAGCAGATAGTAAAGGGAAGGGCTTGCTTATATTCCTGGATGCACCTAGGTTTCAGGCCTTTGAAAAAGATTGAAGATACCATTGGGCCTATCTGCCCTAAGTAGATAATACAGACTAAACTAGAGAAGTTCTTGTGGAAGGGGTATGGAATTTTCTATTTTGAGAGAAACAAACACACTCTTGTGTTCTTTTAACGTTCTGTTCCCCAGGTTGTGTCCAGTTTCCAACCATTACACAACAACCTACTGTCTCTTTCCCTCTTAAATCTTTCTCGTCTCCTTCCTTTGTTTCCTTCTACTTCTACCCTTTTCCCAACTGCTCCGAAGCAGTCCTTTTCACTCCTTTCTGTCAAGGCTAAAGTTGGCACATTCACTCAGTTGGCTTGTCATTCACTTACTGCTTTGTCTTTTTTGAACACTAGAATCTTGACACTGGCTATCATTTTGAAGAATGTCTCATTCAGAGATTTATCTATTGGAAGGAATCCATCAGTGTTTTTGATTAGACTATTTGAAGAAGCCTTTAATTGGAGATTTCAAGACATCAGAAGAGATTCCCTGAGAATGACAGAGCTCGTGCTACAGAAAGAATGATTTTTCATTTGCTGTGCACTTAACTGAAGCCTGACTAGATACAAAAGCATATAACTAAAAAATCAAATAAACAAATGTCCATATGCCTAGATGCATACCAGGGCATCCTGACATTAGCTTTCACTTCCTCTTTAGTAGGAACTAGACAAGTCAGAAAAAAAGAGATTTAATCCCAATCCTGCTATCAATTACACTTTCCCCCCCCCAAATCCCCTTTTTATTGATTCTCCTCATTGGGTGCTATTCCAATCTTGAGCCACATATGGGGCTTGCTTCTCTCAGACCTTTCAATACTCACTGATGAGAATTCTTGGTCGCTGTCTGTGTGTGCTCCAAGTGCACATTTGGAATAAGGAATCCTCGTCAACCTGCTCAGCCGTGCTACTTCCAGTATGTTATACAGTGTCCACTGCCCGTTATTTGTCACCTAGAATGTTTTCTCTCTCTTTTATGTGTTTCTCTACTGGTTTTTCCTCCCTCTCTCTCCTCCCCCGCTTCCCTTCCCCTCCTTTCCCTTCTTCTGGGTTCTACCTTACATTGGG
Source organism: Ailurus styani (assembly GCA_002007465.1). Taxonomy (NCBI): domain Eukaryota; kingdom Metazoa; phylum Chordata; class Mammalia; order Carnivora; family Ailuridae; genus Ailurus; species Ailurus styani. Next base: position 955,957 of record LNAC01000376.1, on the reverse strand, counting down.
CAGTAGAAGGATTCTGTTCTCAGTTCCTTTTCGTAGACAGAGAACCTTTCAGATTAGAGGCTAATAAAAAAAATAAGGCTATAGATGCTAAACCTTCTCTTTATGTGCAGTCTGTGTGGGCTACACTTGTACACAGTAGGCATACCCTCCGTATTTGTTGTTTGGATACCCCTGTCTCCTTGGCTCTGGTTTGTGCTAAAATGTCATATCCCAATGAAAGAATTCCAATACAAACAGAACAAAGAAAAAGAAGTTCCAATTAAACACAGAGAAACGTTGCTGCTGGAATTTTAATGTGCATATGAATCACCTGAGAATCTTGTTGAAATTCAGATTCTGACTCAGTCATTGTGGACTGAGACCTGAGAGCATGCATTTCTAACAGTCTCTCAGGTGATGCTGCCGCTGGTCTGTGGACCAGATGTGGAGCAGCAAGGTAGGAGATTATTTTTGATTTGCCCATTCACTTACTTTATAATAACTCTCAAAACAGATTGCTCACTTTAAAACAACTTAGAGCACCAAATAAAGATCGTCCTATGCCTCATTTTTTAATCTACCATCTTGAATCAAAATTATTCGATCAGGGGCGCCTGGGTGGCTCAGTCGGTTCAGCGTCAGCCTTCAGCTCAGGTCATGATCCCACGGTCCTGGAACTGAGCCCCATGTCAGACTCTCTGCTCAGCGGGGAGCCTGCTTCTCCCTCTCCTTCTGCCTGCTGCTCTGCCTGCTTGTGCTCTCTGTCTCTCTTTCTCTCTCTCTGTCAAATAAATAAATAAAATCTTTAAAGGAAATATTTGATCAACTTTCCAGGTGTGCATATCTCTTGTTATTTTGCATAGGTTCCAATGATATGATGATCTCTGAGTAAGAGTGTGGGGATAAGCGACTTCTAATAATTTGGATTTTGTTGAGGATTTATGCTTCTACTTGCTTTTGAAAGAATTAGCAGTGGCTCAAAAATGAGCATACGATGAGCCAGTGGCAGGAAAACCCAAGTGCATCTGACATCTTAGCTTATCAGGTCTAGGAGACAAGCTTCTGTTACTTGGTAGCAAGCTACTGAGAATATTGGTGTTCAAAGCTGCGTTTTCCCCAAGGCAAAAACAGCATCAAAATATAAAAAGCTGGGCGCCTGGGTGGCTCAGTGGGTTAAAGCCGCTGCCTTCGGCTCAGGTCATGATCCCAGGGTCCTGGGATCGAGGCCCACATCGGGCTCTCTGCTCAGCGGGGAGCCTGCTTCCTCCTCTCTCCTCTCTCTCTGCCTGCCTCTCTGCCTACTTGTAATCTCTCTCTCTGTGTCAAATGAATAAATAAAAAAAAATCTATAAAAAAAATATATATATATAAAAAGCTTTTTACTTCTGGCATGAGTGATAAAGATGCAGAACTGAGAAGCAGGTGAAAAAACTTAGCTCATACTTCTAAAGGCTAATTTTATCTAAGTGTTCTTATCCAGCTGTTCTTGGTAGGTCCAGCTGCTAGTTGAACAGGACAGGTGCTAATCCCTGTTCAGTGGCTCATTATCACCCGGAGGCTTTGATCTGGCTAATACATAATCAATCAGGTTCTGAATTTTAATATCCTTCATATTTTCATATCACTTGTTTTACCTATATTTATTTTCCAAAGTCCCAATATGATTTTGTTTTTTAATAAGACTATTTTTGATCATTTATTTATCTTGACATAACTAGGCTCATGATATGCCAGCTGGAGTTTATTACGCTCCTGAATCATAACCTTTTTTTTTCCTTCCCTCTTCTCTCCTTATAAGATCCAAGTTGCAAAAACTAAGGATAAAGTTTTAATTTTGGAAGCACAAAAGACAGAAACCATTTCAGAGGAGAGCATTAGTGAAAATCAATACCTGAGAGCCTCATTTTAAGACCCTGAGCCCCATGGTTTATGCTTCTTTTCTAGTCTCTTCAGACTTGTGATGTGCATAAGTGAAGACTAAAAAACATTTTAAAAGTCCCAGATGTGAAATTTTAACCCCCTTCAACTAGTCACGTATCCTATATTCTGTAGTGCATATGGTGATCCTTAATTAGAAAGGTAGTGACTGAGGTATTTGCCAATAGTTTCTCCATTTGTTAAATTCTTTTGTGTTGATATAACTATGTTGTTTTTACATACATAGGGATATATGGGGACATCTATTTCCCTCACAGAGATAGACTTCTAAGGTTGAAAAAACCAACCGAAATGTTTGTTTTTTCACTCACAAGAATCTCTGTGTTTAAGAAGTTGCTTTTTTTTTTTTTTACACAAAGAGTGAATATCTCAAGGTAGCAGAACTGTCTTTAATGCACAAGAAGAGGGCACCTGGGTGGCTCAGTGGGTTAAAGCCTCTGCCTTCGGCTCAGGTCATGATCTCAGGGTCCTGGGATTGAGGCCCATATCGGGCTCCTGCTCAGCAGGGAGCCTGCTTCCCCCTCTCTCTCTGCCTGCCTCTCTGCCTACTTGTAATCTCTCTCTCTGTCAAATAAATAAATGAAATCTTTAAAAAAAATAAAAATTAAAAAAAAATAATGCACAAGAAGAGAGCTTCAAAATGGGAGGGATTGAGGGGTTGGGGCATAAGTAAACGACCAAACACCCTAAACAGACCAAGGTAAAAACACCAACTGGAGGAAGAGTTCATGTTATCCCTCTGGTATGCTCTGGGAGTTTGGGGGGGGGTGATTTATAATAAAGTTTTTAAAATTACTGACAATACTTTATGTCCTATTAGCTTTGCCTACTTCCTCGTTGTCTCAGAAGAGCACCTCCAGGGACACTGGAGTGGTCCCAACAGCCTAAAAGCAGATGGCTTGGGGGACGCCTGGGTGGCTGTTAGTTGAGCATCCAACTCTTGGTTTCAGCTCAGGTCATGATGTCAGGGTCATGGGACCGAACCCCCCCACCCCATCCCACTGGGCTCTGTCCTCTGCTCTGTCCTCATGCTCAGGTTGGAGTCAGCTTGAGATTCCCTCCCCCTCCGCCCTCCCCTCGCGCTCATGTGCTCCTGCTCTCTCTGTCTCTCTCAGATAAATAAAAACCTTTAAAAATAAATTTAAAAAGCAGATGGCTTGGGGCCATTCTCCTTATTATATCACTGCTTTCAATAACATGACTGCTCTTCTCCGACACCCTCTTTGTTTTTTGCTTCATTACTGGCACATGTCTTTAATGTGTAATCTATAATGTTAACGTAAAGATGGCTCCCAAATACTATTACTTTCTCCATCTGTGACCCGGTACTATTTATCGTCATCTAATGATCATTCTTATTGCGGATGGCCCTTCGGAATAGCATTTGAAAGACAATGAGGATGCTTGCTATGTAGACTGACAGACCAAATGGTTTCCCATCTGAAACTTAAGGTCTCTATAATGTGTGATCAATGACTAGAGATGCAAAGCACCAGTCCGTTCCAAAGTGAGGTATCAGAGGGACAGAAGGAGAGTGATAGAAAAAAAATACAGATATATATATAGTGTTTGTATGATCTCTAAGGGGAGTTGCAGTGGGAAGAACAGAACTCAATCATCGGAAACACTTCGTTATTGCAGTTCTCGAACAAGGAGTTTACGTTTCCTTTCTGACAATTCAGCACGGCACTGATAGAAAAGCCACCTCCTTGGGGAGGAGGCTGTTAGCGAGTCTGTCGACAATACCCCCATTCCCTCCATGAGGTCAAAAACAGTATTTTCTTGATCTCGCTTCATGTTTCATTTTCTTTTTCCCTCTCCACGTAAGCTCTTTGCAAAAATTAGCCCACGTGTTTGATCATTCTCTGCATAATATTCATGGTTCTTAATGTGCCTCTTAAGTCAGCGAATAAATGGGGGCTAAGGTTTAAAGTAGACCAAGTCAGAGCCGTTATCAGGGCCAAATTAAGTGTGAGGTTTTGTGACAATACAAAATTTTAATAGTAACTGTGTGATCAAGTTGGTAGCATCTGCCTCAGAGAGCTAACCTCAGAAAAGAGAGAAATCGCCCAGCTTTTAAAACATATTAAAAAAAAAAAAACTAATTCTGGGGCACCTGGATGGCTCCATTGGTTGAGTGTCAGACTCTTCGTTTCTGCTTAGGTCCTGATCTCAGAGTCCTGGTTTTGAGCCCCACCTCGGGCTCTGCGCTCAACAGTTTGCTTCCGCTCTCCCTCACTCTCCCCCCCCGCCCCCCAATCCCACGCACGCACATGCGCGTGCTCTCTCTCAAATAAATAGATTTTTTTAAAAGGATGATTCAGTGAGGTAAGTAGAGCTGGACATACTTTTGCCTTTCCTCACTCTTCAGACACTATATTGTCTGAATTCATGTCCTAGATTTAAATTTGCCAGGTTGAAAAGATACCTATAAATACAAACCTCTTCTCTGAAAATATAACCATTTTCATTTCTCCAAAGGATTTCTTTTTGCCGAATTTCAGTTGCTGTGCTTCTGTTAATTTTTATGTAAAAAGTGAAATTTTAGGTGCAACCTAATCAGACTCTCTTGGCTCTTTCACTAAAAATTTCACCTAAAATTTGATTGAATTCATTATTATTAAAAGTTACTAAAATGTGTTCTGGTTAGAAAAGTTAAAATACCTATGTCAATAGAGTCATACAAAAAGTTAGGAAATTTAATAAATAAGACCAGTGGGTGAAATTAATTCAGAACTATTTGGCAATACTATGTGTGCCTGCCTTCGTTTTCAGAATAATGTATATTATTAAAGTTGGAAATAGTCTAAAATTGGAAATCAGACTCTTCTTGACTCAAAAAGCCCCCTTTTTTGGATGTTTTCAAAATAATGGTTGGAATTCATTGGATTCCTGTGCTCACACTTAATCCTCATGCACAGGCTTTCTTGTTTTTCCCAGGTCTCCTCTAACTGTCCTTTACAAAGATGAGAAGTTTTCTTCCCCACACAAAATTCCCTTGATTATATATTAGAAAGAACTGACACTTTGCGGTAAGGTTTAGGAAAAGCTAACATAAGTAGAGCTTCTGTGAAAACTGCTTCACAAAAAAATACTGGGTTTACTGCTAATAAATAATGGAATTTTTTTTTACCATTTGCATTTGCTCTTCACTGAAACTCATAAACGACTTTATTAGTCCTAGGTAGCACATTTCTTTTTGCTGTGGGTAAAGATGCTGCTCCAGTAAAGTGTTCGTTTACAGCATTCAGAATCTTGAAATACAAGCAATGTCACCAAAGGGTAGAAAAGTAGAAGGAAGAAGTACATCAACAACTTTCCCCCCAGTGAATGGTCTGCTGTAAAGTTCAATAATCATATTTCATCTATAAAGGGAGCTTTGAGCAAAGTCTTTGTTTTGCACACATGTCTTTACATTTGATTAAAATTAAATAAAAATATATGCCAATCATTTATCTATAGTTAAAATCCGCCTAAATATATGAAGCTCCTGGGTGTTGCAAACTGGAGATTTGAGTGCAATTTTAGGAAAGTAAATAAATATTCCTTTTGCTGTATGACTAAAACAGCTAGGTGTGTTACCTCGTTTACTTACTAAACAGAAAGACGACCACCGAAAAGCAATGAAACACTGGATTCGGTTATATTACATAGTAAAGAGACCAGAGTGGATCCCGATGGTCCCTTTCTTCCTGGCATTTATAGGCTACAGCAGGAGACACCGAATACAGCCACAGAACGGTCCCCTCCTCTAACCTTCTTAACCCCTGCAACTACTATGACTTACAAGTCAGAAATAAAGAACCACTTCTTTCCTGAAGGCTGTAAATTCATTAGGGCCACAGATCAGTAAAGAACAATTTAATACAGTCTGCGACCTTCAGATCCCTTGCTTTTTAGGAGAGTATCCTGGCCATAAATCCAACAAAACTTTCATTCATGTTTAATGGGAACAGGATTTTTTTTCTAGACTATCCTAGAGATAATCTCAACTCATAACACTTTTGTTGTAATAAATAAATAAATAAATAAATAAATAAATAAATAAAACTGAGGGGCACCTGGCTGGCTCATTCAGTTGAGCACGTGTCTCTTGATCTTGGAGTTGTAGGTTTGAGCCCCATGAGTGTAGAGATTACTTAAAAATGAAATCTTAAAAAAAATAAACTCAAATCAATTCCACAACCAGATCTCATTTGTTAGAAGTGCTGTCATGTGATTTTAGTGTCTAGCCTCTGTCTGGGTGCAGAGCCCCTTTCCACTCGATAGAAGTGCGTTCTCTTCACCTAATACCAATTAAAACTTTACTTCTGCTGCCATGGGACGAGCTACTGGTGGTAGGCTTGGAGAAAACATGGTAAGGGGGCTGGTGATGTTATACAAAGGAAAAAGAAAACATTATTTTGATCTTTAAAAAGTAAGATAAATTTAAAAAATTACAAACAGGGGGCACCTGGGTGGCTCAGTGGCTTAAGTGTCTGCCTTCATCTCAGGTCATGATCCCAGGGTCCCGGGGAGCCTGCTTCTCCCTCTCCTTCTGCCCCCCCACCCCTACCCCCGCTCATGCTCTCTTTCACTCTTTCTCTCTCTCTCTCTCACATAAGTAAATAAAATCTTTTTTAAAATTACAATCCATTCAGCCTGATGTTGAGGAGCACTACAATCCTCAAAAACGACACTTGAAAAGAAGAATAAGGAGTATTCACAAAAACCTACTCCTTGGGAGTTAGCGTGGTGTCCTCGAAACTTGTCCTGACAAATTCACCTCAGTTCCATTTCTGTGATTGTTTGTTTATACATATGTCTCCTGCTGTAGTCTATGAATGCCAAGAAGATAGGAACCATTTTGATCCATTTTGGTCTCTTTCCTACTGAATAGAACTGAATCCACAATAGGTACTCACTTGTTGAGAGAATGATTGTAGATAGTCACTATACTTACTAATAAATTTGAAATTGATGGAACTTGTAAATACTTTATATCATAAATACATCAAAATATTAATAGATTTAAATCAGAAAAATCAGTTATTAGGAGATGAAATATGAAGGCATATTTAAATAGGACATAATTCTCACATTTAGACTCAAGTAATTTAAAAACACAGGAGGAAAGAGACCTTAATTAATACCAAATTATGTCTAAAAACCCTTGAGTCTTCTGGCAATCCATGAGTTCAATGTGAACAAAAAGTGTGATATGGCATTTACAAAACTAAAATGCTACCTCTGTTATAGATGGCATTAATATGGGCAAAAAAGGGGCTCTAAGCATCCCACTTATTCCATTCCGAACATTACATTTTAAATGGATATTTTTGCTCAAAATAGCCCCAGGATAGCCAACAGCCTATAGGCCATATTATATAAGAAAAAATATATAAGTAAATGCAGGTGTTAAGATTTGGCTTAGAGAGTAGTATTAAGGAGAATGTAATAGAGGGCCTCAAATATTTAGAAGGCAAGAAGTGGTGTGTTTTATTGCATTTTGCTTGTGTTGTTGTGTTTTTTGTTTAATTTTCCTTGTTTTGTTTTTCCCTGTTTTGCCCCGAGAACAGATTCAGCTACATATGTGGGAGTTATAAGAAGGCCAACTTTAAGTAAATATTACAGAAAATTTTGTGGGGGATTTTTTAAAAGAAAATTTTGTGGGCGCCTGGGTGGCTCAGTGGGTTAAAGCCTCTGCTTTCGGCTCAGGTCATGATCTCAGGGTCCTGGGATCGAGGCCCGCATCGGGCTCCCTGCTCAGCGGGGAGCCTGCTTCCCCCTCTCTCTGTCTGTCTGCCTCTCTGCCTCCTTGTGATCTCTCTCCCTCTGTGAAATAAATAAATAAAATCTTTAAAAAAAAAGAAAAGAAAAGAAAATTTTGTAATTGAGCTACCAAAAAACAGAACCTACCACCTTAAAAAGCAGTAAACTCTCCTTGCTGAAATGACTGCTTCACCCCTAAAGGCAATTTCGTATTGGATGAGAGGATGTAATTCATTAACCTTTAAGGTCGCTTCTGAATCTAATGTTTTGATATTTTCAGAATTAATCAGAAGGGACTGGCAGCCTGACCTGAATCTGTCCTATATTTATATAAACATCCTGTGTAATGCACCTCATTTTCTGTCCACTTGTATACATTTTTTGAACATTAAATGTAATTTTAGGGCAAATGCTTTTTTTTCTTAAGATTTTATTTATTTGACAGAGAGAGAGAGAGATCACAAGTAGGCAGAGAGGCAAGCAGAGATAGAGGAGGAACCAGGCTCCCTGCTGAGCAAAGAGCCTGATGCAGGCCTCAATCCCAGGACCCTGAGATCATGACCTGAGCGGAAGGCAGAGGCTTAACCCACTGAGCCACCCAGGCACCCCAGGGCAAATGCTTTTACCAAAAAAAATTTTTAATCAACTTTATTAAAGATCGTTTACACACAATAAACTGCATCCATTTAAAGTGTACAATACTGATGTGCACTGATTTTTGATATATATGTACCCATAAAACTGCTGCTACAAAGTACGAAACGTTCTGATCTCCCCCAAAACAACCTTGTGCCCTTTTGCCAACCATTCTTCCCTTTACCCGTGGCCCCTGGCAATTGCTGATCAGCTGTCTGTCCCTAGGGATGAGTTTGCATTTTCTAGAATTTTATATAAATGGAATGGCATGCTATTTTTGTGTATATGGTTTCTTACTCTTAGCATAACGATTTTGAATATCAGGAGTGGAAAATCAGTAGTTAATTCATTTTTTGGTTTTGTTTTTATAAAGTAGCATTTTTTTATTACTATCAGTTAGCCAGGATATAGTTAAGTTCATTCCTTTTTAATGGCAGAGGACTTTCTGTCATTTGGATGATACCGTATTTCGCTTTTCTGTTTACCTGGTGGTAGACATTATTTGGGCTTTCTTCTAGCGTGGGGATGTTATGAGTAAAGCTGGTAAAAACCATACACTTGTTCTTCTACCTCGACTTAGAAATCGTAATTTTGAGAAGCACCCTACAAAAATCATCTCGTGGGTTCTGTGTCTATTTGTTTATTATATTCATATGAAGTGTTATCTTAGTGAACAAGCTACTAGATGACAAGTACCAAGGATAAAGTGAACAGATGTCAACTGAGTTCTGGGAGAAAGTCTTAGTCTCTCACATTGTTTCTTGGGAGTAGTTGCATATCAGCTCTATTTTGTTGTATAACCAACCAACCCCCAAATTAATGGCTTAACACAGGGGGCAGCAAACACTTCTATAAAGGACCGAACAGTCAGGATTTTAGGCTTTGAGGGACATATAGGGTCTCTGTTGCATATTCTTTTGTTTGTTCAAGTCTTTAAAACTGTAAATATCATGCTTAGGTGGGAGTCTCTGTGAAAACAGGCCATAGGCCACACTTGGCCTATGAGCCACGGTTTGTAGCTCCCTTAACACAACCATAGCTTATTTAGCTCACTCTTTGAAGATGGGCTGGGCCATTCTAGGGGTCTTTGGTAGACCTGCCCACGCATCTGTGGTCAGCTCGTGGCTGGATGGGCTACCATGGCCTGATTTGCTTGTCTGATGGTTGACAGGCTGTCATCTAGGAGCAGTTTCAACTAGGTCTGTGTGTCTCATGATCCAGCAAGGAAACCCAGACTTCTTCACAAAGACCCTTGTCAGGTTTCTGCTTGTGTCACATTTGATATCGTCTCTTGGCCAAAGCAAGTCATGTCATAGGGTCATCACAGATAAGGGGGTAGGGAAAGACTGCACCTTCTGATGGGCAGAGGTACAAAGACACATAGCAAGAGCTAGTTACCAGCAAGGGGCCAGAATTTGGGGCCATTTTGCAGTATACTATAGGGCGTGGGAGAAAAGTTACCGGCAGTTACTTTTGCAGACTGAATTTAGGTGTAAGTCAAATGAGATGTGCTCTGAAAATATTTATTTTGTGAGAAATCTCGCTGGGCTGGGCCGTTGATGTGTAGCTTCACAGGCAAGGGTAGAAATAAAGTATCTATAGTCTGGTGATTTTCAAAGATGAAACATACACTTACTTAATCACTTATTACTGCAGCGTATTCAGTGAATGCTACTGTGATTAAATACTGATGGAAGAAGGATTCTGCCTTCTTTTCCGATTATTCTCCTGGCTGGTCATTCTTTTGAAGAGAATTTTACTCTCAAAGGTGTTACTTTCACTCTTCCTATGCCTCATACCCCCCTAGCTAGACACTGTCTAAAGTGTTCCTACGACTGTATGAGAATCTTTTTTCTTTTAGCATAAGTATAGTCATTACCGGTCTCTATAAGCACTCAGATCAGCACTTAATAGGATGAATTTATAGGTATTAAGTAGAACGGGCATCTTGCAGCCCTCAAATGTCACCATTCTGTCAGGCACTTGCCAGTTTGTGGGCTGCAGAGGAGGTCCCCCTGCAGGGCAGGAGCAGAAGGGGGATTTCTCAGTTTGTGTTTCGCAGTGTGTTGCTCAGACAGGCAGCACGCAGTTGTGTGCAGTAGTGTGAGCTCCTAGTTACTCCCCTTGACAATACTTTTCGCAGCAATGTTCTTCCTCCTGTGATGTGACAACATCACCTCGTCATTTGGGATAGAGAGAAAAGGCTGAGTGATTCCGAGCATAGGCTCACACAGTCCCCTCAATGGACAGCTGGCCGAGAAGACGCTCCCTAAAGCTCCAGGCAGACCCTCAGCCCTAGCAGCGCCTCCTGTGGCTAGAACTTCAGATCTGATGAATGCCTCCCTAACTTGGTCCCCCTCCTGAAGCTTGTAATACCCCTCCAATCTCTTGTAAGGCTCCAGCCCTTACCAGACAATAAAACTGCAAGCTGAGGGCGCCTGGGTGGCTCAGTGGGTTAAAGCCTCTGCCTTCGGCTCAGGTCATGATCCCAGGGTCCTGGGATTGAGGCCCGCATCGGGCTCCATGCTCAGCGGGGAGCCTGCCTCCTCCTCTCTCTCTGCCTGCCTCTCTGCCTACTTGTAATCTCTCTCTCTCTCTCGCTGTGTCAAATAAATAAATAAAATCTTTAAAAAAAAAAAACTGCAAGCTGACTGCCCCCAGCTTCCTTCCGAATCTATTTTTGCATACCTGTCGGATAGGTACACGTTCTTCTCCTCCATGCGGTGGAGGTCTCTAGCTTTCCTGTTTTTTGACCAATCCACAGTAGAAATTACACTTTATATATCATCCCAGTGCAAACACACATGCGTGGGCACACATTATCTCTCTAAATATTTCTCTGTGTTTATATGTGGAAAGAAGAGTATCACAAAACATTACTTATCGTTCCTGTGTAATCCACTCTCATATTTTCTATTCTTTTCTTTGTCATTAAAAACAATATCCGTGATGATGCACTCTATAGCTTTCATGACCTATGAATCGTTCATGACCTACAGTTTGGAAAAATACCGTACCATGCTTTATCTCTAACTCAGGCCCGGCCATGAGCAAGCGGCATTCTTGGCTCACTTTGCTTTGATTCGTCTGAGGCTCAGACCCTTGGTTTATAAAGATCTAAGAGCAGAACTGATATTTTGGTTTGCTTCACTTAAAGAATTATGTTCTTGGGGCACCTGGGTGGTTCAGTGGGTTAAGCCTCTGCCTTCAGCTCAGGTCATGATCTCAGGGTTTTGGGATCAAGCCCTGCATGGGCTCTGCTCCACAGGGAGCCTGCTTCCCCCTCTCCCTCTGCCTGCCACTCCCTCTGCTTGTGATCTCTCTCTCTCTCTGTGTCAGATAAATAAATCTTTAAAAAAAATTATGTTCTTTTCCTCTTATCAATAATCCAAAGAGTAAACTTGATGATATTTCCTCTTACCCTTTTTCTTTTGCTTTGGCATCCAGAAAGCCCGCAGCCAAATAAGAACCCCTTTTCAAAAAGGTTGGATTGAAAATATTGGCATATAGAAAATCTGAAGTAGACAGTACAGTGAATTTTCACAGCTTGAACACACCTCCATAACCAGCATCCAGATCAAGAAACAGAACATTCCCAGCCCCAGAACTCCCCTGTCCGCCCCCCTACTTCCAATCTTTTCCCACCCTCCAAGGGTAACCACTCTCTTGAATGTGAACACCATAAATGCATCTGGCCTGTTCTGGTACTTCATGGAAATGGAATCATGCATGTACTCTCTTGTGTCTCACTTCTTAAAACTCACATTCATCCATAGTGTCGGATGAGCTTGTTCATTCTCATTGCTATATCATGTTCCATTGTGTGAATATGCTATGATTTATATATTCTATTGCTGATTGACACTTGATACGAAGAATGACGTGGAAACATTCTAAACTGTGTCATTCGGTTAATCTATGTATGCGTCCCTTTTGGAAATACGTGAAGGAGTGGCATTTCAGGGTCATTCGGTATGCATGTGTTCAGCGTGTATGCATTCGGCCAGTTTTCCACTGTGGTTGGACCAGTGCATATTCCCATCAGCAAAGCAGTAGAGTTCCAGTTGCTCTATGTCCTCTCCAAGCCTTGTGCGTAGCTAAATTTTACTAACTGTATCAAGCCCAATGATCTTCAAATCTGTGCTTTAACTTTTCCTCCCTTCTTAATACTTTATTCTATTTACATTCTCTTTACATTCTCTTCATCCTGGATTTTATCTATTCATTTTTGAAATTTATTCATCTTTCTAAGTTGCCCTAAAGCCTTTATGGAACAATACGAGGTATAAGTACATATATAATATATGCACAGATTTGAATCTTCAGCTAGTGGCACCATTATCAAAAATCCTAGAGTCTTACCCTTCCTCCAGAAAGGGTTGGTTGAAATCCAATTGGTTGAAAAGTGGAATTGATTGTATCCTGTAACCTGTCTTGAGTTCAACCTCACCACCAGTTCCCAATGCTACTTACTATCTGAATTCAGGTTTTCAGCTTCTCTCTCTGACTTTTTCTTCTTTTTTTTTCAAAGATACTTATAGCCCAAAGGATCTGCTTTTCTTTTTTATTGAAGTAGAGTTGACACACAATGTTACATGAGCTTCAGGTGTTCAACAGAGCAATTGGACAAGTCTACACGTTGGGCTCTGCTCATAAGTGTAGCTCCCATCTGTCACCAGACAATGCTACTTAGAATACCATGGACCCTATTACCTCTGCTGAACATTTTTTTCTGTGACTTATTCATTCTTTAACTGTAAGCCTGTATCTCCCACTCCCCTTCAGCCATTTTGCTCATCCTCTCTTAACTGGGCTATTGTAATGGTCTACTTGGCATGCATTTCCATTCTGCTCCATACCTTCTTCTCCATGCTTGTTTATTCCCACTCCAACTTCAGTTCTCTTTAAAAAGAAAAGTTCACAGGTATGGGTCATGACAATTTTCTTCTTATCTTTCCATCATAGGAGGAAAGGCTTCTAAGGAATGAGAGCAAGTCAACCTGTGAGGATGTAGGTTCCCACACTAGAGTCTTGATAGTAACTCAAGAATGTGATTTGATATTCTAGTAAGGACAGTACTATTTTATTTTATTTTATTTTATTTTATTTTATTTAAGATTTATTAGAGAGCATGAGCATGAACCGAGGGAGGGACAGAGTGAGAGGAAGAGAGAGAATCTCAGACTTCCCACTGACCAGGGAGCCTGAGGCGGGACTCAATCCCAGGACCCCAAGATCACGACCTGAGCAAAAGTCAGACGCTTAACCGGCTGAGCCACCCAGGCACCCTGGGACAGTAGTATTTTCTGAATATTAACCTTCCTGAGATACAAAAGCCAATATTGGCCCAATTCTTTTTTGAATCCCAAAAAGAGGATAATCTGATTTAATAACACAGCAGTATATCAACATTTAAAAATCTGTGCTTCAGTAAATTATTAATATGAGAGATTAGCTCTCAGAGTCAACTTAAGAAACTTGCTTCTGCTCTTCATATGCTAACAAAAACATGCATGAAACCTGGTGGTTTAAGCCTACTTACCTCTTCTTTGGCATGTATGTTCCTTAAACCCAATAGGTTAAACGACTCTTCCCTTTTGCTTCCTTTTTTATGTCTCTCTTTCTGTACTTACAGTCTTTCCGATACTGTGTTTCCTCATGTCCTATCTCCTCCCCCCACCACACACTTCATGAGATTCTAAGCTCCTTAAAGTCTACGCCATATTTGGGTGGCCCTAGTATTGGAATCTGGTTAGTAATAGTAAAGAACAGTGAAAAGAGTTTAACTGATAGGCAAAGACACATGTAAGTGTCCAATAAATACATCATGATCATGGACACCTAAAGAAATGAATATAGGGGAATATGCACGAGAAAGTTATTCTAGGTACAGCACATGAAAAAACATTCTTGGAGATGTGTGAATAAAATTCCTTGCATTCATATTNAAAAAAAAAAAAAAAAAAAGCTTTGACAAAAATAAACCAGAGCTGGAGTACAAGCTTCAGCCCTTGGTAAATCATTAAGTGGTTGAATTGGTTTTAACCTCCATTTCCCCCTTTACGAAATCCCATTGGTCCGTGTCGATCCATGTCGGTCCTTGTCTGTCCATGTCTGTCCGTGGGGAGTTCCGATCACATCCTGGCTGCTGAAGGCCTGCCGCCAAGAGGACTTCTCCCTCAGGGTGGATGGGATCTTTCTCTCCCACTGTCCCTGGCAAAACCAATATTCACTGGTTCTCTCGCTACTCCACGGCGCTGCTCTCTGACAGTGTGAACGTGAATACACCTTTTAACACGTGTGACTAGTATGGATATTTTCACCTCGGCCCCCAAGAAGGACAGCGGAAGGGTGTAAATTTTACTCCTATCTCGGGCTTGTGGTTACTGATTTATCTTGCAAAAAAAATCTTACTTTAGTTTACCCATTTCTTCCTTCTTAGATGTACAAAACAGAAGAAGGAAAGTTCCTTTTGCAAGTTGCTAAAAAGGCAAGACAAACTCTGAGCCCGCTCATTTCCCCTCATACAGCAGTCTAAAAATGGCAAGTGAGAGTGTCTAGGCTGAATTTATTTTGTGCTGTGTTCCCAACAGTATTCCTGGACACGCTGGGTTTTCTTTTAAGGAACTGTAACTGCACAACAGGCTACTTTGTATTAACATAGCATCGCCCAGCCTTCAGATCGCTTTCCTAGTCGTTAGGTCATTTCACCCACACCATGGCCCTATGCAATAGTATCTGAATCTTACAGATGAGTCAACAGAGCTCCAGATGGGTTAAGTGACTGGCCTCTAAGGGGCAGAATTGGTCCGGAGCTCTGTCTTGCTCGCTTCGTGCCTCTGCCAGAATATTCAGCTACGCTTGCTGAAGATTAAGAAACTGCTTTTGATTCTGGTAGATACTCATCTCAAAGGGAGGTAAAAAAAAATCAACACTGTTGTCTTCATTCGGCAGCATTTGAATATTAAATTTTCCTTACCTGTTTCCACTTAGGATGACTTCTTGGTTCGCTTAATTGACTGCTAATTCCTTTGTTTACTTTTTCCCCCCAATCTTAAGAACAAAGTCATAAGTATTAAAAATGGTTACGTTAGCATTTAGCATTTTTTTTGTGAAATTCGAATGTTTCAGAATGGGTAATTTAGGCAGGCATGTATGTAGAATTTTGCATTTTAATTAAAAAGCCTCAAAATGAAATGAACCTCTGACAGTAACAAATGACTACTTCTAAAAGCTACGTTGCTATTTGATATATGTTCTGTGTTTTCTTGTGGATAATAAGTCCTACGACTTGTTTCAAGAAAAGTGACAGGACTAAAACAATTAAAAAAGACAAAGCTGCTCTTTTTTAATCATATGCTCATAAATAAAACTGGGTTGTGAATTATTTCCAGAGAAGCAATTGACAAAGTATAAGTAAATCACTCTAAGAACTAAAGCTGTCTTGCTTTCTTTTTGAATGTTCAAACCAAACCTGTATCCTTGTCCAATTATGAATTTCCTTTGACAAATAAATATTTACAAAGTATGAAATACAGACTTCATGTACTTCCTAAGGCCAAAGCATACTGTGAAAACTAAAATTTGATATTTTCTCTCATCTCAAATACAGCAAAATAAGAACATAACTTAAAAATCATTCTCTCTTGCAGCAGACTGTCCATTAATCATTCCTTAGATAATATTGGCTTTGTGAGTTTTCAGGTAGAAAGAAAAACTGTAATTTCTAGATCAGAAAATCTGAGTATTTATGGATTTGAAGAAAACAATAACATCTAACAGAACAGAATTTTCCGTAAGCCCCGTTATGAGACAAGAAGGACAGATCTTTCAACATCGCCCCATTTTCTTGCGAAAATTCTTTATGTTTTAGAGGGCTTGATTGGGTAGATCCAAGGGTTAATTTACTTGTGATCTAGGAAAAGATTGAGACTTGCCCTATTATTTATTTAAAAAAAAAAATTTTTTTTTTACTGGCGTGTGGGAGGAAGGTAGAAAGAGGCCCCAGAATGAATTCACTAATTGGGGTTTTCACCTGCTGTGAGTCTAATCGAATACAAAGCCTTATTTGTAGCTGAAGAGGAAGGGAGATTATGCAGAGTGTCAGAATTTCTGCCTAGTTTTGAAATTCCTGTTATTTGGCACAATTGTTTGGGAAAGGCAGACAGATAGAGCTTTGAGCTGTTGTTAAGGTAGACCAGAATGCCGTCCTGGGTCTGCTGGAACCACCTTAACTGGTTACCCATTTTTAGCAGGAGGCCATGTGTTTGCTTTACTCGGGGTAGGCTATAGCTGGCAGGCTAATAGGTACCCGAATTCTTTCCCGGGAAGCAACCGCTGGCCCGTGAGGTTAATGAAGTGTGGCTTTATTTTAGTGAAGATGCTAAACTTCACATCTTTTCAGATGTTCGGTGTAATATATAGACAGCTCTGGGAAACTTTGAAAAATCTTACTAAAAGCAAACCACATGAGAGGAAAGCTGAGTTCGACTCGATTTGGAACCTATTTGGTGAAATCTCTGGTTTGGATGGCAGCTGGCTCCCAGAACTTTCCTCAGCCTGGCTTACTCTGTCTCCCTGCAGGGGAAGGGCCTGGAAAAATAGGCTTTTGTGTGGGTGTGAAGTACCCTGTACCCTATGTCTGAACGTAGAGGCCTCTTCATTTACTAGTTAATGTGAACTGACCGGAGATTCTTACATGCAGAAGATGCTGGTTTCAGGTGGATCTAAAGAGATTGTTACACATATTTTAATGAGTACACCGTGGTATTTGCCCTAACTAGCGGTGGCTCACCATCAGTGTAAGCATTTATTGGACGTCTGAGTCAGTGTTCACGGCTCGTACTTGTACCTTGTGCAGAGAAACATGGAATCCTTATGCTTTGCTAAAAACGCAAATGCTGCAATTTGACTGTGAGATACCTATTATGCTTAACTGAAGTGGTAACTATATTCCAAATGATTTTTAGAAAACGGTGCGGGTTATACTTAAGATGGGCTAGGGAACACAAAGCAGTTCGGGTGGAGACTCCTGGAGCGAGGGGAAGCTGGCCCCCAGAGGGTGGTGGAGTCCCGCAGGGCCATCCCCAGGCAAGCGCCCAGTGCAATCCATTCCCTGTCTGCTCCTCATTTTGTATTGGTAAAACTTGGCTAACTCTGAACCTCAAGCAGCCCAAAACGAAAAGCATGTGTTTGTGGAACATCGGAGTGGCCTGGCCTCTGCCCTTGGCCTCATCCACACCCGTGACCCTCCAGCACTGACACTTCAGGCCAGTGGCTCCAATCCAGACGTCTTCTCTCTGTGCTCCGGACTCAGATGTGCGTCATCACACCGCCACCTCGAACTCATCATGCTTAAGACTGAATTGATCCTCTCTCCCTGGCCCTCTTCTACCTGAGGGTCAGGTAGAATACTTGTCGAATATTACTCATCCAGGCTTGGGATTCACCCGAGAACAGAGTGAGTCAACCTCAGCTGCGTGTGAGAATCCCCTTAAAAATTCCAGTGCCCAAGGCCTATTAGTTCAGAACTGCAGGGCGGTGAGATGCAGTGGTGGCCAAGCCTGAGGCCCAGGGTCCTAGGTCTTCCTTCTCTTCCATCTGTGCCTCTGATCAGTCATGACTCCTGTAACGTTTGACCTTATTATTTCTGCACTCGGTGCCACTATTGCTGTTCAGATCCTCGTCGTACTGCAGTCCGCTTGTGTCTGGTCTCCTAATTCCAGACTCTTCTGACCCAGCCCCCATTTCATTTCCCGAGTGCTTCTTCTAAAAGGCAAATATGAGAGAAGCACACTTGTGCTTACATTCAGACCTTTCAGACACAGGTCAAACTCTGGATCGTACTGCTAGGTCCTTCTTAATTTGCCCACCTACTGAATCTCTCTCTTGACATTCTCTCCCAAAGATCAAATAGACCACTGAAGCTCTTGAAAAGAAAAAGCTGTTTGTGGCCTCTTTACCTTCACACCTGCTGTTACCACCATTCATAATTGTTGATTTGCCCTTACCCCCAACCAACCAGAGGCTCCTTTTGCACCCACAGAGGCTTCTAGAAAGAGCTGTTCACTGAATGAACCCAGTCTTCTTTTCAGCTCCAACAGGTGGAGTTAACTTATTCCTCCTTCAGGGGGGTCTCCACTTAGCATCCAACTTAGTGACCCAGAGAGGGTGGCTTTGACTGGACGGGTCCCTGTTTGGTCAGGATCCTGGGAGAAATAGATGGTACATGCAAAAGTGGTACTTGAAAAGAATGTAAGAAAAAAGGCTATTTACAAAAACCTGAGCAGGGTCAGGGGAAGAACAAGAGCAAAGGGAGAATCTGGAAAATGCTGTTGCTGTAGAAATGACCGCCCAGCTTGTGGCCATGGGTAAAGGAACTTAGCCACTGCCAGGTCCAAAGCCAACAGGAGGGAGCTTGAGAAATAAACTGCAAGCGTCTCCCTCCTCCTGCCCTTTATCTCCCGCTGTAGGCTTTTCCGCATGGCCTCCCTTTGGCTGAAAGCAAAAGGAAGCCAAAGGGCACCCGAGAGCCTGACTGATGTCATCCCCAGAAGCCCAACCTCCTGGGGCACAGAGCAGAATGGAGAAGGGCAGAGAAGAGAGCTAGAGGGGGGCACAGTCCCTTAGGTCAGAGACCTAAGTACTTGCAACATTTAAGTGGTTTCAAGACTGGAGTTTTGGGTATAGAGGAATTTACTGGGTCACCTTCCTAGACTTTACTCCATCTCATTCCTTCCTTAACCCTATTTGTAGCAAACCTACCCTCCTCCGCTGTCAGACAGCAGTGAGATTGCTTACGAGCACAGAAGAAAAAAAAAATACAGATCTTCCCCTACAATAAAAGAGGCCCCATCTCCCCCATGGCAGCATGGTAGAGTGACAGAGGCCTTGGAGCAAAAGTCCCTGGTCCCGTCCTTGCACTGTCACATTCTCGCCACAGTGTGAGCACGAGTATAGCTCATGGTAAATTCTGGAGTCAGTATTGCAATTTGTCTTTTCTGGTGGCAGAGCCCCATGTTCCTCTCAGGTCTCCGATTCACACCAAAACAGTAATGACAGCCACTGTAAACAATGTATTTTCATACATAGCATCATTATAGAATTTATATATGAAGTGAAGATTTATAAATTACCTTTTCTTAATGCCTTTTCCTAATAAGTAAAATTCATCATCTAACTGAAACTGACAATGAAACAGTTACTGTGATGCCCATGTCATTTCTTAATAATTCTTGGAGTATTTAATTTCTAAAACATCATCAAGAGTTGGGAACAAGTCTTCAAGTGCCTATAACTCCAGTCTAAAAAAGAACTTAAAGATGTATTTTTGAGGATTGCCATCTGTCAAATTTAAGGGAAAAAATCTGAATAGTGATTTCTTATTTTCCATTCTTTTTTGTTGTCCAACGAATTGTTCCTAGTAGTTTCCCCAGTGAACAGTGAGGAAAAAGACTTCAGCGTCTATATTTTAGAGAAACCTATCAGCAGGCCTGAATCTTCAGTGGGTAATTTCAGAGTGTAAAACAGACAAACAAACAGAAATAACGAGAAAGGAGAAGCATGACAAAGCACAGGTGTTGCAAACCTTTAACTGATTGATTTCTAATGTGTACAAATGTCCATGCTGTGAGCTTTGTGTCTTTTCACTGAAATAAACATAAACAGTATTTAAGTGATTTGCCACATCGACACAGATTAGTCACTGATTAATAGCAAAGGCCACAACTTCCTCATCACAGAAGACTAACCCTTCTCCCCCCACCAAGATAGGGGCAGACCTAGATTCTGCAGTTCGGCCAAGGAACAGCCTCACCCAAAGGGAATCCTAGTGTGCCCCCCTCAGACCATACTAGAAGCTGCCTCCACTCCTCACTGGCTCAAAATTGCTAAAAGACAGCATTAATAAGTCTCAATTTATGAGCCCAAATGCCAGCAGAAGTGCTGTATTTGCTTTAAAATAGCAAAACCAATCCTACCTACATGCACAAGTCTTAAGTGATAAAGTTGACATTTTTATTTGGTTTGTCAAGGGGAATGAAGAAACTTGGCACCCCCTTTCCCTTTTGTTCATGTACTTTATTTTTTGCCTCTTTTGTCATGCTGCAGCAGACAGTAAAGGGAGACTGATGTCCACAGTCCTTTTAGCTCGAAAGTTCTACGGGGGGTGGGGAGGAATGTTGAGCAAAAAAGAGGATATTTAAAAAGAAAAAGGGGGACATGTTTTCAACTGTAAACTGAAGTGGAAGGAATCAACCAGAAGAGAGAGTGAAAGGCAAGTAGTTGAAAGAAGATAAAAAGAAAAGCAGGCCCACGAAATAAATGGACAAAGAGGGACAATGAAACCACAAACGGAGTTTATCTTAAAATACTCTGGGGACTCTGATCTAAGATATTATGTGAAAGTTGCAAAAACCTACTGTGCTAACGAAGGTTTTCTTCTTTTCAGAATATTTCCTCGCTTGAAATAATTTTGCATACTTAACCTGCATCGTCATATGGCAAACTCTAAGATTAGCAGTATTTGAACTGTCCCTGCCACTTTTCCGACAAAATGTTCCATTGGAAATGGTTTCCTTTTAGATTTCTCGAAAATAATACCGAAAGACTAAACCGTACCACACCATTGGTGGTGGTGGTGGTGGTGGTGGTGTTTTCTTTAGAGCCTATAACCAGTGGTTCTCAAGCTTCAGTTTGCTGGTTTTGATTCAGTAGGTCTGGGCTGAGAACCCAGCACCTTTTTTTTTTAAGATTTTATTTATTCGACAGAGAGACAGAGAGGGACCCTGGCATTCTTATTAATCAAAAGTTCGCAGGCGATCCTGATACTGCCCTTCTCCACTTTGAGACCCACAGCTGTTTCACAAATACCAACGCTTCCTAAGAAGCCTGTTTAGCCCAGGATGAGTATAACCTGAGTTTCATGTCCTTACAGCCCTTTAATCTTGGATTGAGGGAAAGCCGGGGCGGGGAGAACTCTGATTTTTCTCTCTCATTCTCTGAAAAAGAAAACTCTGAGCCCACACACTTAATTATCTGCAATGAGGTCATTTACACCTAGGTCATTTATTTAGGCAACAAGTAGTCTTGCTGGAGGTTTTAAGACGGTGCTAGCAGGGCGGTGTGGGGCTTTCAGGTTCCTCGGGCTGCCTTAAATCCCTGCCTCGGTCTGTCTTTCCTTCCTCCTTTCTGTTTGTCGAGGCAGAGTCCCCACTGCCGGGTCTCTGGGAGCCCGAGATCCCAGGTCGCTAGGTGGGGGCGGAGCCCGGCCCGGCCCCGCCCCGTCTGCCTGCAGCGCCCCCCTCCCCGCCCGCCTGCCTGCCCGCGCCGGCTCCTCCGCAGTGCTTTCAGCTGCGAGCCTGGGCGGCGGCGGCGCTCGACTTTCGGGGAGCCCGGCGGCTCTGGGAAGCTCACTCCTCCGCTCGCGCCTTCCTTCGACTGCCGAGCCCTTGCAACCATGAGGGAGCAGCTCAAAGGGTAAGTGCATCACGGCCCCCTCGGATCGCCGCAGTCCGTGCACTTGTGGCACCAGCAAGGGGGCAAACCCGGGCGGCCAAAACTTGGACAAGCGCAGCGGCGGGACGCCGGGCGGCGGGCGTCGGGGAACCTCCCCGCGGGTCCTTGCTGCGCCGCTGCAGGTGCGTCCCCGGGGCTTGCCCCACGGCGCCGGGCTTGCGGCGAGCCCCCTTCCTCTGGCTTCGAGGTGGGCTTGGAGAGAAAAAGCTGATTCCTCGCCGTACCCGGAGGGGACACCGCGTTCCCCCACGCGGGGATCGGGGCCGCGGGAGCTTTTTGCTCCTTCCCGGGCTGTGTGGACGTGAGCCAAACAGGCTGTTCCTAAATCGTCGCCCGACCTCGCTCGCGGAGGGAAGGGGCGCGCGAGGCTTTACCTTCCACTGCACTGCAAGTGCCAAAAGGTCAACTTTCTGCCTGATTTCTTCCGAGGATTCCAACTGACATTCCCCTTGTTGGCTTTTTTACGGTGTTCGTTCCATGCCCCCCACGACTTGCGGAAATCAGGGAAGAGAGAAAAAGCAATTAAAGCCCAGAAGTCCAGGATTTGACATACAGGGAGGATCAAGGGTTTTGTTATGGTGGTGTTTTGTTTTGCCCTCTGGGGTTGAGTGTGCAGTCGTCTCTGAGTGTCCTTCTCTCGGGTTTCTCCAGGTGTCTGTGCTTGTCTTGAAGCGAAGTTTGTCATTCCACATCTGATATTGGCAACGAAAAGGGCAGGACAGTTTGTTTATCTCCGTTAAATTTGAAGTTAAGTTTGAAGCTGAAATTGAAAGGGTTCAGTTGCCTGACGGAGGCATAATAATAATTATCAAATGCTTTGACATCATGAAAAAAAAAGTGCATCCGATTTAAGTGGCAACCCAAAGTGAAATCTACATTCTTCCTTGGCCAGAAAGCTCCTCTTGGTCTCCCTGCTTTGTTATCCCTGTCACCTCTCCTCGTCACCCCCCATCACCCTTTCTCTTTTGCCTGGATTTTTTTATTTCCTTGTTGCCACATCCCCTCTTTGCAGGATACAGTTGCTCTTGGAGAAGCTAGAGGAGCAAATGAAACAACACAGTTATGTGAAAGGTCTCTGACCCTTGATCACCATGGAATTGGTTTCAGACAGCGTTGTTTGATCTTGGATTGGACACGACCCTGAAGTGAAATTGCTTTGGCCAAAGTTGAGGGTGGGTGGGATTTAAGCCCAAAAAGCAAATAGAGGGAGGACAAGTAACAGCTGGCACAATCACCGAGGCAGTCATCTTTGGCCTGGCTTGAGCCAAACAGAATAAAATGTTAAATATCCCAGGGAGCAAAAAGTGGGGACTAGAATAGGATTTCTGATGCCCATATTGACACCCGCCCGCCCCCAATCCTCTCCCCACGGTAGCAGAAACTTTTAAATATATTTTCCCATTCCCACCCTGCCAGTATTCCAGCAGTGCAAGCCAAGTTCAACATTCAGCATGTAAATGCCAAGGTTCCTCTAGAAAAAGAAGCTGATCCCCCAGATTAAAGGGAAATGATTTTGCGTGTGTGGATCAATGGGCTCCAGATTATATATGAAGCCAAACTCTAATCCTCTGCAAATCGCAAGAGGACGGTACCTTTTTATACCGCTGCATAGCCATTAGTTTCCTCCCCGGGGAAGTAGTGGAAAGATATTTTTTAAAAAGGCAACTGTTTGGAATATTTTCAGTACCCAATAGTGTGGTGGCAGTGGTGGCAGAAGAAATCTTATTTTAATTAGGCAACTACCATTTCCCCCCGCAAGAGAAGTAGAAATTTGTTACTTTTTATAAGTGTTTAATGTTTGTTTTTAAGAAACTAAAAAAGCAATTCCAATAAGTCTGATTATTCCAGCACTGACAGCAGGAACAGCTCTGAGGCAGTTATAATAACCTTGCACACTACTTGAAACTAGAGAAGGTGAGAGAAAATTTAAATTGTATGGTGGGAAATTAGGTCAGCCCTGTGCTCAGTAGAGTAATGCTTTAATTTCTTATTATTGACAAGTGGGTGTCGCCGGGGTCTCTTGTCACATCCAGTGATTTGGTATTTTAATTTGCATCAGGTTCTTATCACGGCCCCAAATAAAAGGGAAAAGAGAGATTATTGTAGTTTGTACACATTTTAAAGGAGGGGAAGTCAGAGGTTGAAGGCTGTTCTGAGAGGCCTATCTGATACCAGGCTTTGGAACCAGCAGGGCCAAAATCAATAACATGTTTTAAAGCTTTAAAGAGCATCTTAAGGATTATTCACGAAGCTCGTCTCTGTGTTAATGGGCTTGCAGAATTTTCATCTACGTCGAACATCATCATTCTCCAGAGATTGACCAAAGATGTGCCCGCTCACTTGTGAGCAGGTTTCAGAGTTCCCTTTTTGGTTGGGCATGGGATATAGAGAGCGCGTTTCCGATGTGAAAAGTGAAATACAAAAAAAGAGACACTCACCAAAAACGGCGCCACCCACGCTCCCACCACCGGCTCCCCAGCTCGGCGTCTCTCTCTGTGTTTTCTCTAGATTCCGGGTACACCTGAGCTGCTTCTCCTGGGGTTACTGAGGATTCTCGACTGTTTCTGAAGCTAGACACTAATAAATACAGCTGTAAAATCTCTCTTGATCACCAGCCAAAAAGGGCTTGTCCTGTAAGGCAGGATGTAGATAGGAGTCTGGCAGATTTGTGCCTATGGTGGCTGACTGTCCGTATTCATCTTTTCTTTCTCTTCTGGGGGGGGGGGCTCAGTATGTCTCACGAGGGCTGTGAATTCACCACGCCCTGAAAACACCCACATGCAGTGAAGCGAACATTTGGTTCATCTTAAGAGTTACCAAAGAATCGGAAGTCATTGGAGCTGGGTTGTCAATTGTTCTTAGCATTAAATGATGAGGAGATTATTTTTCTATTTGTGAGGATTAGTCACACCCTTTATTCTTTTCTTCTTTCTACTTGTGTTCCCTTCTCTTGCTTGGTTCTGGTTTGCAGCTGAAGTGAAACTAAGACTGTAAAGATGAAATCCAAATCTCTTTTTGCCTGGCATTGCTTACAAAGAAAAGGCTTGCGTGTTGGAGGACAAGGAGGCAAAAGAGGATGGGCTTTTGGATTTGTTTGTGTTCATTTTTCTAGGTTATTCAAGTACCACCCCCCGCCCCCACCCCCCAGGTGAGCACCTGGAAAGGCCCGTATCTAATAACCCGTGAAGTGGGGCTCCAAGCCAGGGCTTAGACTTGGTGCTGTCGTCCAGCAAAGGAAACAGCGGTGGAGCAAAGGGCGATGGATGAAAACAGAATTTTGAAAATCCTTCTCACAATCGACCCACTGGAATGAGTTCCTTAGAGAAGTAGAAATGTCAGTAGATTGCCGGTCAGGAGGTTTGTTTTGGAGAGAGGCAGCCCCGTGAAGCAGGGCTCGCATTCACTCCGTGCGGAGTTCTCCTGCCCCTCGGGTGCAAGTTTCTCTTTTCTTGGGGAATTGCCTTTGGCGCGAGTCCCCGTGTTCTTCCCGATGGAAGTCCATTGCAGAGGCTGCCTTTTCGGAGCGCTTGTCTGTGCTTCTGTCTGGTCAGGTTGATCAGCCCCGACAGACACTTTTCTGCCATCTACTGAGATGCTACCGTCCTCCCACGCGGTGTGGAGATGGGGCTTGATTGTCATGCATTGTGTGAATTAAGGGCCCATGTGTGTGGACACACGTGCTTTTCCCCTCTTCTCCCCCCCTGGCGTGCCCATATGCACGGCCTTGGGAAAGGACGGAGGCCTTAAGCCACGGTGGTCTTTCCTTGCTGGGCACTTGCTGAGCTAAAACACACCCAGAGAACAAGCAACACTTTTTCCACGAAGCTGCAAGCTGCAGCCTCCTTGTGCTGTGCATGTCAAGTACCAGTTCCGCCCACCTCTTCTCCAGATCAGAAACCAGCTTGGTTGTGGGGCTTCCTCAAGCCCGGAAAGCACGGACTGGGTGCGTGCGTCTTGTGCTCTCCTTGTAAGACTTGGATGTCACTCTGGTACATTTCTCCATTTCCTGAGCAGCCCCTCTTGTGGGGCTGTTTTCTTGTGTTTCCTGTTCCGTCCCTGGATGGCAGATATCAGAGGGGATGGTCTGGGAAGGCTTACCGTTTGGGGAATTTCCATGTGCTTTGTGACATTTATTATCGTATTTCACAAACCACAATAAGTATTTCTCCTTTTAACTTCTTTTTTTTTTTTTAACCGAGGTAATTCACAGGGAGTGTTTTTTGGTTCTCTACAAAGGTTCTAAGGCTTGGCCGGCTTACAGCAGGTGGATCCGCATCTATAGTGTCAGCAACTAGCAAAAAGCTCTTTTTCAGCGGGTGTCAATTTGGGGGCCACCGAATGACCAAAGCAGCCATGCATTGAGCACCAGAGCGTGCCGGTCACCGAATCCCTTCATTCTCCCGAGTGAGGAGGCCTGCCCCAGATCGTGCCGTTCGTAGGGCACGGAGCTGGAATCCAGGCCTCACACTGAGACTCTGTGCTGAGGGCGCTTGACATCGTCGCCCTCCCCAGACTCTTCTTTCCGTGCGAGGCCGCTGTACCTGGTGCTCGCCTTGACGTGTCCACGTGTAAGCGATTTCTCTTCTCTGCAGCCACCCCCCTTCCCCTGAAGATCAAGAACAGGCTGTGCGTACATCTCTTGAAATACCTGTGTTCAGGGCCGCATTTTACCCTATCAAAGCCTGTCATGTAATCCCTGAAAACTGGAAATACGATGCCATGGGGATTTAATGTAGATGGGCCAAAGTAAGGAGAAGTAGATGTGGTTATCTCTCCCGGATTTATTCATGCAACTGAATTAGGAACAAAGGTGTTTTGTTCTTTTTGTGGCCGGAGCTGATAGCTGGCAACTACACTTAGCTGAACTTCAAGAAATGGGAGAGAACTGTGAATGCTTCATTCAGGCCCAAGTAAATATAGGGAAAGGTGGAGTGGTGTGTGGAGTACCGAGGGGGAGAAAGGCACTTGAGAAGGAAGTCATGGGGAGAGGGAAGGTAGGTTAGACTGGTCAGGCAGTGGCTAGACCTTAAGCCCAAGTGAAATGCCGTCATCGTGGGTATGAGACTGGGATATGGAGAAGAAGGAGTAATGGAAAAATGTCAAGGGTGGTGAAAGCCACTGAGAAGTGAGGTGATTTATTTATTGAACCGATGTCCTGTGTCTCTTTGACAGGGTTGAGTAACCCTTGTCAGTGTCCTTTCTGAATGGTCTACGTTGGACAGGCGAAGAAATTCTGGTTTTTGATTATTGATTATATAACCAAGTCATTTTATAGCAACAGAAGCACAACCGATTTGTGGGTGCCACGAAGAAACAAATTCTGGTTCCCGAAGTGCATTCATGTTGCTTTTCCCTTGGAGGGCGAAGGTGGCAGCCTCTCTGCTGTGAGAAACATTCTCGACCGCATGACGGAAGTCCTTTGAAGTATGCCGAATGAAATCGAAGCACACCGTACTTTTCTTTCCTCCTTTTCTTTACTACCCATTATAAATTCTAAAGGCTCTCTTTGTATTTTCTGTTTTAGCCACGAGACCCAAACAACTTGCTGGGACCATCCCAAAATGACAGAGCTCTACCAGTCTTTAGGTAAGGACATGGCCACATTTGCTCCAGGTTAAACGACAGGTGACTCACGGGATAAAGTAGTTTGTATTGTGCATGTTGTCGGTTGTCTAAATCTATCACTAGATTGTTTAAAGGGTGAAACGACACCTTTCTACCCAAAATTGACAGCTTTCTTTTTCACAGAGGTTCTTTAAAAATAAGTTCTAGAATGCCATCAATTCCTGAAAATTCAGTATACCTGAGAGGGCCAAAAGGTCTTTGTAGTTTTCTTTGCTGCGTAAAAGGACGGAAAAAAATACTTGCAATTTATGGCAATTGTTTTTCCCACCAAGAAAGCAAACTGTTGCAAGCTGTTCTTACTGATTTCTTCCCTGTGCACTCAAGACAGTTCTTTTGCCAAACCACGGATATTGTGGTAGGAATTTTCGGCAGTCTTTCCAGTGCTTATAATTGCCAAGTCTGTCAGGTCGTCAGTGTGAACATTTAAATGATTTCTCTACTATGTCTTGTTTTGTGTTTGTGTGAGAGCCTGACAGTTTTCCTCCCCCTCGTAACTGGGAATTTTTTGAACAGACATGCACCCTCCAAATAAGAAGAAAACATCAATCCTTCTAATGCTTCATGAAAGTCCACTCTGTACTGTTTTAGATCTTTGGAGAGTAATATGAAATGAATTGTCTTACATAGTAACTAGTTGTTGTTGTTTGTGTAATTAAAGACGTCTTCTCTACTACTAAAACAATTTTTAAAGTCTGCTTCTTTGTGAATGAATGTATTTATAGACTAAAATGCATAATGTGAATTCTTGGGGTTTAAAGTTATGTGATAGTGCCCATGGGAATCAGGGTGATCAGAGAAATTTTGTACTTGTGTGGGCACGTGTGTGTGTGTGTGTGTGTGTGTGTGTGTGTAGCTATTGCTGACTTGCTGTTATAGGTTCTCATTGGTTAATGACTTGAAATTATAGAGACATGGGGTAGGAGACATTAGTCAAAAAATTGTTTTCCCAGACTTTTTCTAATTATACGTGAAATTAGTTTCTTCTAGAAAATCCAAAAAATACAAATAAAACATGAAAAACAAAAGATTGCAATTCTACTGGCCAAAGATATCTGGTACATTTAAATTAATACTATATCGTTTCAGTTGAGCAGTATATGTGTGTGTGTGTGTGTGTGTGGTGTGTGTATGTGTGTGTGTGCATTGCACATATATACACAGTAGTTTTTTAAAATTTCAAAAAAATTGGGCTCAGCTACTCTTTAAGTGTTATATTTTCAGCCCTTATAGAATGTTTCTGGCTTATAGTGCTGCACTGTTTAGACCACAGGTGGAAAACTTAAATGCTCATATTTTGGCAAATGAAAGAGAATGGAGGCCTCACGTGAAGTAGGCAGCAGCTTTGCAGGGCAAGCAGGTCATCCTAGCCCAGTGCTCTCAGGGCTTGTCATTTTTCAAGAGAAATGAGAAATCTGTCGATCAAGAGCTGATTAGAACTCATCTGTGGGCCTCCTGATTATAACCCCAGGTTTATACCGATTCAGGCCACTTATAATATTTTACCTCTAATCAGAGTGACTTGTAGTTGTAATATTTGAACTTACTTTTACTTAAAAATCTTTATTATAGAATTAATAAATCAGGTTTTTTGAAGTTTAAAAATACAGGCAAGCTAATGAACAAAAAAGAAAAGACAGATCCTCTATAACCCACCTCTTAGAGTTAACTAATACTTAATAATCTAGTAGGTAGCTTCGAAAATTTCTTCCTGTATATACATTTTTACAAAAGTTGGATGGTTCTGTTTTATAATTAGCTTTTTTTTCACCTAAATGTAATGTACCATGGCCATATTTCCATTTCATTACATTGTATTCTCTACTGGCTTACTTTTAATTGCTCTGTAATGAGGAACCACAAATGTGGTTGATAAAAAGCTAATTATGAACTATCAATGAATAGATGTTTGTACCTTCAGTAGGAATTAAATATACCTTTTAGCATCATATTTCTGAAGTTTTCTCAATAATTCAAATGTGGTGGTACACTCAAAGCCAGTAATCTGACATGACTTCTGACCTTGGACAGATCACCTGACTTTGGGAGATGATAGCATTCTACAGTTGCAGGGGAATTTAGAGCTCATTTATTACAAACTTTTTCTTTGATGAAGTCAACTTTATTGATATAATTCACATATCATAAAATGTAGCCATCTTAAATAAGTGGTCACTTCCACCCTTCTTTGAAATTCTGCTCTTAGCTGTCCCGGTAACAATCATCTTAGAAATTATATTTGTCTTAGGACTTTCAGAACTAAAATTGCCAGTGTTCTTGTTACAATCAGATGTTACTTAGGCTAATTTTTATCCAAACAGAGACTCGTTCGATAACATCTTCCATTTATTGAGAGCCCGTTGTGTGTGCTGAGCGTTGAACATGTCCACAACCATTGTACCCTGTGGAAGATAGCAACGTCCGTATTTCACAGTGAAGTCAGGTGCAGAGAAACCTTTATCAGGGCCACACAGCTCTCTGGGGCTACACTGGGATTTGCTCACGGTCCTCTATTAGCATTTTCACTCATCTCATTGATTTTATTAACTCGGTAAACCATGCCCACGTAAGTGACTGTGCACCTGCTACAAATACGTACGAATTGATAGTTTCACCTGTAGATAGAGAGTGACTTGAATAGTATTTCTGGAACAAACCATTGCATTTCTACATATGGTATGGTAGGTTCCTAGGCAGTAGGCACTCTTCCTTTCAGTTTTGCCAGCCTGGTGAAATGGTTGAGTTTGTTTCACGTGGTTGAGTTTGTTACATGTCTATATCCTTCAGATGACCTGCACGATTAAGTTATTTCTGCCCTCACCCACCCCTTACAGTGATTTGAAGTCAAAATACAAGCATAACATACTAAAAAGAAACCTTTTTTTTTCTCTATTGGCTTATATTTTTTATTCACAAGATAGCCCTTTTTTTAAGATTTTATTTATTTATTTGACAGAGAGAGAGAGAGATCACAAGTAGGCAGA
>LNAC01000376.1:873712-925479 GCA_002007465.1 Ailurus styani | reverse complement strand
CAGGCTCCCCGCCGAGCAGGGAGCCCGATATGGGCCTTGATCCCAGGACCCTGAGATCATGACCTGAGCCGAACGCAGAGGCTTTAACCCACTGAGCCACCCAGGCGCCCCACAAGATAGCCCTTTCTGTCCAACAGTTGCTACTTTGAGCTCTAGAATGAGTGGTTGGAAGCATTCATCTGCACTCCGTTCATGGAAGGTATCATGAAAGCAAAACTGCTGTGTGGCTGGGTGTGTTCCGTGTTTTAGACAATGTAGGTGTGAAGTAGGTCCTTCACCTCGGCGCCTGGGTGGCTCAGTTGTTCGTCTACCTTGGGCTCAGGTCACCATCCCAGGGTCTCAGGCTTCCCGCGCAGCGGGGAGCCTGCTTCTCCGCCTCTGCCCCTCCGCGCTGAAGCTACACTGATTCACAGCATGCACGAAATGGGACACATTCCTAAATATGTCCACTCCTGAGAAGACTTCCATTCTCGAATTGGCCCAGATCCCCAGCCAGCCTGTTGAACACACGTTCGTTAATTCCCCTCGTCCCCAGTGCGTTCAGGTGTCTTCCTTGCACCCTCTCCCTGAGGTCTGGGCCTCGTACTGTTAGAAACCAAAAGCATTTTGGAGGGACTGCAAAAGTAGCATTGGAGCACCGACTGATGGAAGGCTAGGGTGTTACTTCAGATGTTAATATTTGCATTCTCTAGGTAATAGCACAATAGGTAATTTTCTTCTTCGTTCTTTGTGATTTTCTACAATGAATGGATATTACTTACAATCAGATGTTTAGCATAAAACGTTTCTTCATCATTACTCCACTCCTTAGCGTCCTTACAGCTGTACCCGATTCAGCAGTGAGAACCCGTGACAGAGAAACAGCAGTAGGCACACACATACCTTCCCCAACACTCACGCATACATGTATAGAATTGATGTTTAAGTACCCCGATTCCGGGCGCCTGGGTGGCTCAGCGGGTTAAAGCCTCTGCCTTCGGCTCAGGTCATGATCTCGGGGTCCTGGGATCGAGCCCTGCATCGGGCTCCCTGCTCAGCGGGGAGCCTGCTTCCTCCTCTCTCTCTGCCTGCTTGAAATCTCTCTGTCAAATAAATAAATAAATAAATCTTTAAAAAAAAAAAAAGTACCCCGATTCCGTCGGCTTTGTCAGGTAACTTTTAACACCAGGAAAGCGCCTCATGTGTTTTAGTTTCTAAATATGTGCTTCCACAAAAAAAGCAGACCTAAAGATTTCTCGTGGTAGAAAAGACATGCCTAACTTTTTTTTTTTAAAAAGGAAGAGATTTAATTTCAGATTATTCTTAACAGATCTGAAACAGCTTTCTGAAGTGAGCTTCATCAAATGTTAAAAATATTTGTTTTCCCCCTCACTTTTTAGGCTGAGTTCCTGCTCAAAAAATTCTAAGTTCTGAGGGGCAAAATTGTCAGACTTCCACGCTCACACACAACGGGGCGTAATAAAGAAATAATGTAAAATGTTCACAGTGGTGACCTGACAGTCATTAGGAATTTGAGGATTGGAAGGTCTCCAGAAAATTTTTTACGCAACATCAACTGGCAAAAGCATGGTCTAATTTTCACAAGGAGGAAATCGATAAGAACAACCTGAAAACAGTTTTCTTTCAGCATTTTTCTCTGACTGCCCCCAGTGTGGTAGGGTGACAGGTATATCAAAAACCAAAGTTTTCCGTATCTATTTTAATATGGGCCTTAGTATTCTTATCTTCATAATGAGGGTATGGGACCGAAGTGTCTATGAATTTTGTTTATTTTACTCTTAGTTTGGGCTGAGGTAGAGCAGGTTTTCCTAAAACTTGCTGTGATCATAATTTTTCAAGAAGCACCTTCGGCTGACTCTGCAGACAGATGTATTTCTAAAAGTTGAATCATTCCTATTTTTAAAACTGTGCATTCTAGAAAACAGACAACAGGGAGAACATCCTGCCACCCATCCCTGTCCTACGGGCAGAATGAGGCAAAGCTATTATCAAGTACGGATGCTCTTGAGATATTTCCCACAAGACCCGCTGGGCCATCCGTTTGTTGTTCAAAGGCATATTCTTCATCATTTCTTAGAATGAGAAATTCTAAGTAAATTCTTAGTATGGCCGATAAGTGAGGTGAATTTCAGGTTTCCTTTAACGTCTTTACAAATGTAATGCAAAGATTATTGTTCCATTAGGTTATCTTGGCAATTCAAAAAGCTGTAACTCTTTAAGGCTCTAAAAGGCATTTACAAAATCAGTAGCTGTTAGATAGTGATGTGCTCTGGAATTTATTTTGAAATATTAATATGAGACTGATTTATGTGAAGTGCCATTAAATGATAAAAAGCCTGTCATTTTTCTCACGTTTTATGTCTGGGTTCTTAAGTTTGTCGCTAAAATGTTTAAGTAAATATATTTTCTTAAAAGCCCCCACCCCCACGATATATACTGCTCCAGAATTCTCGAAGAAGGTATTTCTTAGTCTGTCCTCCTGGGTAATCTCTTAATTATAAATACAGGAAAATCCTGTGGTCCTCTCCATGGACTACATGAGCTACATGTGGGTAAAAATAAGATAATATGAAAAGAGAATGAATCGTGCAGCTTGAGGAGTATTTTTTAAGACTTTTTATTTTATATATTAGACAGACAGCAAGAGAGAGAACACAAGCAGGGGGAGTGGGAGAGGGAGAAGCAGGCTTCCCACTGAGCAGGGAGCCCGATGCGGGGGCCCGATCCCAGGACCCTTGGAACCATGACCTCAGCTGAAGGCAGACGCTTAATGACTGAGCCACCGAGGCGCCCCTGAACTATTTCAAACCATTTGCTCAAATCCAGATGCCCCATATGATCTGATGTCACATATTCCAGTTTCCTTTTTTCTGCATGGAAGCCCCTTTAACCACCAGGGTTTCCTCGAGGAGAATTGGTTCTCATCCTTTCTTGCAGTTCTAGCATTTTCTAGAAGGATCTTATCCCTCTTACTTGTTGCCCAAGTTTTGCAACCCATTCTCCAGCATGATGCTCACCCAAAGGATACAAAAGCTGTCAGTTTTGAAAAAATGGATGTATGAACGTTTTAGGAAATCTTAGGGAAAGATTTTTGTGTTTTGAAGACAGTCCATCAACATGTGGCCCTTAGCCTGGCGTCTGTTGCCTGAGGAGAGCTTTGTGATGTTAAAACGAGGGCTTTGTTTTGGGATCCAATGAGTCTGAGGCTGGTGGGATCCTTCAGCAGTACAAGTAAAGAGGACTAGTTAAGTCCCAGTTAAGTCAAGAGGCTAAGAACTTCTTCACGATACACAAATAGCATTATTAATAAGTGAGCACAACTGGCTAGATAGAGTTAGGAACACTCCATAGGAATCCTGTACATCTTTGCTCTGTTGGTCCAAGAGGAGGGAATATCTTTGAGGTTTGCAAGCTCTTCCTCTCTGTTGATAGGCTTTCTACATCCCATTAAGTGTTCCCTCCAGAGGATGCTTTGCGGTTAGGAGCTGTGGGATTCTGAATGACTGTGAATTTCTTTTGCATCGAAAGCTTGTCCTAATGCTTTTCTCAGCATATTATGTAAACCGTTCTCAACTAGGCTACTCAATATTTAGCATATTCTCTTCTCTATCTCTTATCTTTAGGTTCTTAAGTATTAAAACCTTCTGTCTCTTGATTTCCTCCTACCGTGATGCTGTGCACTGGAAAGAAGATCTAAATTCAGATTCCGGCTTAGGTGTGACCTTGGGCTAATCGTTTGCTTTTTCTTGGTCTTAGATTTCTGATTTAGTGGGTGGAGTAGTGAATCTTCCATCTCTAAATGTCTGGTTTTAATTCAACTCCTGTCCAGAATATGGCTTGGTCTCATGAAGGTGAGGCCCATCTCTCCAGTTTCTCTTGGTCACCACCAGCCTGGAAGTCAGGAATAACAGGATAATCATGTCACTGATAATTGTACTTTCATTTGCGTAGCACTTTACACTGTGCATAGTTTTCAGAAATAACTGTATCTAATCCTTACACAGCTGTAAATTAGGTCTACAGCTGGCGCACGACCTGAATTTTGTATTAATTTCAGCGTCAGATCATCTGTCCCGCTATCTCCTTGAGTATACTTGCCGTGTTTGATTTGGAAAATAATGCTACCATATCAGGGGATGGGGCAGCTATTTCCTTCTTTCTATTCGGACCTGAGCAGGCTGAGGCATAAGACCTGCTTTGACTTATTCATACTGACATACGGGTAGAAGATAAGGAACCAAGTCCAGAGCACACATTTTATGGCTCCTAGTTTGCTGTTCTCAAAGGAATATCCATTACTCCTAGCTTGATTTATAAAACTGCTTTATCAGCATAATTAAGCTGTGGAATCTCAAGTGACGTTCTTTATTCCCCAGCTGACAAAGTTAGCAGCAGAGATTTACTCAGATTTGCAAAATAGAAGACATTAAGGCTGTTATAAATGTTCTTCCTTTACTTCTACTAGCCTGCTTATAAAAGAAGAAAGAGAAATAATCTGTTCTCTTAACGTCGGTTACAATCAATTGATTTTCCCCATTTGGAAAATGGAAATGTAATTTTCAAATCAAAATTTATGGCACTTTAATGGAATAGTCTTTTATAATATTTTTTCTTGTTCAAATAACTTGATTTAAAGCTTCTAATTGAAGAACATAAATAAATAGATACTTCCAATCTGCATTTTCCGAAGCTGATTTCAGAAGGAAACTCAAAAAGAGCCCCTCTCAGACTGGTTTACAATTTAAAAGAGCTGCCAAATTGTAGTTCAGTTGATCTAAATAAGAGGAACATTAAGGTTACACCTGCAGCTCTGAGAAAAGTGCTGGATGTGTATAATTTTATGTAGCTGGGTCTGCAGAAGACGATTTTTGCACACGAAGTAAAGGCATCTAAAAACGTGTCTGCTCTTATTCAGACACTTCCAATATTTCTTTTTTAAGCGCACAAGTCTGATTACCTCTGTATGGCTCTCGGGAGCTGCAATTTTGCTGGAAAGAGATTGGGAACAGTCAGAACACTCACATAAAATAGATAGTGAGTTTTTAAAGTCTGTCCCCTCTACGGTAGTAATAAAATGACCTAAAATATTCTGAAAGACTGTCTTATGACATAGTGGATGAATCATTAGCTTATTTATGAATTGGTGAGATTCTGTGAGAATGTTTCCG
The DNA here is from genome assembly GCA_002007465.1 of Ailurus styani. NCBI lineage: Eukaryota > Metazoa > Chordata > Mammalia > Carnivora > Ailuridae > Ailurus > Ailurus styani. The sequence continues at coordinate 920,311 of LNAC01000376.1, read as the reverse complement.
AATTTGCCATTCCACCGTCTTGATCCCTTGCGTAACTCCAGGGAAGGCCTCGTGCCCCCTCATAAATTGAAGCTTCCGTAACCGGGACATACGTTATATGTGAGTGTGTGTGTGTGCAAGCACGTGTATGTGTTGCGCACATACGTTTATTTATGTACGCGTTCTTTTTCAAGTGTCCATTTTGACAGGAAGGTGACTCGTTTTTATATTTTGCTTTCTAGTTCTGTATAGAGGCTGTCTGTTTTAGAGCAGTGCTTCTCAAACCGGTGAAGGGCAGTTGTTTTGTTTTTAAACACACACTACATCACAGACTTGTAGGTGCTCCTGCCGACCCACGGCACGTAACTCACCTGCGCAGGTTCCGCAACACTCAACCTGGTCTGTGCTCTGTTCTGTGAGATGAACCGGGGATGGATCACTTGGACGTCAGGGCAACGTCAGGCGGCTCCAGAAGCTGCTTCACATACCCAGCCTCCATATTTGTGAAGAACCGTAATTTGGGTAGCACTGTTCTAGAGTATTTAATTTTTGAAAGTATAAATCTCAAGTCAAGTGACCTTGGGTGTGTGTTGGGGAGGGGGACTAATTAATTGACGCCAAACAAGAACACCTAAAGCATCGTATTTGTGGGATTGTAGAGCTCGCCAGTTGAGTCAAATTCAGGTAGAGAAGGGAGATATCTTCTTTCCCATTTCATAGACCTTCTTAGCAATTATTTTGGAGGCTGAAGTAATAAAATCACCCTGTTTTAGGAAGGTTTTATGTGTTAAGGAGCAGGGCTCCTGCTGCCTAGTTTCATGCCTCCCCACCCATATAATTAAATACAGTGTGTAGAATGTGATATTTTTCAAATACAAGCTTGTTTTTATCCAGAATAGAAAATGTGGTATGTGTACTCGTTATGTTATGTGATGAATTCCATGGGGAACTGATTGATTATACTGTGATTCTACTCTCGTCATTTTCTGAGTTCAGGTTGGGTAAGTAATGTGATGTAGTCACAGAGTTTGTTGACTTTGAGACTGGTGAGACATGGAGTTGAATTCTGCCTCTGCCACCAGTTCTCTGTGGCTGAAGACAAAGGCAGTCACAATTTTGAAATGCACCTTCCCGATTGATTAAGTAGTTAGGATACTTTCCTTGGAGAGTGTTGTGAGGCTTGGCGATAATGTATGTAAAATGACAAAAAGTCTGACATAGTAACTGCTCAAGGAATTATAATTGCTATTAATGATGATGATAATTATGATGATTCATTGTTTATTATTCTCAGTGTTATTTTCATATTCTGTGTCCCTTCTTTTCCAAAATCTCTTGGATTCCTGGGGTGGAACATGTGGCTCTTGGTCTTGGGGATTGTGAGTCTGAGCCCCACACTACGTATAGAGATTACCAAAAAAAAAAATTAATTGAAAAAATTCTCAGGGCACCTGGCTGGCTCGGGCGGTGGAACATGTAACTCTTGATCCTGGGAGTTGTGAGTTTAAGCCCCACGTTGGGCGTAGAGACTACTTTTTCTAAAAAAATCTTTAAAACAGAACCCAGAAAACAACAAAATCTCTTGGGTTCCTGAGTTCAGATAGCGAGGGACCCCCAGGTTTAGGTTTTCAAGCCTGACACTCAAGGTACAACCCTCTTAACCAAGGTACCGGGGTTCACCTGATCGGAGTATCCCAACTTCGGCAAGTATGAACTTACTTTAACTTGAAGTACAAATTAGATTGACACATTTTACTACTGTTTTCTTTATCTTCATCCCACTTCTAAAATAATACACCTTTTGTAATAGAAAATAATATATACCATAACCTTTAACTTTCTTACTTTTTTTAAGTTTTATTTATATATATGACAGAGAGATCACAAGTAGGCAGAGAGGCAGGCAGAGGGAGAGGGGGAAGCAGGCTCCCTGCTGAGATCATGACCTGAGCCCAAGGCAGAGGCTTAACCCGCTGAGCCACCCCAGGCGCCCGCACCTTTAACTTTTAAATGCAGATGACTCCTAATAACATATATATGTGTGTGACTTTATAGCTCTCTTCTACCTTTGTCTTGAAGACCTTCAAAGTTTAAACTACAGAATCAAATACGTGTCGTAAAACCACCGTGGTCGAGAAACATGCCCAATAACTCATAAGTAAGGAGAAAGCCTGTAAAATGACGTGACACGCTAGGAAAGATGCCTGACGCGTAGTAAAGGCCTGACAAACGGTGGTGGCACCATTCTAGTGGACCGGGGAGGGATGACACCGTAAAACGTTCTGCATGACATGTTGAAGATATCGACGCTGAGATTTTTGATTTGGGTGATGTTATCAGTCCGGGTCTAGCCAGAAAATAGAAACCACTCTCGTTATTTCAAGCATGGGGTATTTCATGCGGTAAATTGGTTTCGCAGTGATGGGAAAACGAAGAGGACAGCCAGCAAGGAGCCTCTCTGCTCTACCAGGGCTGGAGGGCCGTGACCAGAGTTGGTATCACCAGAGCCCCAGAAGCCAGGGCTCTTTGGGGCCGGAGCTTGACCCAGTGGCCAGTTGGAACCCCCCCCCCCGAGGGAGGGGCTGACGAGAGGGAGCTGGAACCTGGAAGGAGATCCAGCCACTGCCAGAACTTTTGCTGAAGGCGGAGAAAGGGAGAAATAACCCGATCTCTCCTCTCCTCCTGCCCTCTGGTCTTCTGCCAGTACCTCCCAGTTGGCCAGACTTCTCTCGAAGCCCCTTGGTAAGGGAGCAGGCAGATGCCATCCTCTGTCTAAAGAGCAGAGCAGGGAAAGGTCACAGACTGGATTTGAGGACCATCAGGCGAATGACTTGAGTACAGGAGACCTCGTGGGTGGAGACACAGCCTCCCACTCTGCCAGTCTGCGGGGCTGAGAGAGACCCAGAGCCTCAAAAGCCTTCCTAGGACTTTGCAATTCTGAAGGAACTTGAGCCACTAGAAGGGCACACCGGCTTCAAAGAAAATGGACCTAAAAGCAGCGAAAGAGGAGATGGCAAGAAAAAGTAGCTGCACCGAAGCCCAGACAGTGAGAATAAGCTTCCATGAATTTGATTATAGTACTTGAATTGTTGATAGTTGGTTATGCTGCAGTCTCTCAGGGCAAACTCATGAATTTCTTTAAAGCCGGAACTGTCTGCCTCATCTTTGTCACCCATGCCTGGCGCACGATAGCCTCGGGATAAATAAACATTCATTGAGTGAAACAGTAGAGCAAGGGAGAATGATTTTTGGTGAGGAAGAAGACAAATACCACTTAAGAAGACAGAAGGATATAGATGATGTTTACCTAAAGCACGTTATTAAGTTGGCAAGAGGAAGCTCTCTGCAGAGAAAGAGTTTCCCCCAGAAAATAGAAGATAAAGCCTCATAGTAATAAAAATATAGAATATCCATTAAGTTATCGATTTTATTGGCAGTTTGATATCTTAGCAAAACCAGGTGAACTGCTCTTCTGGAATTCATTTTGTCCTTGTAGGACAAAAGGGAATAACCAATTGATAATCAGGGTGGCAAGACCCTTGGAAGAAAGTGTCAATGTGGATCTAGAATTTAAATAACCAGGAAAGGAACCAAGGAATACAATTTGATGTGCTGGTAGTCTCATTTCTTCGTGGGTTCCTTGACTGAATAAACATTTAAGAGAGTGCCAAGCATTGTGAATCCTAAAGTTGAGAACAACAGGGTAAGAATATTGAGGAAGACGAGGCTATTGAAGGTCTAAACATTTTTTCATAATCTCATTTTTGGAACATTAAGACACATATATACATGCCAGAAGTTTTGAAAAGATGTTTTTTAAGTGTAAAAAGAAAATTAAAAAACACCTCAAATCTCAGCACCCAGAAATAACCACCATTGACATTTTAGAGAATTGCTTCTTTTTTCTTTTCTTTTTTTTTTTTAAGATTTTATTTCTTTGTTTGACACACACAGAGAGAGAGATCACAAGTAGGCAGAGAGGCAGAGAGAGAGGAGGAAGCAGGCTCCCTGCCGAGCAGAGAGCCCCATATGGGCCTCGATCCCAGGACCCTGAGATCATGACCTGAGCCGAAAGCAGAGGCTTTAACCCACTGAGCCACCCAGGCGCCCTAGAGAATTGCTTCTAGTCCTTTTTTCTGTGTGGTTTTGTATGGTTGCTTGAGCTAAAATTTGTAATGGTTCTTTATTTACCAACTATCACAAATTTTCTCTCTTTGCAGTTCTTCAGGGATGGTATTTTTACCGAGTTCCACTTTCTTAAAAATTAATTCCCATTTTTCAGGAATTAGTTTGTGATAAAGGAAACTCACATTCATGTCAAATTTATGAAAATAAATCCTGAAGATGCTGGAGACTTACTACCAACAGGCTTCTGAGTAGAAAGCCTGGTCAAGTGTCTTGATGCCTTCGGTCCAACGAGCTACTTCTGTCTTAGAAATGTTAAAGAATAAAGTCAGTGTGGTCCAGAATAGGCAGATACTAAGCAGAAGGCTGATAAGTAAAGTTTTATCCACTAATAAATCTCGTTTATAAATGTAAATGAACAGTCTTCTACCGCAAATATTTTAACAGATAACATTTCTTGTACCAAATATTTATGGTCTGAAGATGACAAGGCAACTGTCCTTGGAAATGTTTGGTATTACAGGAAAATCTTTGCCCTCTTAGCAGATAAGTTGAGACAGAAACTCCATTTTATGATGAGTTTCTGTAAGTTTTAATTTTTATAATAACTGCTATGTAAAAATTCACTTACCTTTACCATTCTGGAAAGAGAATGAAGAGCACAACACTTCTAGCTTCTGAAACCATTTGTGGCTACAATTACCACGTTCTGCTCAAGGTTCGTTCTACACCGTCAATTAAGGCTTGTAGCCTCTTGCTTCAGATGCATTTTCTGACCAAGATGCAATTAAAGAGTGAGGAGCTAATAATTTTTTCCACGGTTGTTTCCAATTTTTTTCACTGCTGTAAGTCAGTCTGTGAGGAACATCTCTGTGTAGAAAGCCTGCGTGTATTTGATTCACGGCAGTATAATCAGAGTCAAAGGCTACTCGGGTTTTTAGGTTTCTTGGTATGTTTTGCCTGACGCTCTCTCAAACGTTGTCTGATTTACGCTCTTAATACATGAAAGCGCCCACCTGACCATGTCTTTGCCGGTGTGGAGCTTGATTTTTACTTTGGTTATTGTAATCGGGAAGATAAAACCATCTTACTGTTATTATTCGCATGGCTTTGATTTCTAGTGATCATGAACATTTTCTTTTAAATGTTTACTGAGCAGTTTTCCTCTTGTGAATAACGTAAAAGCAAAAGCAGTTTAGGCAAACAAAACTCTTCCAAACTTTTCCGTTGTAATGCAAGGTTTTTTTCATTGTGTTGAGGGACTCTTGGTGATGAGAGGCTCCCGATTACATCGGTACACTTTTTGAATTATGCCTTAGCTTTCTCTTCTTGAAGCTAAACAAGCCTTATCCCTTCATCCATCCTCTGTGGGCCTATTATCCACCCATTATGTTAGATTTTCTTATTCTCTGTGCCAGCTCCAGTTTCTTCACATTCCTAAATAGATGCAGAGCCCTGAACTCCAGCGGTTCTCTAAAGAAAGGGCCAATCGGTTATGGGTAGAGGAGGGAGGCGGCTTCCTGCCTCTTCAGTGAGGGAAGCTCATTCAAGCCACAGGTCTGGATGGCTTACTTTTGTAGTCTTCTGTGAGGCGTTCTTTTCGCATAAATATAGAATACTTAGAATATCCCAGGCCCTGCTTTGAGTAATAGGATACAAAGAAATAGAAGGCCTGATCCTCTGTCCTTCTCCCAAGCCGGTGTGAACCGGAGCATCTGATGGAACTTAGGATGGGATAGAAGTCCTTGCCTATGAGCGAGGGGCGCCTGGCTGGCTCAGTCAGAGGAGCACATGACTCTTGATCTCTGGGGTTGTGAGTTTAAGGCCCCTGTTTGGGTGTGGAGATTAATTTAAAAAAAAAGAAAAGAAAAGAAACTTAAAAAAGTCCTGGCCTGTGAGAGTGAGGGGCATGGTACCAACTCTCCTGGTGGCTGATGAGGGACTGCTGAAGTTATTTTAAGTCCTTGGAACTCAAATGACAACCATGTTGTCATCTCTTGTTGCTGATGAAATAGTTCATCAATGCCAACATATACCCATTTTGTTTTTTAAGGCAAATTTAAATGTCTCAAGTTGGAATGACTGAAGGTTTAGATTTAACCTTTCTCTCTCTCACACACACACGCACACACGCGCGCACACGGCTTACATTGCCAAGTATCTTTCTACTTGTGCAGGGATTCTAAAAATGCCTATGTCAGCTTCACAAATTACCTTGCTCTCTTCTTTAGGCAATAACATTGACATCCATGAAATAAAAATGACATTAATAAATGCTATAAGACTATACTAACTTACATAATATCAAGGTCAAATGTGTGGTATCTTATATAGGTAGACAGCAGTATTGATTAGAATCACTGCAGAAGGCTATTTGGAGAGTAGAACAAAACCATTGTTCTAAGGAAGGAGTTTTATAAGACTTAGGTAAATTAAAATGTAGGCTAGGATATTTCCAGATAGTGTAGCGGCATAAACAAAGGTCCAGTTGAAAGACTGGCTTGTTTGAGATTCAGCGGGGACATTGTTCTATGCGAATCTACCCCAGGTTTTGAAGAAAAACCTAATTTAATGCTGTTGAATTAAAGGCATCTTAAGTGCCTTAAATTACAGAATGTGAAATTGAAATGTCATTTGATTGGCAATGGGAAGACGTTGCTGAATCTTCTGGAAAGAGAGATGACGAAGTCTGTGTTGTCCTTTGAAGACTAAAAATTTGATGGGATGGATTAAGGATGTTTAGAGAGCCGAGAGCAGTTGTTTTTTTTTTTTTTTTAAGATTTTATTTATTTATTTGACACAGAGAGAGATCACAAGTAGGCAGAGAGGCAAGCAGAGAGAGGAGGAAGCAGGCTCCCCGCAGAGCAGAGAGCCCGATGCGGGCCTCGATCCCAGGACCCTGAGATCATGACCTGGGCCGAAGGCAGAGGCTTTAACCCACTGAGCCACCCAGGCGCCCGAGCAGTTGTTTTGTTTTGCTTTGTGGCAATTGAGATGATGAGGGACTTAAGATAGCGGTGGGGGAAGTTTTCTCCTCAAGGTAGAATTGCCTGAGAGTCGTGACAGATTGGATAGGGTTTTTTTTTTTTTTTAAAGATTTTATTTATTCATTTGACACAGAGAGAGAGATTACAAGTAGGCAGAGAGGCAGGCAGAGAGAGAGGAGAGAGGAGGAAGCAGGCTCCCTNGCCCGATGTGGGCCTCGATCCCAGGACCCTGGGATCATGACCTGAGCCGAAGGCAGTGGCTTTAACCCACTGAGCCACCCAGGCGCCCAGTTTTAAAGAAAAGACTTACAGGATGCCTTCTAGGTTTTCAGCTTTGATGGCACGGAGAAGAGTGATACCATTGAACAAAAAGGAAATTGCAAATTGATTTGAACAATGGGAAGTAGGTATGAATTGTATTGATTTGTGTACTTACAGATTTATGTATGTAGTTCCTCGTTTTGCAAAAATTTATTTGGGGGCAGCTCATATAAATGTATGAACTTCATACCATAAGCATATATTTCTCATTAATCTTCTCAAAAGCCCTGTGAAGTATGTTACTATCTCCATTGTGCAGATGAGGCTCAGAGAAAATAGGTAATTTGCTCACATAGCATGGCTACGATTTAAATGTACTTAAAATGCCTAAACCATGGTTTAGCCCCTGAGCTAAACTTTGTTCCTGGGAAGTGACAGTGGCATTTTGAAAAGGAAATACCTTGAAGGCATTTGGAAAGAGGAAGAAAAGAAGCGTTTGAGAATTATCACCGTGAGAAAAACAAGATTGTCTGTCTTTTCACTGCACTTTATATATGAGATATTAGGGGCAGGGTGAGAGCCCTTCTTTTTTACTTAGCAAGTGTATATCCTGCAACCTTTTAAGAGACAGTGTCTCATGGAGTCTTGACCACAGCCCTGGAAACGGCAACTGTTACTGTGAAGAAAGTGAAGCTTTGGGGAGCCCGGGTGGCTCAGTCGGTTAAGCAGCTGCCTTTGGCTCAGGTCATGATCCCAGGGTGCTGGGATCGAGCCCCACATTGGGCTCCTTGCTCAGCAAGGAGCTTGCTTCTCTCCCGCCTGTCATTCCCTGTGCTTGTGCTTGCTCTCTCTCTCCCTTGCTCTCTCTGTCAAATAAATAAAATCTTGAAAAAAAAAATTAAGCTTTAGGGCACCTGGGTGGCTCAGTGGGTTAAAGCCTCTGCTTTCGGTTCAGGTCATGATCTCAGCGTCCTGGGATCGAGGCCCGCATCGGGCTCTCTGCTCCGCAGGGAGCCTGCTTCCTCCTCTCCCTGTCTCTCTGCCTGCCTCTCTGCCTACTTGTAATCTCTCCCTCTCTGTGTCAAATAAATAAATAAAATCTTTAAAAAAAAAAAGATACAAGTGCTTGTATTAAAAAAAAAAAAAAGGAAAGTGAAGCTTTAGGGAGTTAAGGCTACTTATCCAAGCACCCTGGGAGACTGTGTCATGGTTAAGAAGAGTGGCTTTAGTGTCCCACAGACTGGAATTAGAATCCTTAGGCCTTTGGTTTCCTCATCTGTAAGAGGGGATGGGAAAAGCCACGTCGAGACGGAGGTATGAGGTGAGAATGCGTGTGTTTATTGCTAACGTATAGTAAGCACCCCGGAAGTGAGAGCCGTTATTACTGTTCTGTTACTGCAAAGTCGTAACTAGAACCCATCAAGGTTTCTTCTTCATCCATGATACAGTGGTATTCTCCTGACAGACAGTGGACGAAACCGAGAATTTGGAAGACATCACAGCACCATGTGGAAAAGAGGATAAATAGATGATTGATAGATAGATGGATGGATAGATAGAAAGAAAGAACACTGTCTTTTTTTAAAAAAAAGTAGTATGTGCATGTGATTTAAAAAACTGAAATAGTATGAGAGGAGAGTATGAAAAGTAGGTGTGCCTCTTAGCCCTGGTAACAGTCCCCCAATTTCACTCTGCGGGGGCAGTTGATAGTATAGTTTCTGTGTTTCTGTCTGTAGGTCTTTTATGCATATGCAAGCAAACATACATAAAAGTATGCTGGGTTTTTTACACACCGATAGTTCTGTTCTCTGATCTTTTTTTTCTTCCTTAAATAAGCTCTAGGACCAACGTGGGGCTTGAACTCAGGACCCCTGGGATCAAGAGTCAGCCAGGCAGCCCGGGTGATGATCTTTTATAAAATTAAGCTAAAGCTTCTTTCATAGAGTAACAGATTGTGGATGAATAGTTGCTATTTGGATAATTATGTTAGTATTTTTATGAGCCAGACACCCGGAAGTAATGTAAGGAGTTTCCAGGCCTCTGACTGGCTCAGTGAGTAGAACATGTGACTCTTGATCTCGGGGTGGTAGGTAAGTAGAAGCCCCATGTTGGGCATAGAGTTTACTTTAAAAAAAAAAAAAAGATTAAAAAATTTAAAATCAGCAATTAGTTACCTTTGAGTCAACCATTCAGAACTTTATAAATGCTACTTCGTTCTCAGGATTTATAAACCAAACAAAAAAAAATAGTTACTCAAATGGAGGGATGAAGATTATCATGCAAAATAAGATGAACTCTTTCATATGTTGGTACATTCAGGGGAGTGTCTGGGACCTGGCTTCTTCATTCAGGGTTTGGACTGGTCTTTAACAGAAATGTTCACATTCTCACTTCCTGACTTATTCCTATAACACAACCTACTTTGGAACATTCAGGGCTTTCTGTGTCAGGGTGGTTTAGAGGGAAGGATCAGAACCTTGAAAACTTGAGAAGGTGCCAAAGTCTAGAAACTGCTCTTCATAGGGGGAAAATTAGGCTGTGTTTGCTTCTGGGAAAATTTGTTTTCCAGATTTAATACGAATGTCAAGTACTTGCTACGGTTAAAGAAATCCATGGTGTCTGGTCGAGTTGGGAGCAAGGTGGGAGCTCTTTAAGCCCAAAGAGTAGTGTGGAAGGCCACTTGGAAGGAGCCTTTGTATTTTGCCCCTGGCTCTGTCAGGGATGGGACACCACTACGGGAATATGCAAGAAAAGGATGATTCTGGTTTATGTGACAATTTTTGTCATTTGCCTATTGAAGAGAGTTCCTCAGCTACGCTGTTATTTCAGCTGAAACACCCCTTCTTCTCTCCAGGGAAGAAAAACAGAAAAGGGTCTGCTTTTGGTCCTCGTTTTTCTTTTAGCTAATTAGGGAACCCAGGACAAATTACTAAGAACTTTCTACTCCTTAGCTTTACTCATTTGGAAAATGAAGATTTAGAATGAGAGATTTCTCCTTCTGAGATGCTACAGTATCCTTTTCTTATTTGACAGAAATTATGGGCTAGGGGGGGGTTATCTCCCAAAGAAGTTTGTGGAGATAAATTAAAGCTACCTCCAAAGAATTTAATTCTTGGTTGCCCAGTAACTATTAAATCCCTCAGTCAGACAAGAACCACATTCTCGCCTTGAGACAAGATTTAGCCCTTTCTGAACTTACCCTCGGGCTGTGTTGCCGAAGTTTATCTGTAAGTTAGTTGCTTGCAACTTGGAATAAAATGTGTTGTAAATGGTGTTTAGGTCCCCAAGTTACAGGAGTTTATTTAACTCTCGGAGTGTCTGATGGATTGTGGGGCCTGAGTAGAACGCAGCTCCAGGTTTCAAAGTGTTTTTGGGGTAGAGACCGTATTGCTGGGCTTGACTCCTCTTACTCCCGAAGCTTCTCTGGATAAAAAGAACTGAACGTTTACATCGTAAGAGGGGCCTAATGACCTTCTTGGTCACTCCATCTCCCGTCCAGCCTGTTAGCTTCCCTGTCTTTGGTCCTTCTTTTCCTTTGTGCGGCTTTCTGTGATGTGTCCGCTTCCCTATTGCACCCCCCACTCTCTGACCCTTACCCAGAGTCGGGGTCCTCCCGAGGGTACTGCCCACCCCCCTCATGCTGACGAGAATTCCAGACACCCAGGACAAGGAAACACCCGTATCTCCTACAGCAGAGGAGTCTGGGAGGCCACTCAGGGCTCTGAGTGTCAGATAGATTTGACCTTGAATCCGGGCCCTGGGATACAGCCTTAGGGAACTTACTAGACAGGTCTGAGCCGTATTTTACTTTCTTAACCAGGTTGGTCACGCAGACTTCAGGGCTGTGAGGGCTCAGTGGCATCAGGTCCATACAGCCTCGACCCCTGAGCATTCAGTCAACGCTGGCACTCCTCCTGTTTTCCCCTTAGACTCTCGGGGGAATAATATAATTGGGCACAAAAAGGGCCGAAGTACAAGTCATCTACATTTGAGGTTAAAAAAAAAAGCTGCTCTAAGTTTGTCCCCAAGTAGTTTTATCCCGGAGACTGAGGAGAATAAAAGTGGGTCAGAGTGAATGAAAGCGGAGATGAGGGGAGAGAGAAACAAAGAGGTGGAGGAAGGGGGAATGGTTCCTGCCCGCCGGGAAGTCCGTGACCCTCACAAGGGATGGCAAGCCCTGGACCCCTCTACCGAACAGGGGAAGGGGGATGCTCATTCCTGTGGCTTCGGGGCTCCGTGATACGTTGAGATGAATTGCTGGAGTCTGCCTGCTTTGGGGGTGGAACCCTTACACTGGCCCAAGGAGAGAGGACATGCTTTGTATCAAGCAGCTGCCAAGTGCAGCAGAGTTTGGAGGTGATCGAGACTGTTCGCAGGAACAGACAGTTTCGTTTCCTGATGCAGATGCATGTAATCTCTCTCTGTGTGTCAAATAAATTAAATCTTTTTTAAAAAATTTTTTAAAAATTAAAAAAAAAAGCAACTCAGTCTGTGTCAGGGGATAAGGCAGTCCATCACCAAATGAAAAGTTCCTGCCATTGATTAAGTTTAATAACAGCTGCAGCTGCTGAATGATTGCGCTTTTTTAAAAAAACAATGATTTACATATTAGCATCTATCGGGAGCTAATCATGAGTATTTAGTCTCCAGGAAAATGAACATGTAACACTGAAAAGAAAACATTCTGTCACGTGCTTCATTTTTATAAACGTCCTCTAAGCAAGCTTCCGGACGCGTGGGCAGCTGGAGTCCTGTCACCTGGTCCCTTCCCCCACTCGAGTGTACAGAACGCAGCAATGAGGGTGTTTTACTGTATTCCTAGATGCTTAATGTCCTGAATTGGGTCCTCTATGGGGCTAATTACTCACGCTTAAGGATTCAGCAGACTTTCTTCTTCCATCTTGCAAACAGCAACAGTGATAACATTAAAAACCCAGTGTATTTTCCCTGGTAAGATGAAAGCAGGAGTACCCACCCACCCAAGGTAGTAATATTCCAGAATGTTGGTTTTTTGGTTAGTTGGTTGTGTTTTGGGTTTTTTCGGGTGTTTTTTTTTTTTTTTGCTTTTTTTGCAAGGAGGTTGATTTGCTTTTCCCATTGCCATGGGAGGGTGATTTGCTTTTCCCATTACCATGAAGGTCAGATTTCCAGTGCTGTTTATGTTGGCCTCTTTCTTACGAAGAGATTGGGGAGAACGGATATTGAGGGGAGTGTGGCGGTTGGGGACCAGAAAAATGGGTAGAGACAGGCAAAGGATGCAAATCATTTTCATTCAGAACCTAAGACACACCGTCAGATGAAGGAGAGATTGAGGACTCTTTTTTTTTTTTTTTATGATTTTATTTATTTATTTGACACAGAGAGAGGGATTACAAGTAGGCGGAGAGGCAGGCAGAGGAGAGGAGAGAGGAGGAAGCAGGCTCCCTGCCGAGCAGAGAGCCCGATGTGGGCCTCGATCCCAGGACACTGGGATCATGACCTGAGCCCAAGGCAGAGGCTTTAACCCACTGAGCCACCCAGGCGCCCAAGAGATTGAGGACTCTTAATTTGGGTTTCAAAACTCCTGAATAGCTGAAAGTTATTATTTTTTTCAAATAACATGTATCTCAAGAACTATGAGTAAGGAAAGATGCTACTCGGCTTTAAGGAGATTTTGCCCTAATGACATAAAGATAGGAACACATCTAAGGAGTTAATGAAAAATGAGCTACTTACGAATGTTCATACACAGGTAGACGTTAACTTCCAGAGAAGCATATATTTAAAAATTCTAATCCTTATCTTACATCTGGGCACGATCAGACTTGTTAATGTCCCATTCAAAACAAATGTCTAGTTAGAACTTCTGCAGATCTGTTTATGTCTAGAAGACTGCCTTATTCCTAGAAGCTCTTTCTTACAACGTTGCTTTAAATTAAATTAACTATGAGGCCCTCCCACATCGCAGGCAGTACCTGGTAGCAAGGGCCGGGAGCTCTGTGTTCCATGATCCCTTTCCTGCTAACGTTTTCTTTCTCCCCTCCAAGGAGGATGGCGGGGGATGGACGATGCTCTGTAATTGGCATTCTGCATTTTGTGGATTACAGAACTACATTTTGCCGCAAATAAGAAAACATCTGACCAGCTGTATCTCAGCCACATTGGGGTCGATGTTTCCGTACAGCCAGACTTGTGGAGACAGTAGAGAGCTAAGGAAGAGCTCCAGCACGCGGCACCAGAGATGTGGGCCTCTGTCTGTTCTGCTGTACCGTCCCCAGTGACAGATATTTGACCCTGTGGTTCCATGATGGCTGCTGTCTGTCCCCCTGGCAGGAAGGAGGAGAAAGGACCTTTCCCCTCTGAGGCGCTTTGTCATTCAGTTTGGAAAAGGAAACCCTTCCCTGCAGATATCTTAAGCATTGCTCGAAACTGTCCGCTTGGCTTAGAGAGAATTGAGATGCTCCAGCCTTTGTAGTAGAGAAAGGCCAGGGAAGGGACGCCTGCGTGGCTCAGTTGGTTAAGCAGCTGCCTTTGGCTCAGGTCATGATACCAAGGTCCTGGGATCGAGTCCCCACATCGGGTTCCTTGCTCGGCAGGGAGCCTGCTTCTCCCTCTGCCTCTGCCTGTAACTCTGCTTGTGCTCTCTCGCTCTCTCTCCCTCTCTCTCTCTCTGACAAATAAATAAATAAAATCTTTTTAAAAAAGAGAGAGAAAGGCCAGGGAGAAAGAATTCGAAAACAAGTGCTTAGTGAACCAACCTTAGAGAAACTGCCACAGTTAAATACACCTGAGTCCTTGACTCCTCTTTCTCACTCCTTTTTTTTTTAATTTTTATTTTTTCAGTGTTCCTGGAGTCATTGTGTATGCACCACACCCAGCGCTCCATGCCGTACGTGCCCTCCTCAGTACCCACCACCAGGCTCTTTCTCACTCCTAAGCGTTCTCTTGGGATGGCCTCTTTCCTTCTCCCTTCATTTACATCTTGGGAAAATCTTGATATCTTTGTTAGGTGTGTTTCAAAAAAGAAGCCCAAGCTCGGACTCTTTAAGGGGTAAGCAAGAGAAATCAGTCCAAGCGATTCACCCATAGCAGTGGGAAATGGTATTGTTCGAAGAAAAATCAGTAGAATTGATGTCATCAGCAGCTGAAACGTGGCACAAGTAGGCAAGTTCCTTCCAGAATCTCATTCAATTCAAACCACATTTATTGCGCACCATTTCTGGCCCTGGGTGTGGTAGACTAAACACGATCTCTTGTGAACTCCCCTGGTTTCTTTTCTCATCTTGTCTTCCTCAAATATAAGAACGAATGGTAAAGCTGCTTCTGATTAGTCATAGCATTCATTTTATCCGTATTGGTATAGATTTTATTTTTATTGATAGTATTTAAATTCACTTTTAGCCTTTGTGGGCTCATTTAGAAATTCTTAGTGAATTTGGGTGTTAGTGAATTGTTAGTGTTATTTCTGAAACTTAGTGTTTCAGAAATACATATCTTATATGGAAAATTTTCAGTTCCATTAACCTTAAAAATGTGCACTGGAATATATCTTAAGTCAGGTTGAAAACTACTTTTGTGTTTTGTCTATAAAAATCGTACACGAGGGCACCTGGGTGGCTCAGTGGGTTAAAGCTGCTGCCTTCGGCTCAGGTCATGATCCCAGTGTCCTGGGATCGAGGCCCACATCGGGCTCTCTGCTCAGCAGGGAGCCTGCTTCCTCCTCTCTCTGCCTGCCTCTCTGCCTACTTGTAATCTCTCTGTGTGTGTCAAATAAATAAATAAAATCTTTAAAAAAAAAAAATCGTACACGAGACCATCTGTTGGCATTGTAGGTTTGTGTATATATATACCTATATATTGTCTGTATATATTATATGTATATACATATGCAATATACACATATTGTATATGTATACAATATACATATATATTGCATATGTATATGCGCATGCTCACATAACTTTCTGTGTGGGTACTACTTGGCACACCACAAATAGCCAGGAAATGTGTACTGGTTTTGTGTGAGTGAATTGTCTTTTTGTTTTCCCACGTTTTTAGAAGCCTGCTTCTTTAACCCATGAGCTTAGTACGTGGTTAGGCCCATAACAGGAGCTTAGATAAATGTTAATTGATGACTTAAAGATGTTAAGTAATTGTTACTTGATGAAATGTAATCAGTACACTGATGGGGGTTTTGGTTCTGTCTTCCCATCCATTCTTGTACTGAAAAGTAAATGTAGTAAGGCAGTATTTTTGGTGGCAAAACCATTTAGTTTGAATGCATTAGAAAAAGGTGGAGTTCAAGGAATTAATAGCTGGGAATTTTTTGGAAAACTCAGTTAGAACGGTTTCCACGTAGTGATCTGAGTGAGAGCTAGTTATTGGAGGAATTTGAGTTTTGACAAGGACAGGAAAAAGATGGTGTAACTGAAGGGTAAACGTCCAGGTTTGGAGAAGAAAAAGGGAGTGGTCTTGCTGAGGCTGGAATTTAAAACGAAATGCCTTCTCGGGCCAAACTGTGGCTGGGCGGGCCCTGGGGCAACCCGAAAAGCTTCTTAGGGTAAATGAGCCTTGGCTTCTCCTGTTGTCATGCAGGAATGTGAGTCTTTACCTTCTTCCTGAGAAGTGGGACAGTGGGAAGTCTCCAAACTGTTAACTCTTGGCAAATCAGTCAGTGCTTCGAAAAACCAGTATGAGTGAGCCAAAACCAACCAACCAACCAAAAACCAAAAACGCATCTGCTGACTAAATTCAGCCAGTCTGTGACCTCTGGTCTCTGATTAACAGAGAAATAATTGAAAGAGTGCAGGAATTTTGGGAGAAAGATCACCTGTTGAAATCCTGGAAGATAAGGGGGGGGGAGTCATTCTAAAACTGGAAACCGAGGAAGATGAGGCTGCTAGTTTTAAAGGAAATGAAGCAAATTACTGCCATTTCATTTCATCATTAAAGTAGGTTTTTCCACAAATTCTCCAACTGTGAGAAAGGAGGGTGGCTTTGAAATAGACGGCATCGAGTACAGTACACAGAAAAAGTATGCTTTTCCAATCCAAAATAAGTAGGGCATACCATTTTTTAAAATTTTTTTAAGATTTTTATTTTATGTATTTGACATAGAGAGAGATCACAAGTTGGCAGAGAGGCAGGCAGAGAGAGAGGAGGAAGCTGGCTCCCTGCTGAGCAGAGAGTCCGATGAGGGCCTGGATCCCAGGACCCTGAGATCATGACCCGAGCCCAGGGCAGAGGCTTTAACCCACTGAGCCACCCAGGCGCCCGGGCATATCATTTTTAAAAAATGATTTGTGGGGGCTCCTGAGTGGCTCAGTTGGTTGAGCATCTGACTCTTGATTCCAGTTCAGGTCTTGATCTCAGGGTCATGGGATCGAGCCCCATATCTGGCTCCATGGAGCACAGTCTGCTGGAGATTCCGTCCCTCTCCTTTTGCCTCTCTCTCTGCTCATTCTCTCCGCTCTCTAAAATAAATAAAAACTTTTTTAAAAAATGACTTGTGAATTCGGTTATATGAAAAGCGGTACAGAGGTATAAAAATTAAGTCACATTTGATAAGTTAAAATGACTCACCTTTATTATAAAAGAGTAAGATTTAATTAAACTGTCTCTGCCCCAGAGAATCTGAGATGTGTGTTCATTTCCGAAGAGAGAGCATGGTGAGATTAGTTAATTAATGAAGTTGAAAATAGAGTGGAGGGAGACGGGGCTAAGTTGAGAAGTTCCCGGAGCCTGGACAGTTCTGTCCGGAGTTGACTTGCCCCTGTTAGGACAGAGGAACACCCATGCGAGTGCAGTGACTGAAGGTTCTGAGTCAAAGAAGGGGGTGGTCCTGATGCCCAGCCAGGAACTGTGGGAGTGCCTCTCCCAGGAGGGAGACAAGAAGGGAAGGGCATTGGCTTCATCTGGTGTGGTTCTACTTGGAGCCCGAGGAAGGTGACAAGGCAGGCTGATAAGTGACCGACGGCCAATTTCGTGACCTTGCTGATTGGAGGGCCTTCTGATGATAAGGAGGGCAAATAAGGAAGTGCGTAGACTGAAGAGCTTTTTTCAGTTGAGTTGACAGAAGAAAAAAAGGCAGACTAAATGTGGAATTTGGGAGTAGGGAACAAAGCGAAGGATTTACATTCCTTGGGTCTGTGGGCCTGGCACTTAAGCCTTCGCTCTGTTTTCCGCGCCTTATCTCACTCCCAAGCCTGGTTACTCCTCACTCCCCCGCGTCTAGTGCAGCTTCTCCTGAGATTAAACCTCCAGCCTTCTATCACCGTGAGGCAGGAGGTGGCTGTGATGCTTGGCGGCACGGGGTGGGGGAGAAAATGTTTAGGGCCCTGAAGACAAGCAATACTTGTATTTTCAGCCACATTGCAGCCTTCAGAGGAACCTGCAGCCCCTCGTTTTTGAGACGCCTTGGTGGTATAAGTTGGCATGATTCTTATTAGCCCCCAGCCCCTCAACTTGCCTATCTTCCCCTCCTGTTAATTTCAACTTGGGATTGCTCTGGTCTCCGAAATCATGACCACCGGGTCGTCTACCAGGGTTCCAAGATACTGGAGCTCTGGTCAGTTCTGTTCTCCTCGCCAGTTTTGTCTCTTTTCTTCTGGGTAGATGTCAGTTTTACTTCTTTTACTGTCATCTGAGTAGACTTCTTGGGAATAAGGACAGAGAACTGAGGCTGTTGCATCTGCCTGGTTAACTGGAATTCCCAGGACCTCCCTTCTTACAGTGATGTGCAGGGCTCTGCAGCAGACCTCTTCCTGCCTACCTGTCAGGCCTCCCGGGAGCCGCTCTTCCTGCTAGCTTCCTGACAGTTCAGCAATACCGACCTTCCTAAGATTCTTTTTTTTTTTTAAAGATTTTATTTATTCATTTGACACAGAGAGAGAGATTACAAGTAGGCAGAGAGGCAGGCAGAGAGAGAGGAGAGAGGAGGAAGCAGGCTCCCCGCTGAGCAGAGAGCCCGATGTGGGCCTCGATCCCAGGACCCTGGGATCATGACCTGAGCCGAAGGCAGCGGCTTTAACCCACTGAGCCACCCAGGCGCCCCCTTCCTAAGATTCTTCATCGTCCCTGCTCTTGTCTGCTTGGGAGCCTCCTTTACACGTGCAGGCCTTTTCTCCTGTTTTGTTCTCCCCCTCTTTACCTGGTTCACCCCCATCACCCTCCAGATCTTTGCCAGAAGCTCACATTCTCAGACAAGCCTGCCTGGCCTGTGGTTCCCTCCTTGTGTTGGGATGTCTTGAAAGGACAGATCGAATGATTAGGGGTGGATGGGGGTCTTGTAAAAAAAAAAAGCTATAAACTGGTTTGGCTTAAACAGTCTTTTTAAAGCATTAGTATCATTTTGTATGTATTTTTTGGTGAGCAAGATTTTAAGAATTGGTGCCCCAGTTCTTTTTTTTTTTTAAGATTTTGTTTGTTTATTTGACAGAGACAGGGAGAGAGGGAACATAAGCAGGGGGAGTGGGAGAGGGAGAAGCAGGCTTCCCGCAGAGTAGGGAGCCCGACTTGTGGCTCTATCCCAGGACCCTGGGATCACGACCTGAGCCGAAGGCAGACGCTTAACTACTGAGCCACCCAGGTGCCCCCGTGCCCCAGTTCTTTCTGCTCGGAAGCTGAAGTAAAAAGAACGTGGGACAGCAGCCTCACTAGGAGTAAGCTCTCCAGTATCTGGGGGACATGTCAGGCTCCCCAAAATGGCATGCATGCATGCATTCACTCATTCATTCATTTCTTACTTACTTACATAATCTCTACACCCAGTATGGGGCTCAAACTCACAGTTCCGAGATCAAGAGCCGCATGCTCAACCAACAGCCAGGCACCCCCCGCAAAATGGTACTTGAGATACACCATTCCGCCAGGAAAACTTTCCGTGGGCCACTTGTTACAGAAGCTGCTTTCTCAACAAATCTTTTACCAGAGCAGGGAACTGCTGGGAGCAAGACTCCCTCGGGTATCGACTCTTTCGGGTCAGTAGTGTTGCTGAGAAGTAGTGAGAGTCAGCTGAGGAAGGCCAAGCCAGAGAAGGGGGCCAGAAAGGCCTTGAGCAGCCCACAGTCAGGATTTTGTGCTCTTTTTCCTTTCGTAATCGAACTTCTAAGTTTTGTGTTTTTTAGTTTTGGTTTATAACCTTTTTTGCAGTTTGAAGTCTCTCACATTGGAGCCACACTGGATACTTTGTTGCTTATTTGCTTCATTTTTAAAAAAATTCTAGAGAGCGGGAGCCTGGGTGGCTCAGTGGGTTAAAGCCTCTGCCTTCGGCTCAGGTCATGGTCTCGGGGTCCTGGGATCGAGTCCTGCATCGTGCTCCCTGCTCTCTCAAGGAGCAAGGAGCCTGCTTCCTCCTCTCTCTCAGCCTACTTGTGACCTCTCTGTCTCTGTCAAATAAATAAATAAAATCTTTAAAAAAAAATTCTAGAGAGCAATACCGTTTCACCTCTGTAAAGGTAACTCGGTCGTAATTATAAACTCACAGACTCGGCCTTCTGTAGTTTTTGCAGGTAGGAGTGTATAATTCCTACTTAGCTCTGTAGATTTATTTTGTCCCCATTTGAGGAAGGCTCTATATTGATGAGGTTTTAATGAGTTTAGATTGTAAAAGGCCTCAAATATCTTTTAAAAATTATGGGTCCAGTAAAATGTAGCAGTGTACCTCTTCTTTCTCCACTGATTTTTTAAAGATAGGTTCCAGAAATCCTCCTGTGGTTGAAGAGTTCCCAGCAACTCTACATTGTACTCTAAAACTTCTGAAGCCTGGACATCTTGGCTTAATTTGCTTTCAAGACAGACTTGGTTTAAATTACTCAGTTTATCTAAGCCTCATTAAGACCCGTGGTTCTCATCTGTTCTGGTGAGTTCGAGCTGGCAGGAATACTTGCCATGTGGAGAGTCCATTAGAACACTCTAGGAAGGGTGAGGCTGGGGAATGAATGCGAGATGCGATCTCATGTGATAACGTGCCACCTTCCTATAGTGGAAGGGCTGTCCGGGGACATGGCCTCGTTTTGGCTTCTCTGGGAAATGATTAAGATAGACATGCAGTAGTTTAATACATACTGTATGTGTCAAACATTCGAGTTGGCACTGTACCAAAAATGATCATACTTCCTCTAAATTATATTTTTCAGTCATGATCACCTGACTGATTTGGATTACAATTCTTCTGGGAAACAGACTTGGTAGGAAGAAACAAAGACGACAGTGCTAATTTATCTGTTGGAATAATCTTTGGCTATCCAGCTCTTTCCACTCATTAATTTTATGAGGTCATTATCATTCTTTCTACCTAATAGATAAACATACTAAAACTTTGGGCCTTTCCAAAAAGTCTCCACAAGCCATTGGAAGCCTGGACTGAAATACTCCTTGTTTTAAATTCTAGACCTCAATTCGGTCAGAGATAGCAGCATTTTTGAAGTGTGATCAAACGGCAGAACCCAGGCGTAAAATTGAAATGAAAAATAAAAAAAAAATTAAAAGGAAATGAAAGGGCCTAATGTTTTATTTCTCTATTTTCCAAGTTTTCCCTTGACTTTATATGCTGAGGTGGTTTGCACTATTTTTGCAAGAGTACATCCAACATGTGTAGATTTGTGACCTGAACTTGAGCCGTCGTTCCTCTTTTCTGGAATTTGATACCTTCGACCACTACCTTCCACAGAATGGAAGTAAAAATCTTCAAACAGAAATAGTTACCAGAGTCAAGAGAAACTGACAGTCTAACCAAAGGAGCAAACCACCCCCCCCATTACTTGTTTTGTGCTTTAGAATAAATGCCAAATGGGCCATCACTTTAGTAGCTGCTGATTCAACTTGAGAAGGTAGATGGTTTGATATCTGCCCTCATTCCTTAAGTTTCTAGATTCCTCTATTTTTAGGCTAGAACGAGCCCTGGTTAAAATAATTCAAGTCATGAAGAGGAATGTTCACTTCAGCATTTTTATCCTTCTGAAGTGTGCTTTCTACCAGCTGCCATGGAAACATTGTGTAACTCGTTTCTTGGATAGTCTCACTCCTCTCAGAGTTCCGGTTGTGGAGCGCTGGTGAGCTCATTACAACTTGGATCCAAGTCCTGGAAAGGCAGCTCCCGGGGAAAGTGGAGGCCAGCCTCCCACGAGGGACGGGGGCTCTTGCTTTATGGGGCGTGCATACTTGAGCTACCAGGTCAGCTCTCGCCTCAGCCCAGGACGATGTCACTTTGTCCGCAGCTGTACCCCACCTCGAGGTTTCCTGAAGCAGAGACTTAACTCTTCCAGCTGTAAGCCAGAGGGAGTGGTGCTGCAGATTCCTAGCAACACAGCCGACTCCAACAACACAGATGGTTATCTCTCCCAAGTAAGGCGTCCAGGCACCAGAAATCTGTTGTGATTCAGTGATACTTACTGGATAAAAATGTGGATGGCTTCTGCTGCGTGTTGATGAAAACTAGGTATTTTCCCAGCCTCTTTCTTAGATTTCCAAGTCACTGAGAACAGTGGTGAGATTGGACCAGGGGGGGCACAGAAATGTGGTGGCAGAAGGTAGTGGGTCCAGGGGTGGGCAGTAATGCTGAATGTGAGTTGGAGAGGGTGAACTTGGGACAGAACGTCATAGTTAGAAGGACTTGGAACAAAGTTTGAACTGCTTTAGGGAAGCTGAGAGCCCTGCTAGAGCTGGAATGTACCAGATGCTGGTCTCAGATAGTATTCCATAGTGAACCGCACCCTGAAAGAATCAGATCATCCTCGCCTCTCCCACTTGGATCTGTAGCTTCTGGTGGAATTTGCCAGTTCTTGAAATGAGCTGAAATATGGATGAAGCTTCTGACCTCATTTAGATCATTTGTTCTGAATTCTGAACAGAACCAGGAAAACTGGGAAGGGAGTAGAATTGGGGTTGTAAGAGAAGGATCTTAGTTTAGGCAAGAAGGAAGATAGTAGGAAACGAGACCAATGAGTTAAGAGGCATTTAAAATGGAGGAGTAGAAAGAAAGAGAAAAAGAAGAGAAAGTTTTTGCCTGTATCTCCTGCTGAGATGTGTGACTGACACACAGTTCACACTCCACACTTTAGTTGAAGTCGATGAATGAAAGGAAATTTGGAGTTGGAGGCCTATTCCTTGGAAACTGCTATGGGATGCTGGTAAGGAAAGAGTGCCCTGTGCTTGACAGGAAGGATGTTTCTGTGTTGCTTTTTTTATAAGGAGCTAAAGGGGCTTATTTCTGAGAGTACGAAGGAACTGTGCCACCAAGTAGAGGGCACATCTGATCAGACTAGCAAATGGTGTGACACCAGTCTGGAGGGGAGGACAGGAATTCCTGTCTTGTGGATTAGTGCCCCAGACATGAGTTGGCTGAGACCACCTCTTGGGTAAGCAGTGATGACGAGGGAAAAGAGACAAGGGAAGAACCACGACTCTCAGGGAAGAAGAGATACTGAGGGACAGTCAGAGAGGCAGAGGTAAATCAAGTTCTGCCGAGCAGAGAACAAACGCTAGGGAAGAGGTACTCACTTGGAGAAGGACTCTGCTCCTGTGGCCTTTGAGGACACTTTTAGGTCTTTTTAATATATTGAGTACTTTTCAGTGGTGTTCATCATGAACAAGAGACCCACAAATGTATCCCAGAGGTGAATTTTTAGTCTAATTGATCATGATTGCCATTAAATATTGTGGGCATTATACAAGCCCACAAAATGGAACTTAGAAAAGCAGAAGACAACAGGTGTTTGTGCAGAGTTCATACTTGAACTTTAACAACGTGGAACACGTAACTTTGTGAAAATATACTATTAAAGAATTGACTGTACTTGAGCGTCCATATGGATCACCCGGGATCCTGTTAAAATGTTGATTCTGGGGACGCCTGGGTGGCTCAGTTGGTTAAGTGTCTGCCTTGGGCTCCGGTTGAGATCCCAGGGTCCTGGGATTGAGTCCTGCATCAGGCTCCTTGCTTGGCAGGGCACCTGCTTCTCCCTCTGCCTCCTCTGCCTGCTGCTCCCCCAGCTTGTGCGTGCGTGCTCTCTCTGACAAATAAATAAAATCTAAAAATTGTTTAAAAAGAAATGTTGATTCTGATTAATCGATCTGGGTGGGGCCTAAAAGTCTGTACTGCTACCAAACTCCAAAGAGATACTGAGGCTCTTGGTCCTCAAATCACACTTTGGCTAACAAGAACCCACACAGGTACTCTTTGGTACGCGTTGGTAGCCCCGCAAAGTTAGACGTGGTTTAACTTATCCACGCCTACATACCAGTTTACAATGAAAGCAAGTCTCAGAGCTAGCTCTGTCACAAAAAACATTTATTAGCCACAGGACACAGAACAGTCTTAAAGCAAAAGCAGAAGTCAGCATGAAGTCACAGCCCTGCCTTTGTGAGTACTTGGCCGGTGAGCCTCACAACGCCCACTAGCCTGGGCCCTCTAACGCAGTGGTTCTCAAAGTGTGGTCCCTGGACCAGCAGCATCAGAACCACCTGGAAGCTTGTTAGAGATGCACATTCTCAGACCCTCTGCAGATCTACGGAATAAGAAAATCTGGGAGCGGGGTCTGGGAATCTATATTTTTAGCTAGCAGCCCAACCCCGGTGATTCTGATGTATGCTCAAGTTTGAGAATCACTGCTCTAACCGCAGGATTCTGGGGAGCATCTCACTGAACTCAGGCAACCAACAATTCAGTGACCTACAGGTGGACATTTTGGAATCCAGCCCAGGGCACTGTTTCTATAGGTGGAGAGCCAATTCAATTCTTCTCATATCCTGGTAATAAAAGGGCAGGGACCATGTCCAAACCCTTTTCAGCAGTCCTCCTATTTTGCAGACTACTACTATCACCAGTGCAAACCTATCTAACATTAATTAGGATAATTTATGAATCCCTTGGTGGAATAGGAGCTAAATATAACTGAAGTACTTACGGTGGCCACCGCTGGGGTGAGGTTTCTTTGATGAATTGCTGGCCAACCACCCCTAGAGCGTGCATGCCTGATTAAGACAGCTGACCACCTCTGCAATGTAGCTTAAGCTAACACACACACACACACACACACACACACACACACGCCATATTGCACTATCCGTGTGAAGGTTTACTTTAAACTCTTAAAATGTGCTTTATGAAGGTGTCATCTACACACAATAGAATGTGTCCCTTTTAATTGTATAGGTAGAGTTTTGACAAATGTATACACTCAAAAATCTCCACACCAGTCAAGATACGTAACATTTCATTCACCTGAAAAATAACTTTGTGTTGCTCTGAAGTCTGACAGCCACCCCAACTGCACTCTAGGCTGCCAACATAGCGGTCTTCTGTCAGCGTAGGTGACATTTGCCTGTTCCAGCTTTTCACGTGTGTGGTATCTAACAGTATTTACCCTTCTCATCTGCCTTCTTTTACTCAGCATCAGCCATTCTGCAGGACGGTTGATGTTGAATTATCAGTATTTAGTTCCTTTTCATTGCAGATTAGTGTACCACAGTACAGCTCTGCTCAGTCTGTCTGTTCCTTCTCCTGATGATTTGTTGCTAGGTTTTCGCTGTTACAGATAAAGCTACTACTGTGGACATTCACATACACGTCTTTTTGCGCACATGTCTGTATTTCTTTGGGGTAAATCTCCAGGAGTGGACTTAGGACTATTTGGGTCCTAAGAGAGATGTCTGTTTGATTTCGTAGAAAGTTGCTAGCCTGGTTTTCTTTTTTTTTTAACATTTTATTTATTTAACGCACAGATAGAAATGACAAGTAGGCAGAGAGGCAGGCAGAGAGAGAGGAGGAAGCAGGCTCCCTGGTGAGCAGAGAGCCCGATGCGGAACTCGATCCCAGGACCCTGAGATCATGACCTGAGCCGAAGGCAAAGGCTTTAACCCACTGAGCCACCCAGGTGCCCGCTAGCCTGGTTTTCTGAAGAGGAAGTACTGGTTTACGTTCCCCGCCCCCAGCAGTGTGTGAAGAGTTCCAGTCACTCCACATCCTTGTCAGCACTTAGTACTGTCCGTTTTTTTTTGTCAGACTGAATATTTTCAAATACATGACAGGCATCGTTTTTCTGTCCCCTAATGTCAGTTGAGGTGTTTGCGTTCAGTCTCAGTAAAGGCCCTACAGCTAATGCTGTTGAAACCGGCGACTTGGATATGCATTACCTCATTTCCCTCTCCTGAGCCCCTGTCAGAATTGGTTTTGTGGCTGCCACATGATTGTTGCGATTCGACATGTTTGCTGGTGTGTTTTGTTCTCTCTCTCTCTCTCTCTCTCTCTCTCTCTCTCTCTCTCTTTCTCTCTGGGTCCTTTGTTCATTTAGTCATTCCAGCTGCCGGTAGTTCACTAGCTGTGGTAGACTTGCTTTTTCAGAGAGCAGTTGTATATTAAGTCCCTGGGAAAGATGACAGAAGTAGGAGGCAGAGTACTTGTCCTCAGTGAGCTTTTTGGAACTGGGTTCCTGAAACCCAGCTCCACAGGCGTGTCAGCAAAGACATAAAGGCCAGGGTATTGCAAGGCTTATACACATTTCAGTAAGGGCATCATGGAAACAAAGCTCTAAGCAGGGTCAGGAGAGTGGGGGGCTTGATAGACAGGTGGCGTGAAAACCGCAATAGCAAAGATTGTTGAGACATTCATCTATGCTGAATATTGGAATGATGGCACCTTAGAATATAAACTACATGTTTATTTTAGTCTCAGTTACATTTTAAAATACATTTCACACACGCAGACACACACACACACATTGGATAAGAAATTCTCTAAATGTTAACAGTGCCTCTCTTTGGATCATGGGATTATGGGTGATTTGTTTACTGGATTTTATATTTTTCTTTAATTTCGAAGTTTGCCACAGCATGTGTAACCTTTAAAATCAGAAAAAAATATTATATGGGTAGTGGGTATTAAGGGGGGCTCGTGTTGTGATGAGTACCAGGTATTGTATGGAAGTGATGAAGCACTAAATTCTGTACCTGAAACTAATATTGCACTGTTAGTTAACTAACTGGAATTTGAAAAAAAAACGCAAAAAAAACCCCAAATATCATTGTTGAAATAAATCCAAGACTGAGTCCTTAAAGCCTACAGCTCTTCCACTGTGATTTTAAATTACACAAACATGCATTTCATGTACCTGAGATCTTTGTCTTAAACTTTATCTTTTTTTAGAAGGCCTCCTGTATTTTCATTAGTGAAATGTTCTTTTCAGTATTATTGAGAAAACAGAGTCATCTATACTTCAAAAAAAAAAGAAACCCAACTCCCCCAAAGTATGATATTGCCACTTGATTGCTAAGTTCTAGTAGTTATTTCAAGAGTACATTCCTTGTTCTCTTGAATCTCATGTAGCAAAGATCCTCTTCAATAGAACGGAGGTTATTGTGTAGAAGAAAAAAAAATGCCTGTCTCTTCCCTTTCAGGAACAAGGACTGCATGGATGCCCCGTGTAGTCGTTCATAGAATTTAGCTTGAGTGATCATTAGACAGCAAAGAACGTTTTTATTGCTTTTTTTTGTTTTTCCCAAAAATTGATGGAATTTTTACCTCCCAGAATGTGGGGCATGTGTACAAGAGGTTTGTTTTCCTAAGTTACTGTTGTTGTTGTTTCCAAAACAGTGGGAATTTTTGTGCTTTCTGAAGAAATAACAAATGATCTTTGTTTTGTCCCCTTTTTTCTCAGCTGACCTGAATAATGTCAGGTTCTCAGCTTATAGGACTGCTATGAAACTCCGAAGACTGCAGAAGGCCCTTTGCTGTGAGTATTAACCCACGCCTAAAACCCACGATGGTTCCTCTTTGGTTTAAAAAAAAAAAGTGGGTCCAGGGGTATTTCCACTTGGAGAGGGGAGAAAGAGCCCTTACAAGACCAGCTGTAACACAGAACTCCCTTTTTAGAAATCTCTTTGGCCTAGTGTGCCCTAAACTATTTTGTTAGGCTATTGAGAATTTCTCCTGTGACCATTCCTCAGCTCCTGATGTTGAATTGACGAGGTATTGATAATTTCTTTTTTCCAACTAAAGGCACTGGCATCCAGAGTTACCTTTATGAAACTTGAAATCTCTCCCCCTCTTCTGCCTTTATTTCTTCTTCTAAAATGCATTTAGTGGTAGAAGACCGTATCTGCCCTAACCACACTGTGCAGGTTTGCGTAGGTCATTAGCTGGTATACTGGGGTTCAGGTGGTTGCCGTGATGGAGGGCAGATGGTAGGCTCATTTGTCTGCTTTTGCTCAAGATCATAGCCCAGTGGGGAAATCCGAAAATGTCCCGTAGTTCCATGTCTTCATCTCATGGTTTATATATAATGATCCATTATCATCACAGTTAATTAGAACATGTTTGAAGAAGACCTGTGTGCCCTGATGATAGAGCCATGAAACAGGCATTGCTCCAGTCCCTACCCTGATGGCACTTTCAGTCTAATGAGGAAGATCGAAGGTGTCCATAAAGTCTGGAGACATAGGTGAATATATATAAGATCATTGAGAATGTGCAACGTCTGTTAAAAAAGAGAAACGAAGGGACGCCTGGGTGGTTCAGTCGTTAAGCGTCTGCCTTCGGCTCAGGTCATGATCCCAGGGTCCTGGGATCGAGCCCCGCATCGGGCTCCCTGCTCAGCAGGAAGTCTGCTTCTCCCTCTCTCACTCCCCCTGCTTGTGTTCCCTCTCTCGCTCTCTCTCTCTGTCAAATAAATAAAGAAAAAAATCTTTACAAAAAGAGAAATGAAGTGATACCATGTCCACTGCCACACTTTATGGGCACCTTGAGGAAAACTGAAGAGATGGTTTTGAAGGCCTCTATTTTGTCATGTGACAGTGGAAGAATGGGGCGCTATGAGAACAGCTCATTGCGGGGGTGAGGCTCAGAGAGGCTTTGCTGGAAGAGGTGGTACCTAAGCTCTGTGAGTCCAGAAGGGTTAGCAGAGCTCAGTCAAGGAGGAGTGTTCTAGTCAGAAGGAATGGCGCGTGCTAATTAATGCCTTCAGGAACTGAAAATGCTTGAGCACGGCTGAAGCGCAGAGTCCCAAGGAGGGATCGCGGTGAAACATTTGGCTGGAGAGAGAAGTGGGAGGCAGACTGTAAAACGTTTTTTAAATTATTTCAAGAATTTAGAGGTCAGTGGGGAGCCACGCAAGGGAGTGACGTGATGGGATTTTCCTTGAGAAAGGTCATCGTGGCCATGGAATAGAGTGTGGATGGAAGGCGGGGGTTGCGCGGCGGAAGAGAGCAACTGAGCAGTTCTGGTACTCTAAACCATCCCATACCATGGCCCAGATGGGCACCAGAGGAAAGGAGAGAATTGGAGACAACTGAGACAATTGGAGACAACCACGTAAGTGGTGACATCGACAGGCCTTCGTGATAAACTTGACAGGATGGGTGAGGGCGACTCCAGGAAGCTACAAGGTGCTCGCTTGGGGAGATGATGGACTTGTCTGGGAGAGGTGGACGTGAAGCTGTGATGCTCGGGAGAAGTAGACAAATAATATTTAGGACTCATCGGCATGAAGAGGCTCAGGGAGAGCATGCATAGGAGGAAAAGAGTATTTAGGCTGTATGGAGGGGATTGCAAAGCAGGGGCCACAGCGGGTGGGGAGAAGGAAGATACCCAGAACTCGAGTGCCATGTACTGCGTGGGACGGAAGAAGTGACCGGCCACCAGGGGCACGTGGGCTGGGAGGTCAGCATGGAGTTGGCGCACGTGCCTGTTGGATTTAGCAGTAAGGAGGTCCAGATTCTTAGAAGCACAGTGGAGGTGGCAAAGTGGGCTTAAAAATAAATCAGAAGCAGATGTAAAGACGGTCGGTATGGCCAGTTCTTGGAGAAATTTAGTTTGAAGGGGGGGTGGTGGTGGCACTTGGCTGCTGTGGACGGAGGCATTAATGAACTGTGCGTACTTGGAAGTTGAAAGACACTTGAGTCCATTTAAATGACGATAAGAGAGAACAAGATGACAAAGAATGGGACATCTCGGAGCGTAAGGGAGGTCATCTAGGAGCCAAGAGAAGGTAGAGGCACCCCTTCTACTTAATGGGGGTGGCGAGGCAGGGGTCTATGCAGGTCCGGGGGGCTAAGGAGATGTAGTGGCCGGAGGGTGAGGGAAGCCGTGTGGAGGTTTGTTTTCTGCGTGAAGGTAGAGAGAGTTCCTCTGCCACAGTTGGGAGCGCAGGGTGGTAGGGTTGTGGGTGGGTTCTCCTTTCTGCAGAAGAGGGAAGATGGCTGATTTGAGGTGGGCAAGAAAAGGGGGGTTTTGGGCAAAAGAGTGGTTAAGTGGTTGAAGTGACGTCTGTTGAGCCATGTTGAATTCACATGGAAGTGGTCATGAGGTAGAGCGATCAAGGGGCTGACTGTTGAGGGAGACACAGGAAGAGGTGGTGTGGAAGTAACTGGAAGGCTGGCAAGCTGTGGTCAGAGAGTAGCTTAGCTAAACATTGTTTCGGGAGTGGAACAGGTCCAGGTGACTGGGTCTCAGCTCTGACCGTTTGAGTGGGTGGCATAGATGTGAACTTGCATGGAGATGAAACGGCAAGTTCAGGGAGTGAGTTAAGAGTGATGCCCGTGTTGAAAGCCCCCAGAGTCGGGGCCAGAACCAGGGACGAGAACTGTGTACCTGGGCTGCCAGGCCTTTGGGAATGAAGGCGCCTGACCAGAGGTCTGCAGAGGTTAGCAGGCAGTCAAGGACAGCTGCTGGTGTGTGGCTTTTTCCCAGAGTGGGAGAAGAAATGTTCCAGAAGCGGAATTACTTGGGAGGAGAGAGTCAGCTTTTCGTCTTTATCTGGGCCTCTCCAGTCCTTAGCACAAAGCCCGGCACACCGTAGGGTTTTGTATGTTTCCATGGAATGGATTCACGAGCAAAAGTAAATTGAGGCTTCCATTTCCTTACAGCTTATAGTCTGGAGCTATTGTTTTTCAGCTATATAGGTGCCAAGGTTGAGTGGTTTGTAAAGGTCTCCCCACGCCTGGGATTTCCTCAGGGACCTGTTAATGTCCTGTAGCTGGAAAGAGGCCCACTGGGATGGGGAGTCAGAGAGCTGTGCGGAGAAAGCCTTCTGCCTCTTTTTCTTCTCTTGGCCCTGCCCCATCCCAGAGATAATGTTTTCCATTGATAAAGTGATAATTCTGAACCTGTTACTGTAAAGCATTATTAGTATAGAGTATCTTCCTGTGAGATCCTAAAAGTTCAAGAGAGATAATGAGCTGTTTCAGGTTATACTTTGAAAAAGCCCAGAAATAGACAAGATGGAAAACCTTCTAGTGACTGTCCCTTGCTATAATGTTGCTTTGTCCCCTGGATTTAGGCATTATCCACTTCTGCTAAATAATTCTGTTCATGAATATGTCTTATTTTATCATTTCAGTTTTTGTTAAAATTTCCAATAAATGTTGGGAAGTGGGGGAATTGATACAACAAAAAAGTTTGGCCATTTGAGGTTATAACCTTGTCGTAGAGTTAGGCTCTGAGGGTAGGATATAGAATTTCCACTTTGAAACAGATTTGAAATTCTCAGCCTTTGCTTTCTGAGCATGACTTTTCTCCTATTTGAAAAAGATTTAGGTACAGCCAAATTAGAGTGTGTTTACCTAAGTTACATACTGGATTTACCTAAGTTACATACTGGATTCTCAAGACTATAGAATGAAGAGTTCCCCAGCCCCTTTCTTCCTTTTATTTTTTTTAAGATTTTATTTATTTATTTGACAGATAGAGACACAGTGAGAGAGGGAACACAAGCAGGGGGAAGTGGGAGAGGGAGAAGCAGGCTTCCTGCTGAGCAAGGAGCCTGACATGGGGCTCGATCCCAGGACCACAGGATCATGACCTGAGCCAAAGGCAGATGCCCTACGACTGAGCTACCCAGGCGCCCAACCCCAGCCCCTTTATTCTTGAAAACGTGTGGTCACATCACTTAACTAACCGTTCAGTAGATAATTTAAGAATTTCCTCTTAATTTGGTGTTTGCTTAGGTTTATCTTCCAGCCTTTGTCATTTCTGTGCCTGCAAGCCATGATAAAGAGCTATTGTCTGTGGTACTGGCAAATAAAACTTGTCCTGGCTGGCTCTTCCAACCGAAGGCGCTTCTACCAACTTTGGCTTTAATGAAAATTAATGATCTTATCTCGGTGATGTCCTGATGCCAGGGGAAGAGTTTGAATTACTGATGTTTTAGAAAATATGCGGCGCTCCCACCATTAAGCTTTTGGTCGTCTTTTTGCACTTTGCTATCAAAGCTTCAATATTGCAGAAACCCGAATAACACAATTTCATCCACTATCGAGAATTTGCTATTTAAGTTGAGAGCTTCACCATTGGCCTATAATGTCCCCAGTTTGTAATCGGTTTAATGTTGCATGACTCCATACTGCCATTCAGCGCCCTGTGAGTGAAAATTAAACTCGGCAGAAAAGCAGAGACAAAGAGAAAATCTTGGTAAGAGGGATTTGTAAGCTGCTTCCTACAGCTGATACCCTCCCTTCCCCCCCCCCGCCCCGAGACTTAGAAGGAAAATAATCTAAGCTTTTTCTTTGTCAATCTCTAGTTCTGACGACATCCTCTGGGGGGGGGTGTGGCTTCTACAATTAAAAATTTCACCAACCTCTAAGAGCAGACATAAAAATGCACTTAGCAAAGCATGCATATTTAGTTCCTTAGTGTGTGATGGGTTGGAGAGAGCCCAACCATAGGGCTCAGTGTACTGCAGTTGATAAATGTGACAAATATTCTGCAAACAAGAAATAGAGAACAGTTTGCTTCTGCTCAGCAACTGAGTCACGTAGTAGATTCGGTACAGCCTGAAGTTGTCTGAATGAAGGCAGGACTGCCCTTCACCCTGACCAAGCAGGTGAAAGATTTGCTCCCTTCTTGGTGAAACCACCTCCCCCCCCCCNCCCCCCCCCCCCGCTTTTTTTTAAAAGATTTTATTTATTTATTTGACAGAGATAGAGAGTGAGCACAAGTAGGCAGAGTGGCAGGCAAAGGGAGAGGGAGAAGCAGGGTCTCTGCTGAGCAGGGAGCCCGATGCGGGGCTCGATCCCAGGACCCTGAGATCATGACCTGAGCTGAAGGTAGCCGCTTAACTGACTGAGCCACCCAGGTGCCCCAACCACCTCCCCTTTTGACAGGGCACCAAGGGTCCCCTGCCACAGGGTGCAGTCGCTAAAGAAGACTCCCCGGATCCACGACAGCGTAGCTTACACGTCTTCGGCCTACTGCGGGGAAAGGCCCCAGTGAGGCCCCGCGTGGAGGCCAGGCTGTCCCTTCACAGCCACAGGCTGCCTCATGGCAAGGCGGCCCAGGAGGCCAGCCTCGTTATCTTGTCCGTCCCCCACCAGAATCCATTTTTCTCATATAGGTGAGAGGTTCTTTTTCACGTAGGCGGGAGGCCAGGTCTTTGTTTTTTCAGGATTCGAAACAGTCTTGAGGACCAGAGCCATGCTAATTTTCTCAGCTTACGTGGTCTCACAGATACTGGTGCCCGAAGAGCGGGCTCCTATAACAGAACCTCTCTTGCTCCCAGGGGAAGTACTGTAGTCGGGTTTCCCATGTGTCCAGGACCCATGAGGTGCACACTGGGGGAGGAACGGTTGGCCCCGAGTGGCGGCACGGAAACGTTTCAGGACCACCGTGTAGCTTCTGTTTCCAGTCACCGTTCTAGGGGGCTTGCCATCCTTCACCTTCTTCCGGAGTTGCTGTCTTTGCACTGGGAGGACCTCCCCGTCAGTGTATCTTTTCCCATTCACAGCCAATTCCATCTGGCCGGGGATTCTTCGCCCAGCTCCTGACTCTCCCTTTATTTTATCTCGCGCGGCCCCATGCTCTGTGGTCCACCAGACACGTTGCTGCCATTGTGTACTCACGTCTTTAGTATGACTAGGAAATAAATGTGAGATGCACAAATGTCCAGTCACCCAGGCTAACATCATATGAGTCGTCATTACTCCTGAATAACCAGTGTGCTTATGCCACAGAAATTTCTATGATTGTCTACATCACATTTCTGGCTTTTCAGTCGCAGGGATGTGAGCCCGCCAATTTAGGGTTGTATTCCTCAGGGATCCGAGTGTTCCAGTTGTCCCTTCACCCATTTCTGGCTTTCCTCATGTACCACGGGTCAAGTCGCTATTTTTTTTTTACACATAATACTGTGACAGATGAGACGTATAGCATATGAACTTTCTACAATATACCCAAGACCTTTCTTAAGCTTTCAACATCACAGTGGCCACACAGTATTCTTTCAGATTATTATAAATCAGTGTTCTCCAGGTTTGACTGGGTAAGTAGTCCCACGGGATACTTTTCAGTACAGATCCTTAATAACGGATGTGTCCTGCAAGAACCAAAAAGACATAGCTGCTTCAGTCTTGCTCGGAAGACTCCTGATTATAATCGGAACTCCCATCTCTTCATCCAGTGTGTTCCATAGATTGGCCAGCTGCCCTCTTCACTTCTTGACTCTTTTTTTCCTCGCTGCTTGACTCTTTAAAGAGATAGTTAGTTGACTCATAGCTAAGGGAGCATATTTTAAGCCTCTTTCTAGGCACCGGTGATGTTGGATTTTCCCTTTTGTAACACCCACAGCGTGGCTTTGTTCCCTTCAGCAACAATCTGACCTTTCTTCCTCAGCATTAATTTTACTGCAAACTTTCCACCCACACATGAAGTGTGTCCCTTGGGTTCAGCCACTTGGCTTGTGCGTATTGAGCTGGTGGCAAGATGAGGCGTAATGGGGCTGCCCCTTCAATCTCTTCACAATGGTAAAGGGTCAGATCGGGTTAGTACAGAAAAACGGGGTTACCCTGTTTCTAGGCGACAAAACATTTGTGGACAGCCGGTTCCAGCTAGTTGAGGGGTGGGGAAGGAGTAATCCATTCCATCAATCCCTGTGGAATTCTTGCACTTAGGTTCCAGCTAATAGCCATAATAGCCTGTTTCAGAATATAACCAGCCTTTGAGACTCTTCACTGTAGCCCCAGTCTAGGGACTGCTAGGGATGGCAGTGAAAAAGAAAATGTGGTGAAGTAGAAAACACCTGCAAGTCCCCCACTTGAATTACCTTTTTAATTGTAAGTGGTCTCAGGTGTAGCCCATTTATCCAAGTGCGCGCTGCCCAGGTTCCTTTGGTTAGATCTCCACCTGCAGGCCAGAGAGAGTGAAGCTCGTCCGCCAGAGATTCTGAACTTCTTGGAGCTTTGCTAATGCATCCAAGGAGCTGAATTTTTAGTCGACCTGGTCTCTGCTTGTCAGCTTGTAGTTCCTTTCTAATAGCTCTTCTCGTTTAGGTACTACCGTTTCTAGATTCCACTAGAAGTTTCTATCATCGATAACCAATGTCAAAGCCTGTTCTACATGAAGTCAGGGGTAGCTTG
The DNA here is from genome assembly GCA_002007465.1 of Ailurus styani. Lineage (NCBI taxonomy): Eukaryota > Metazoa > Chordata > Mammalia > Carnivora > Ailuridae > Ailurus > Ailurus styani. The sequence goes on along the minus strand of LNAC01000376.1, from coordinate 885,641 downwards.
GCAACCAGCATCAACAATTCATTTTCATCCCTTCTCTCAGAATCCTCTTCTTTCTTTTTCAGTAATACCGTAGCCATATTTTTCGCTAAGGATGAGTTGGGGCTCAGTTGCTAAAGTAGACTCATGGAACCCAAATGAGGGTGTTTAAAAATTTACGGTTCATTATAGACAAAGGCCACAATATGCCATCAGCATTAAAAGCAGGATCAAAACCACAGGCTGCCGCACGGCCTAGGGTCCAGAGAGGCTGGGTGCGAGCCCCGGGTGTCTGGTCTCTGGAAGGGCAGTACCAGGATGCACTTTCTCTCGCACGTGTGAGCACAAACCACTTTGGAAACCAGAGAGCACGTAGTGGAGTCTCATACAGGGTTTCTTAAAGCCTTCTGGTAGCCTGGGCATATTCTTCCCCCGTAGCCGGTCTCACACACTGCGACCCTCATGAGTCTCCCCAAAACCAGGTAAACACGGTCAGTGTTCCTGCTACCGATAAACAGTAGTGATGAGCTGTAACCTGTGGCTACACATCAACACAGTAAGGCACTTCTTTTCGTTGCTTTGATCCAGGCTCTGCACTGTGTAGTCTTTTAGCAAAAAACATCGTAGGCCAATACCAGAGCCTCTGAGATGAACCCTCGCAGCACAGATAACCACATCAAAGTGCACCGACTTTCTTGCTTGCCAAAGATGCGCTTGGAAAGCCCTTCGGCCTGAACCGTCAGCTGCCTGGAGAGTGGCATGACGTCACCGGCAGCCTGCTCTTCCCACAGGTGCCCGCTGCCCGGGCAGGAGCCAGCAGGCCCCCAGCGCTTGTCTCCCCCGCCCCCTGCCACCCTCCCCGGCTCCCTCCTCTGTCTCTATCTGCAGAGAAGGTTCCAGGATTGTTGGTGTATGAACACAGAGTCTCGGAATGAACTTGGGGGTGAAGTGGGCACCGTGGGGCTTACACTAACTGACTTTCTGGTGCTTCTCTTTTGTCCCACTCTTCTCCCTGGTGGAGGACGTGGGATGGTTTTCTTTTTCTGTCAAGTCTATAAGGGCACCTCCTGCATCCTCTCTTTGTGCTCTTCACTGTGGACCTCCACGTGTCCTGCCACAATTCCTAGAGCGAGGCTCCCCCTCTCTGGTCTCCGCTTTCTCAACTGCAGAAGGATTCTACAGGTGCTTTCTAGTCCTCAGAGCCCGAGGCAGTAAAAGACAAAAAGAAAAAAAAAAAAAAAAATCAGCTTCAGCTCCTTCCTTGTGGCATTTGTAGAAAGGAGTAGAGTTAGCATTTCAATCTAGAAGGTTGAAATATGATTATTCACAACCAGAGTTTCAGGAGCCATTAATGGGATCCTGCGCTCATTGTCTCCCACCCGACACACCCCTCCCCTCATTTTCTGCTTTATCAGTTTTTCCCGAAGGGCAGAGAGGGTCCTGGATAGAGAGTCCGTTTGTCCTCACCCCCCACAGCCCTCACACAGAGGGATGCCAACGAATGGTCCCTCTTCTTCAGTCGTGTCAAAACCTATAGCGTCTTCTACGGTAGAAATAATTTTTGAAAGAGTGGGTATATTAGCACGTTTGGGTTTTTATATGACTTTCAAATGTATTCCCTAGTAAGAAGATATATATATTCACCCCCCAGTGGAAGTTCCTAGTTTGAGATAAAAACAAAGTTTCGTCGGAGTGTCTGCTGGTTGCTTTTTTGAGGCTTCTAGAAACAGCAAATCATTATGTTTAATGTTTCATCAAAAAATCTCACTGTATTCCTTCAGATGATCATTTGAAACACTTAAGTGCATGTTTCTGTGGCAAATTGTCCTTATCGATTTTCTCGCCTCTTCTCAAGTGCGTAGGATTGGCCATGGATACCTGACTAGAAGTCTTTGAGAAACTGTTCCACGAAAGGGGAATTCTGTCTGATGCGTTTGTCTGGGAGAAACGTGCTCTCCGGGCTTCTGGGAGGGCCGTTCTCCTGTTTAGCCGCAGCTGGTTTCGGCCGAGCTCGCTGCGCAGTGTTCCTCTCCCCGCTGTGTCATCTCCGCTACTCTTACTCCAGAGCGATCGCCCTGCTCCCCTCCGGAGCTGTTTCTCCACATTTCCTGTTCCCCGTGTTACCCGTTCACCCGGGCGGAGGGAGGAGTAGACTCGGTGAAGGAAGCTCGTGCCACGTTGCTGCTGGTTTGCTTGCTTCTATCCCACGAGTGAATGAGACTCGCAGTACACACCCGAGGCTACAGATCCTCCCTGGTTGGTTCCTGTACCCTTGGATGTAAGGCAGAATATTTACGGTCAAGGCGGAGTACCGAGAAAATAACAGAAACACTTGGAACCACCCATCGCTTCCTTCAGTTCACAAAGACTCGCGCGGAGGATGCGGGTGTTGGCGGAAGGCCGGTCCTCGCGCGCACGCGCACTCGCACTCGTGGAGACGCGCGCCTGCGCAGTTGCCCCTGAAGGGCCGGGCTGGGAAAGTTGGGAGGCCTTTGTCCGCTCGCTGCGCCTTCCCCTCCTCCGGGCCCCCCGCCTTTTTGCATTATTATTACTTTTTTCCACTCTTCGTTCTTTTTCCTACCTGCCTCCCTCTGCAATCAAGATATGTTCTTTCCTGCCACTTTAAATAAAGTCCCGGCTTCCATGTAAAGAGGTCATTTCTCTGCCTCGAGAGGATTTTAACACAAAAGGAGTGGGGCCTTTGCTTTGATAGGACGAGTGCTAGTCCGCGTGGAAGCCACAGAGCTTTCCCGGCTGGGATGAAAGACAAAAACCCCTCCTGCTTCCACCACCAGGTCTCCTTCTGGCTTCCAGGGAAACTTCAAAGGTTACTATTTTTCTTTTTCAAAAGGGAAAAACGTGCACGACATAGGTATGAAGCTGCAGAGGTCTTCACCCCTCTTGTCCCCTCCCCTTAACATTTAATTAGAACTCCCCACAAATAACCGGGAAAATACTCTGAAGCCTTAAATTTGCATCTGTTTCGCATCCGGCGAGCTGTTTACTGACTGGCATGGGCCAGGTTTACCTGCCTCCTCCCCCTAGATGCTCCAGAAATTGACTGAATTACCATTGATTCTTTGTCTCCAAGGACTGAGAATTCAGACCAGAGCTTAAGTGTATAAGGTGTTAGAAAAGCACTGTTGCTGCATTTCCAATTTGGCTAATAAATTGGCTTTAGAGAAAAGCGTCTTCCCGTGACATTTGGGAGTGAAGCTTGCGATTTGCTGCTGTTGGACAAGGTTGAGGTCTCGCTTTTGTTAAATTTTTGTCTTGCAGCATATGAGTAAGTAACACTCCAGAGCGAGGGAATCCACCTCCCCCCATCCTAGAAAGTTCTTAGAGGACTTGAAAAGTACGTTGTAAAATACAGCTTGGAGGTGAGAGAAATAAGTGAGTCTCAGGCCTAAAAACTGAGTAGACTATGCAGTTATTTTAGTGTCTCTTTTGAAAATTTTAATCAAGTTGATGATTTTTTTTCCACTTAATATTAAGGTAGCAGAGAGAATGTGAGGTGAGTGATATCTCAAGGCAAAAAACGCTTAATGATTACAAATGCGTAGCCGGAAATAGAGTTTACACAACCCTAACCATACAGATTAATCAAACTGACCTTCTCTAAGAGTAATCTGAAAAGGTATGGTCATGAACTCTTTCAAAATTTCTGGTAGAGCAGATTTTTTCTTACTTAGACTGTGGAAATGAGTCTGTTCCCATAGAACATTCTAGGTCCCCTTAACTCTCAAATACCTGTATACTTCAGGAATGGAGGCTTTTCCCGCCCACATTCTTTACCCAGTGCCAGCGAGATTTCACAAGACCTCAGATCCTGAATACTCCAGCCATGAAACATAGAGCTGGGGGTGAAGACAAGCCGCTTTAAAGGAGGGTAGGGTTTAACCTCTGTAGTCCTTCACTCTACCAGCTGAGCTGTCAAAGGGCACGTGGATAAAGCAGATGTGGTATATATGTATATACATATACAGTGGAATAGTACTCAGCCATCAAAAAGAATAAAACCTTGCCATTTGCAACGACATGGATGGAACTGGAGGCTATTATGCTAAGTGAAATAAGTTAGAGAAAGACAAGGACTGCATGATTTCAGTCATGTGGAATTTAAGAGACAAAAGAGGTCAGCATAAGGGAAAATAAAGGAGAATAAAAACAGAGAGGGAGGCAAACCATGAGAGACGCTTAACTCTAGGGAACAAACTGAGGGTTGCTGGAGGGGAGGTGGGTGGGAGGTTGGGGTAACTGTGTGACGGCCATTAAGGAGGGCACGTGATGGAATGAGCACTGGGTGTTCTGTGCAACTAATGAATCACTAAAATCTGCCCCTGACACCAGTGGTACACTACACCTTAACTAAATTGACCTTAAAGAGACTTTTAATTTTTTCAAAAAATTGACTTTTTTTTAAAGAGGGTAGGGTTTGGGTGTGGTGTTCACCGAAGAGCATGAGACAGCGCGACCAGGATTTTCCAAGGAAGGGGAAAAAGAGTGAAAGAAGGATTTTCCCCTCGGAATCACTTATGATTTTTATGTGGCTTTTACAGTGGATCTCTTGAGCCTGTCGGCGGCATGCGATGCCTTGGACCAGCACAACCTCAAGCAAAATGACCAGCCCATGGACATTCTGCAGGTCATTAATTGTCTGACCACTATTTACGATCGCCTGGAGCAAGAACACAACAGTCTGGTCAACGTCCCTCTCTGCGTGGATATGTGTCTCAATTGGCTGCTGAACGTTTATGACACGTACGTATGGCAAGCTCTTCACGGACTCGGCCCCGGTAGGCTTAGTTTCCAGAGTGGTGCGGGTGTAATTAGCGTCACAACAGGGGGCCCAGCCCAGAAATACTGTCCTCGGGATGAAAGGTTCATGAAGCCCCGTGACCCAGTGCTGTCCCTGCGGTAAATCATTTGTGCGTTCCCTGAAGCTGAAAAATACTTGGATCAGCTAGGACGTAAGAGCTAGAATGTGGATTGCTCTTGGAAAACAAACAAAACCCGGAGATACTCATTTTTCATACTCATGTTTCAAATAGTAGAATGAGTCAGTGTGTAGCCTTTTCTTGCCTGTGGATTTGCATTCCTCCATCCCCTTCGGGGGCGGCTCCCACTCGGTGGCAGAAACGGATGTGCTCCTGGGGGTGCTGGCGCGCCTGTCACCGGATCCCAAGGGCGTTTGCTGATCCTCGGGAGATTTTTGCAGAACATCGTGAATCGATAAGCCAGACAAAATGAGAACAAGCCAACTCGGCTTCTCAAACCAAGGAAGCTTTAGGCGTTTTACCGTTTCTCTTCGGCACCTCCCTTCCTCCCTCTCTTGGAGAATGCTTGTTTCTTTCTTTGGGAAAGAAATACCCACAAAATTAAAATTAAAGAAATACGCAGGAGGTATCCCCCAGTCCTTGTTTTTGTCTTGAACTTACTGAAGGCAGTCGAGGAAGGTAGCAGACGGAATTGGTTTTAATTTTGACTGAATTCTTCTTAGACCTCACAGTGATTACAAGCCTCATTTCACGTGCCAGCGAGAACAGATCCCCATGTGGGACTCTGGGAAGGCTTTCTGAGAGGAGTTGCATTTCAGCTGTTTTGCCTTTGTTGGAGATTTCTGCCACCTCTGTGATTAAGATGTATACTTTTTTCCTTTCTTATTTTGATAAGGTAGTCCTTTTTGAATTCCAAGACCACCTGGCTATTTGATTCTGATAGTTATTTACCAAACCCTTGAACTTGTTGGATTTTCATTGTGGATTACCCTTAACATTTGCTCTGTTAGGGGTTTGGACTCAGGTGTTCCTTCACATGTGCTTTGGGGCTGCGCTCTTGGCAGATGACGTCTGAATGGATTCTGAGTATATAGAGCTTCCCTTCTACCTGCTGGCAATTATTTGGGGACAATTTTGACTTCTTGAAGACCTGTGGTTATACTTTATGAAGTTTACTTGTTAAACTTTGATTTGCCTTTTTTAAAGAGGCGAAGAGATAAGGAAATCTTCCAGTGATTGTAATGTTCTTGATGCATTAGGATGCTGTTTGACCAAGGGCTTTAGTAAATTGTACCAGTTAAAGGTTGAGCATATGGTTCACCCAAAGTAAACCCAGTTGGGACGTATTCTTTGCAGTTTTGAAGTGCTAGATGTGAAAATTATTCTCTAATATCTCTGTTTCTTGAAGCACCATGTAAGGTTCACTTTATTTCTCTAACAAAATAAAAGCTGCAAATTATTGAAAATCATTTTCTACAGAATGGAACATTTTTTGTTTTCGTGTTTCATTTTTTTCCCCCGGATAAAGTGAACGATTTGTAAGTTTGTCATGAGGAGTGCTTTATTTTAGCTTTATATGAAAAGTGAAAGTGTAAACATTTTTAAAACACCGATACAGCAATAGGTTGTTTTTAAATTGCTCTTTAAGATCATGGATTTGAATGTTCTTTAATAGAGGATACAGTATATTTCTTAAGAAGATAAATACGTGTATTTTATATTATGTGTCATGTGGCCTCAAGTGAGTGATTGTCTTCTCAATCAAGGGCAGTCTGAGGAGAGTCTCAGAGTGCTGGGTTTTTCTTGGGCGTCTTCATGAAGCACAGCAGGCAATTTGTTGAGTAACCAAAATAACTTGGTGCCCAGTAGTAATCCTTCCACTTACCAATTTAAACACCCAGGTGCCTCTCCATTGAACAGAAGGCTATTTTTTATTCTTTTTATGTAGAGCTACTGTTATAATTCAAGTAAGGGCTTTTAAGAATCGAAAACTTGGTAAAAGTTCCTTGGTCAGAGTGGTCACATTTCCATTGCATTCAAGACCGTGAGCCAAATAGATGAGGCAGATAACAAAGTACATAATGAACGGACAAGTTCTTCACAGATCTTAATAAGACCATTGTTTTCATACAGCGGTAGGCAGTAGAGTTCCCGTGTCCAAGGGCTTTTTTTTTTTCTTAAGTGTTTACCGTCTACTAAAGTGTTAGTAACTGTTTTCTGGTTTGATTATTCATAATAGGGGACGAACAGGGAGGATCCGGGTCCTGTCTTTTAAAACTGGCATCATTTCTCTGTGCAAAGCCCATCTGGAAGACAAGTACAGATGTAAGTCACGTGTATTAACTCTATCTTCTTTTATTAACATGGGCTAATTACCCCAGTGGTGGGAGGGGAATGCCCCGTCTTCTGCGGTGACAGCGGGTCCCCCTTGTAAGATACAGAACTGCTTTTAGAAGTGTCCTCAAACTTGGTTTGTGCCGTTGCCTGTCAAACATGAAATGGCAGGTATTTAAATGGAGAATGAGGATTAACTTCTCCAGTCCAAGTATGATTTTACATTACATTGACTGTGTCTGAATAAAACACGTGTTCCTAGAGGATAAAGTCTGATTTCCTAACCCCTTTGTAGAAGTCAGAAAAATAAATGTGAGGGTTTAATCCGTGCACTCGCTTTAGTCTTTGGCTTCGTATTTAAAGAGTACTATCTGGCATTCGTGTTCCAGAAACATTGTCTATTTTATAATCATCTTACCGCACGCTGTACAGACAGATCCAGTTCTGTGACGTGACTAACATTTTATTACTTAAGACACAGAGAGCTTGCCATTTCTTTCTGGCTAAATATCACCTTATAGAATTTCCTTTTGGTTAGCTCTTGGGTTCTTCGGCTTAAAATGTGTGAATCCAAATGAAAAGCAAATGCTACAGGAGCAATGGCTGGGACAACTGAGCGAGCATTCGTTCCCATTGTGATGGGCTGTACTTGTTTTTCCCCTTTAAAGGCTGGTAAGAACTCTTGATGGTAGGAATATTAAGCAGACCTCGCCTATCATGTCATATCTCTCTTGCCTTAAGGCCTAGCCACGCAGGGATGTGATGTGCTCAGCGTAAGGATGGGCAGGAGATAAAAGAGATTGAATTTCTCCAAAGCCCCTCTGTGTCCTACTGCTCGTTTCCCCCCAGGTGTAAGCCACAAAATACACAGGCCCTTTTAGCTCTCACTTTTATGTCGTTTCCACTTGAGTTTTTTTTTTTATCCTCGGATCCAAAGAAAAAGAACTGAACGGCTTTCGTTAACCATTTAAAAAGGTATTTTGGGTAAAGTAGGCTATTTCTGTGGGTTTTTCTTCTTTAAAGAGTAGAATTCATTAGAGGTTAGTTTGTAATCTAACCTTATCAATGGTATGGTACCAGCCCATCCTAATCCCAAAGGGAGCTTTGAGCCTGTGTTTCAAATAACTAAAAACGAACATGTTTTGTGGTTGGTGAAACAAAAACATGAACTTCAAATTGGAATAGGTGAAGATAATTCATAATTTCGAAAAAAAAACCTGTGCCTGTGTATCAGAGAGATGGTAAAAGGCTGTGCGTGCTCTCTCGCTTTTGTGATTGACATCTTAGATACCTGGTTGAAATAATTCAGTTACTTAGAGTTTCAGATGTGCTTGTGAAAAGGAAACGCTTCTTCGAATTTACTTTTGTTGGTAACTTCTCTTTGAATACAAGGTATGATTGAAATGATTTTATTTCTGAGAAGACATAACATGTCAAGTGCTGCATGTGTTCCTTCATTCCATGACACTTCTCGTACACAGCTGACCGAATACGGTCCCTGCCCTCATGGGGGATATCATTCTTCAGCCACAAAGACGGACATGTTTTAGCCCAGTGTGTGAAGTGATAGGAACTAATTTACGAATATATACAGGATCCTGTGGGAACACATGCAAGAAACTCAGTGATCTTACGACTTCATAAAGAAGTTCCAATTTGGGTACATTTTGAATCTCTGATGTCCAAAGGGGATGGTGCTTTGGACCAGTTACATGGTTCTTACTGCTAAAATATTTATTTTATGTTAGTGGTTACATCCTATATATAAAATGTTTCCCAAAGGATTACATTTTGGCTTAGGAAAATTCAGGTGTCACAACTGTATGTAAACTCGTGTTTCTGGTAGGGCTGTAGTTTATTTAGAAGCTGTTACACTTCATATATACACACGGTGATGGTTAACTTGATCCATAAAAATAGTAAATGTGCAGATGAGCATGAATTAGAAGGAACCCCCTCTCTGTGGGAACACTGGCTCCTCTCAATAAGTAGTGCTTGGAATTGAGGTGGGTGGTAGATTCTGCCATCGTCGACGTAGTGCTGCTTTTTGATTGTTGAAATGCCCTTCTTTTGTAGACCTTTTCAAGCAAGTGGCAAGTTCAACAGGATTTTGTGACCAGCGCAGGCTGGGCCTCCTCCTGCATGACTCTATCCAGATCCCAAGGCAGTTGGGTGAAGTCGCGTCCTTCGGGGGCAGTAACATTGAGCCGAGTGTCAGGAGCTGCTTCCAATTTGTGAGTTATTCACCTTCTTAAGTAACGTGTTTCTTTTTTTGTATTTTAGAAATTAACGAGAAAATAAAAACACACAACTTGAGTTTCTCACATTAGCTCTGGTGCACGCAGGGGGCTAAGGGATTGATACCTGAAACCCCTGGAAGGCAGTGGCTTCTGGGGTCTGGGTTTTGGGAGAGAGGACAGTACAGAGGAAGGAAAAGAAGTCTCTGTCTGCAGCAGGGGCTGTGGTTAGTAAGTTGCCGGGAGGGAAGGGAGCCTGCGGTGGTTCAGCAAGGGAGGAAATAGATCTCCAGCCACAGAAATCCGTTGTAAATTAGAAACTCACTTTTGTAGGTGAGTCTTTTAGTCTCTTAGCTTTTATTCCTTTATTACTTTTTTAAAAAGATTTTATTTATTTACTTACTGATTTGAGAAAGAGAAGCAGCACGAGCAGGGGGAGAGGGAGAAGCAGACCCCCCGCTGAGCAGGGAGCCCGACGTGGGGCTGGATCCCAGGACCCCGGGCTCATGACCTGACCTGAAGGCAGATGCTTACCTTGACTGAGCCACCCAGGCGCCCCTGACTATCACTTTTGGAAGTTGTCCTTCTGTAGCTTTGACATTCCTCTATAATCTGAAGGCCTGAGTGGTGACTCCACATGTAACAAGATCAAAAGTCTATTCTGCTGGTGTCCACCCCCAGCCCAACACACGGCTTGTCCATTCTCTTATCCCGTCCGGTGGCCTCTTCCACACCAGTCGGTGCCCCCAGAAACATTCTCTTCCCGCACCCCATTGCGAGACATGTAGGCCATTTCCCTTGTTTGCCGAGGTGGGTAATGCTGCAGTGAACATCTTCACGTGTTTAGCTGTTTTCCTCGATTGAAGTTTTCCCTTAGGGTAAATTCTCAGGAATGGGATCACCAGACTGAAAGATCGAAAGAGGTTTGTGGCTTTTGATACATATTACTGGCTGGCTTGTTGTCAAAAGTGGTTCCTCTTTGTAATACCACCAGCCCTGAAGGAGTGAGATATTTGAAGTATCCCATTATTCATAGTGGTCAGGAGGTTTGGTTTTTTGTTGTTGTTTTTGTTTCGTTTTTTAATGCTAAGCACTGTTTTCTTTTATGGGGTTTCTCAATCCATTGTAATCCTGTGAACAAGAGAACTAGCTGTAGAGATAACCAGATAACTGGTTTAGACCTACTGTCTTTGACCACAGACTAGGGTAAAACCACAGGCCTCCTAGGCAGAACGTTGTGAATATTTACATGTTTTAAACCGTTTGAGCATTCATTTAAAAGTCAACGAGGCACACCGACGAAATGCCCACATAATAAGCTCCCTTATTTAGCGTTGGACATACTGTTTGGATTGTTGGGCCAAAGTTATGGCACAGTAGCTATAAATGTAAAATAGATGTGGAGAAATAAATGCGTTTCTTCGCCTCATGCTCAAAGTTCCCAAAATGTAAACAGACTATCAGTATCTCTAGATTTTTTTTTTGCACTCTATTCCAGAATGGAGATGCAAGCAACTTTCATGCAGTGATTACTAATGGCCGCAAATAATCCAGATTCATTTTTTTAAATCCAGTTAGAAAACAACCTGGAATGGCCTGAGTTGTTTTTCCTAAGCATTGTTTTCTCTTTAATCAAATTTCAGTTACTGTTTAAATTCCACCTGTGAAGCACACATGTGTTGATGCAAATGCATAGGCATCCAGTTGCGTGGGTACTGTGGCTTGTGTTGAGAGCAGGGGTCAGAATGTAAGTCTGCTGATAGCAGACAGGTGTGGAGGAGCCCTGGAGCCTTTGTCCCATCAACCCACAGTCCTGTCTGTGGCTACTTCTACCGCCACCCTCACTGCAGGCTCTGGCTCTTTATTTTTATTTTTTTTAAGATTTATTTATTGCTGTGAAGAGAGTGGGGGAGGGGCAGGTGGAGAGAATCTCAAGCAGACTCCCTGCTGAGCACTGGGTTGAGCCCTACCAGAGGTTGGGTGGGCTGAGGGGGGCTTGATCTCACAACCCTGAGATCAGGACCTGAGCCGGAACCGAGAGTCAGATGCTCAGCCCGCTGAACCACCCAGGTACCCCTGACTCTTTTGTTCGCTGAAATAGACAATAAACTTGACATATTACATGGTGTAAATGTAAGGTGTACAACATGTTGACTTGATACATTAATATATTGTAATGTGATTGCCATCGCAGTGATAGTCAGTGCTTCCCTCATGTCTTACAATTCTCATTTCTTTGGTAGAAGTAAGTAAGATCTCATCTCTGACTCTCTCAAGTGGGAGTCAGGACAAGGGGTCACCGAACAGAAGCTCTGCCTTCCCAAATGCTGTGCCCTTATCAGGAGTCATGTCCCTGTACTTCCATGTGCCGCATCCTTTGGCTGGATGCCCCCCATTCTTCCCTGACCACATGTCTCTGTCTTAGTAATAGCAACGATGTCTTCTCAGTGTCAAAACTTGGAACTCAGACTGTCCTCGCATATGTAGTGAATGTGTCCTGGCTAGCCAGTCTCCAAGCTCTTGGGAATGTCTTCTGTGAGCCTGGGGGGGGGTGGGTGATATCTGTTAAGAGATGAACGGGGTGGGGGGAGGGGAGCGCCTGGG
>LNAC01000376.1:772233-868878 GCA_002007465.1 Ailurus styani | reverse complement strand
TTTTTTTTTAAAGATTTTATTTATTTATTTGACACAGAGAGAGAGAGAGAGATCACAAGGAAGCAGAGAGAGAGGCGGAGAGAGAGGAGGAAGCAGGCTCCCTGTNGATGCGGGCCTCGATCCCAGGACCCTGAGATCATGACCTGAGCTGAAGGCAGAGGCTTTAACCCACTGAGCCACCCAGGCGCCCTCAACATTCTTTTTTAAAAAAAGATTTTATTTGGGCGCCTGGGTGGCTCAGTGGGTTAAAGCCTCTGCTTTCGGCTCAGGTCATGATCTCAGCGTCCTGGGATCGAGGCCCGCATCTGGCTCCCTGCTCAGTGGGGAGCCTGCTTCCTCCTCTCCCTGTCTCTCTGCCTGCCTCTCTGCCTACTTGTAATCTCTCTCTGTGTGTCAAATAAATAAATAAAATCTTTAAAAAAAAGATTTTATTTATTTGAGACAGAGATAGAGCACCAGCGGGGGTGGGGGCAGAGGGAGAGGGAGAAGCAGATTCCCTGCTCAGCGCCGAGCCCGACACAGGGCTCCATCCCAGGACTCCGAGATCATGATCCGAGTCAAAGTCAGACACTCAACCTGCTGAGCCACGCAGGCGCCCCTCTTTGCTCCGATGCCTAAAGTAGTACTTCATTGTTATGACCAAATTTCCCCCTTACTTTCTTCCTCTCTCCCTACTTTTCTCCCTCCTTTCATCATTCCCTTCCCTTCCTACAAGAGTTGAGTCAGAAGTGCTAACACTGGAAACAAAGTTTTTTGAGAGCCGTGCTTTCTGTTGGAAGAATATTCTAGATTCCCTTTAATCGGTTCACCATTAATTCTAATTCACATTGAAACTTACTCAAAAAACTAATGGAAACAAGGAAACATGAGTTCATTATTGCCATTTTCCTTTTTCCTTGTCACTGGGTTATACATTGAATTTTTAATGGAAGTTTCTTTCTGCAAAGATTATTTAAGATGAAGAATAGTAAAATTTCCTCCTGGGATCTATTTATCCAAGGTCTTTAGTATATCTTGATTCTCTAACAGCTAGAGATTTTTTGTTTTGGGTTGGGTTTTTTTTTTTGGCATTTGATAAAATATTTTATTTATTATTTATTTTTTTAGAGGCGGGGGGGCAGAGGGAAAGAGAGAACCTTAAGGAGGCTCCACGCCCGGTGCAGAGCCCAGTGGGGGAGCAGGGGTTCAATCTCAGGACCCTGAGATCATGACCTGAGCCAAAATCAAGAGTCAGACTTTTAACTGACTGAGCCACCGAGGCACCCCTGATAAAATAGTTCTAAACTTTTTTCTTTTTTTAAAGTTTCGTGTTAAAAAATATGCAGTTAAATTTTTTCTGGTGGTCAGTTCTGTTAATTTAGACAAATGCGCTACATTACCATCACGACATTCAAGACACAGAACATCTCCATCACCCCTAAAATTCCCTCTTCCTTTGTTGTCATCCCACCTGCTCCCAGTCTCTGGAAACCATTACTATGTTTTCTCTTCTTATGGTTTTGCCTTTTTTTTAAACTGGATTTCAAATGAAGAGTTAACATTGTATCTTCAACTTTAGCAAAACATGTCCTGATACGTACTTGAGAAAGTATATTCTGTGATATCCACAGACAGATGTATGTATGTGTGAAACTTTTAAGTAAGAACTCTCTAGCATAAATTAATGTGGAACATACTTACGGATTTGCATATATTTAAAAATTGTGCTTACGTTCCCTGGAGCCATGGTGTTAATTGGTTTATTAGTCAGGTGGAGTGGAAAGCCTGAGGTCAGGACAGTTGTCCTTGAACATGTAAATGAAGAGTGGATAATCACCTTGTGTTATTGTTTGGGCTGATTTTATCTTTAATGGGTAATTCAGAGTCCTGATTAATATTTAGAGCAGTGACTGCTGGCCTCCAACCTGCTCATTATCTTCAGAACTTTAAATAAAATACTTGATTTCTACCCAAGACAGCAGTTAGAGGAAGCCTTTTGCTTCTTGTCTCACAAACACAACTCTTCACCTCTCCATCTTTATTTCAAATATGAAAAATGTCTGTGAATGTGGGGATTCTTAAACTTTTTTATGCTGAAAATTCACAGCTATCTTGGAAAAGTACATCTAGGAGGAGTATGAAAGGATGTTTTAGGAACAGTGTAGCTAAGAGAACAGGGAGGAAATCAGTTTGGTGTTAGGTTTGTATTTTTTGAGAAAAGTAATCCTGAAGAGCCTCTCACATTTTATACCAGTGACATTAATGCCATCTCCCCCACCTTCTAACAATTATTCAAGTCAGGGCGCCCGGGTGCCTCAGTGGGTTAAGCCTCTGCCTTTGGCTCAGGTCATGATCTCAGGGTCCTGGGATCAAGGCCCACATTGGGCTCTCTGCTCAGCAGCAAGCCTGCTTCCCCCCACCTCTCTCTGCCTCCCTGCCTACTTGTGATCTCTCTCTCTGTCAAATAAATAAAAATCTTTTTTAAAATAATTTAAAAATTAAAATTAAAAAAAAAAACAATTATTAAAGTCACCCTTTGGCACCTGGGTGGCTCAGTCAGCTGGGCGTCTGACTTCGGCCAAGGTCATGATCCCAGAGTCTAGGTCCTCTGGCTCCCTGCTTAGAGGGGAGCCTGCTTCTCCCTCCACCCCTCCCCCTGCTTGTGCTCTCTGTCTCTGTCTCTCTCTCTCTCTGTGTCAAATAAATAAATAAAATCTTAAACAAGGTAAATCACTCTTACACTCCCACCTGCCTTGCCCTCCCCCATGAAGGGGTGATTTGGAAGAAACCATGGTTTCCAACCAGCATTTTATTTTGGAAAAATTTCAAGTGTAGAGAAGAATGGAAAAGCTAGTGTAACGAGCAGCCATACATCTCATACATACAGCCTTTGGTCAGCATTTTATCCCACGAACGTTCCCCTTCCTCCTGCTCACCCCGTGTGGGTACGTATATTTGAATACACACACAAGCACGGTTTTTCTCTTTATTATTTAAAAGTCAAAGGACATCACAACATCAAACAAAAACCCCTAAACAGTTCACCACACGTTTTTTTTAAAGGAATTTCTCCTCCATAACTGCAAAGCCATCATCACACAAATTTCACATTAATGCAATAACATCATCTAGCATGCAGTCCACATTGAAATTTCCACATTGCCCTAGAATGTTCCTTATGGGTGGCTCTCTTTTTCTAGGATCTAGTCAATGTTTTTGTCTTGGATTTGCTTGTCATGTCTCTGTACTTTCACTTAATCTGAACAGTCCCCTAGCATTTTTTTTCTCATTCATGACCCTGACCCTTTTTTAAAAAATGATTTTTATTTATTTGCCAGACAGAGAAGAGAGTTAGTAAGTGACAGAGAGCACACAAGCAGGGGGCAACGGAGAAACAGACTCTGATTGGAGCAGGGAGCCCGTCGCAGGGCTCGATCCCTGGACCCTGCTATCAGGACCCAAGCTGAAGGCAGACGCTTAACCCACTGAGCCACCCAGGTGCCCCATGACCCTGACATTTTTGAAGAGCTCAGGCCATTTCTCTTGAAAAATGTCCTGTATTGGGATTTTTCTAGTTATTTCCTCCAGCTTAGATTCAGGTTGAAATTTCTTGGCCAGAAGACAACAGAGGTGATGTTGTCTCCTCACGACCTCACATCTGGAGGGACAAAATAACACTTTGGTTTGACTGATAATGCTAAATATGTTAAGGCAGTGTCTGCCAGATATCCACTGTAAAATTATCTTTTTCCGGGCGCCTGGGTGGCTCAGTGGGTTAGGGCCCCTGCCTTCGGCTCAGGTCATGATCTCGGGGTCCTGGGATCGAGGCCTGCGTCGGGCTCTCTGCCCAGTGGGGAGCCTGCTTCCTCCTCTCTCTCTCTCTCTCTCTCTGCCTGCCTCTCAGCCTACTTGTGATCTGATCTCTCTGTGTCAAATAAATAAAATCTTTTAAAAAAAATTATCTTTTTCCTCTTGTCATTAGGAAGCCATTTGTGTGATATTTTGAGACACTGTGAATATCCTATTCCTTATGAACCTTTCACCGTGTAATTTTAGCCTCCCCGATGATCCTTTTCTAATTCGATGATTATATTGGTGGTTGAATAAGAGTGATTTTCCGATTCTCCCTTTCTTTTTGTACATAGTAGCTGGGTTTCTTCTGTAAAGAAGATTTTCCACTTCTCCCCTCTCTGTTTTTGAGTATCACCACAGACATCCACAGTAATGTTGAATGTACAAGAAAAGAATTCTCCCGCCTGAGCTGCCTTTGGATACGCTCTTTGCCATGGTGTTACCTAAAATGCCACTGTACAAAATTGACAGACCTTTTCCTCCATAGCAATGTAAACATATATTTAATAAATACACTTCAGGGAGTACCTGGGTGGCTCAGTCAGTTAAAAGTCTGCCTTCGGGGCGCCTGGGTGGCTCAGCGGGTTAAAGCCTCTGCCTTCGGCTCAGGTCATGATCTCAGGGTCCTGGGATCGAGCCCCACATCGGGCTCTCTGCTCAGCAGGGAGCCTGCTTCCTCCTCTTTCTCTGCCTGCCTCTCAGCCTACTTGTGATCTCTCTCTCTGTGTCAAATAAATAAAAATCTTTCGGGCGCCTGGGTGGCTCAGTGGGTTAAAGCCTCTGCTTTCGGCTCAGGTCATGATCTCAGGTCCTGGGATCGAGGCCTGCATTGGGCTCCCTGCTCAGCAGGGAGCCTGCTTCCCCCTCTCTCTCTGCCTGCCTCTTTGCTTCCTTGTGATCTCTCTCCCGCTGTGAAATAAATAAATAAAATCTTTAAAAAAATAAATAAAAATCTTTTAAAAATATATTTATTTAAAAAAAAAAAAGAGTCTGCCTTCGGCTCAGGTGATGATCCAGTGTCCTGGGATTGAGTCCCTCTGCGGGCTCCCTGCTCAACAGGGAGCCTGCTTGTCCCTCTACCTCTGCCGCTCCCCTTGCTCATTCTCTCTCTCTCCCTCTCAAAATCTTCATAAATACATACATACATTTCTGTGTCAGTCAGCTCTTTTATAGGAGGGACAAGTTAACCAAAGCACGTAACATGAGCTCTGTGCTCATGAAGATTGAGATGCTCATAGGCTTTTGCTGTTTCTTTTCCTTTTATGCTACTTCAGTGTAGGTCGACCTGAACCCATCAGACCTTGTAGCTCATATCTGCCAAGGCGTGTAATGAAAGGAGAAAGGATCCACATTACCTAAGAGAAGGGGAAAAGGAAGTGATCAAAACTCTCAGACAAGTTAAAGATTCCAAAGATTTCAGAGATCAGCCTGTCTGTTCTCCTCAGAAATCACTTGTCTTTATTTTTTAAGACTACTTTATGTGTACATATTGAAGAATTAAAAATAATAAATCACCTTGAGCTATTTCCTTAACTTATTTGAGCCATTTTTCATCTGTAACATAGTTAAACATGTTATATCAGGAGCTACGTATCCCCAAGGGTTTATTTTTATTTCTCCTATCTTTTCTATTAATGAGTTTTTCATTTTTAAACTTATTTTTAAAGTGTGCAGTATGATAATTTTTGACATGTGTTCGCATGATGAATCCATCGTGGCAATCAAAATGAGCATATCTGTCACAAAACACAAAAGTGTTTTTAGGCCACTTGGTAATCCCTCCAGGTCCTCCCAGGTCCCCTGCCCCCCCATCCCCATCTCTAGATGGCAGTTTACCTGCTTTCTGTCACTATAGATTATTTCACATAGTCTGTAACTCTATGCAAATGGAATTTTATACGATGAACCCATTTTTGCCTGGCTTTTATTCAGTATGACTGAGATTTATCTGTATTGTCTGTATTCATACTCCATTCTTTTTAAATTACTAAACAGTATTACATTGTATAGGTATTCCACAGTTTGGTTTTTTTTCTCCTATTTTTTAAAATTTTAATTCCAGTATAGTTAACATACAGTGTTATATTAGTTTCAGGTGTACAATATAGTGATTCAGCATTTCGTACAACACCCAGTGTTCATTGCAACAAATGCTCTCCTTAATCCCCTTCACCTGTTTCCCTCACCCCCATCCCCTGCCCCTCTGGAAACCATCAGTTGTTGTCTATAGTTTAGAGTCTATTTCTTGGTTTGGCTCACTCGCTCACTCACTGTCACTCTCTTTTTAACCTTTGCTTCTCTGTTTTGTTTCTTAAATTCCACATATGAGTGAGATCATACGGTATTTGTCTCTCTGACTGACTTGTTTCACTTAGTCTTAAACTCTCCAGCTCCTTCCATGTTGCAGATGGCAAGACTTCATTATTTTTTAAGGCTGAGTAAGTAGTGGTCCATAATGTGTGTGTGTGTGTGTGTCTATCTGTCTATATACCACATCTTTTTTTAAAAAAGATTTATTTTAGTGAGAGCACAAGTGGGAGGGGGAGAGGGAGAAGAGAGAGAGAGAGAGAGAGAGAGTCTCAAGCATGGAGCCCGACACAGGGCTCCGTGTTCCTGAGGTCATGACCTGAGTTGAAACCAAGTGGCAGGTGCTCATCTGACTGTGCCACCCAGGCGCCCCTATGTACAGCATCTTCTTTTATCCATTCACCACTGGGTGGATACTCGGGCCGTTTCCATAATTTGGCCGTTGTGATTACTGCTATAAATGTAGGGGCACATGTATCCCTTTTTGATTAGAGGCTAAATGTTATAAATGGAAAAGACACAACAGGAAATGGATTACTGTACTCATTTCAAAGCTTGGTCATTATCAGCAAAGATTACCTGGTCTTCTGGGTAACAACGCTTGTGACAGAAGATACAGAAAAGGGTCCTGTACATACGGTGTGGCCCTTCATGTGAGACCGGCTGTTCTTTGAATAGAAGTAGTGTAGACTAAGAGCAGGAGGTGAACCAAGCTTGTGTGGAAGCGCTCACAAGTGATCCCTTGTGTCCCTGACTGTAATCTCCTCAGCAGCTCAAATGTAAAGCCCAAGTATCTTGTGTCTAAGAGGATCAAAATGCTACCTTCCTTCTGTTTTATTTGTTACATGCAAGTTTTATATAGTTTTATAAGAGACTTTTTTTAATCACTCATTTGATTTTCATAAAAATGGGATTGTTTGGAAGAAGAGTCATTAATATTCTATACAGCTTGTTCTTGTTCCTCCTTTTATGTTCGTTGCTAGTGCAGACTTCTCTCTTATGTAAAATATTCCACTGATGCCCTTGGTAGATGTAGAGGTTGTGAAAGAAATTGTAATAACAGCTCTGGGAACAGCCAGGAACTGCGTGTTCTATACTGTCTGACCGTGGCTAGCCATCCTCCTTGTAGTTTTAAAGGCTTTGTGTACACACTAATTCACAAAACAGTTTTGATCAATTTAAATTTAACAAATCTTTCCAAACACAAGCTTTACACAATCAGGACCAGAGAAGTTGGGTTGTGAGCTATTCGTGCCTTTATCTGTTAACAGCAGTAGTGATATTGAAATGGTTATTTGAATTTATGAAGGGGACATTTTACTAATGGAACAGCAAATGAAAATGGCCAGGAAGGAGAGAATGAAACTTTTACCAAAAAAAATCCTTGGTTTGTCCTGGTATTTTCCATACATTTGCCTTTTTCTTTAAGACTGTTTAGAAATTCTGTTCATGCATATGAATGTAGTCATTTCTATATTTAGTTATTATTTTTCTTTGAAATGGGCAGGAATTCTATGAAATGAAATGACAACATAGGGCACACATGCACGCACACACACACTCATATTCAAGCTGATTGGGATAATTATTTGTCACGATTAAATACATCTCTTCTACTTTTCATCCTGGAATACACTGCATAGGACTGTCTATTTGAGAAGCAGCTTGATTTCAAATGTGAGTCTGCGATTTTAGCAGGATCACTTGTGATCTCTAGCTCGGGTTTTTTTTTTGTTTTTTTGTTTTTGTTTTTTTGGTTTTGGTTTTTTAATTTCTTGGTCCTTTTTCTTTCCTCTCTTCATGATATATTAACCAATGTGGCTTTTATCTCCCAGTTAATAGCAGAACAGGCCTATGATGGCTTCTCCATGTGTGTCACAGAGGATAGCTGCCTGCCGGTCAGGTGCCCTGCGGGGCTCGCAGGGACGTCTGGTGCTTAGTTAACATTGTGTCCCCATGTTGGTTTCTGAATTTTGACAAATGAACCATGGTAATGTGAGATGTGAACAGTAGGCCAGGGTTTCTCAGTCTTGGCATTACTGACACTTGGGCCCAGATAATCTTCATTGGATGGGTCTGTCCTGTGCATTGTTGGATATTTAGCAGGATCCTGGCGTCTATCTGCTAGACACTGGTAATATCCCTCCTCCCGGTTGTGACAACCAGAAATGTCCCCAGCCACTGTCAGATATGCTCTGGGATGCAGATCTGTCCCCTTGAGAACCGCTGACCTGGAGCATGGCTGCGTACCTAGGAGAGTTCCCTGCAGAGCCGCCCAGTGTGAAGCCAGATCATTCTAAACATATCCTCCAAATTTAGAAAGAGACTATTAGCCCTTTGGTGTATAATATAATAACAGACAAACCAAAAGAGATTTATTTGAGGAAGTTTTTAAAAGTAAACTTGAGACGGTTTGAGAATGTATTTATTTTGTCTTCTCCTTAGACAACCCTTCTAGGTTTAATTTTGTTGCTCTTTCAGGATGACTTGGCAGTTTTTTAAAAATTCTAACCTCATTCAGACACTCTAATCCTTCCTTTTATTTATTGTGATCACACTGCAGCTGAATTCTGTCCATTCAGTTCTGCGAACTTTCACTGCTGGGTTGGTGGGGGCGGCGGAATGGAAACCTAGTTCCTGTCTTTAGGTTTGGGCAAGTATTTTTTTTTTAGGTGGTTAGCTCGTTTTTCTGTCATCTGAGGAATACTGGGTACAGTCTCTTGCGTAATGTTTATACAGTTTTTTTCCCAGTTGATTAAGCATTGACATGGTTTTTCAAAAACTGCAAAGTTGAGATGCTTAATTACCTTCTCTTAAAAATACAGCGCACGTGTTGATGGTAGCTGGGGTGTGGGGATTGCTTAGAAATCTTCCCACCGCATTTCTTCGGTAGCCACGAACTGATACCGTTACCCTGACAGAAAAATGAGTGTTCACATTGACTCCCTGGCAGCCATTTGGGGCCCGGTCCTTTGGTGCCTCAGGGTTTATGGGAAGCATAACATGGAAGAAACCCAAAAGTAGTTCTGAACTGTGAGCAAATCCCCCAACTCCAAACTTAGCATGTCATGCCTTTTGGAATGATTATTTTTGTTGTGACGTCTTTTGACTAGGAAGTCCAGATACTGGGATTCCTGTCACTGTTTGCGGACCTTGTTAAGATGGCATTTGTCTGCTGTGACGGGCTCCTTCCCTAGCCTCCCCGCTGTGGGCAGTTGCTGATGCGTGAGACCCACCAGGGCCGGAGTGGAATCCCAAGGTCCTTCTGAACAACAACTCTCGTGATGCAAGGAGCTGGGATATCTTTGCTCTTTGTCTCCGCCTGCCTTGGAAAAGGCAAAGAGAGTCTTAGCAAAGACTAGAAACCAAAACATTACAAAACCCAGAGCCAAATGGCCCGTTCAAAGAGTTTTTGCTTAAATGGGTTGAACATGGCGTTTAAGGGAGAGGCCAAGGTCATCCATGATACCGGTAAAAACCATCTGAGGCCTCTCCGTTGGTCAGCAAATAAGGCACCTAAAAGTATGATGTCCGTTCATTCACTGCCATTATCCCTGTCTTTTGTCCTCAACAGCTTCCTCCTGTACCAGTCTGTCCTTACTTATTTTTTCTAGAGTGGCCAAAGTGTCATTTTAGCTGGGTTTTAGTTTTAGTACCGTTAGCTCTTTATAGAAGCTTGCCTGGTTTTTAATTCTTTCCTTCTTTATTGCCAGACAAAAGGAGAGGGAATGTACCACTAGGATACAGAATGGTTTGTAGTAAAAATGAAAGATTGACACAGAAAGAGCATGTGAATCCTCATATCTTGTCTTCAGTGCTGTCAGTTGGCATCGGTGACCATTTTTAAAAGAGCCAAAATGATGGATTTTACAGCCTATGAGCGAGGAAGAACCTTGAGAATTTCCAACCTTTAAACACAAGAGAATCTATAGTATTTTGAAAGAGGAGAACATTGTCTAGCTTCCCTGGGTAATTCACCCTAATGCTTTAACAACTTTCTGCATCAGGAAATTCTGTATGAGTTACAGCCTAAATTCTTCATGCTGCTTAAGCCTGTTCCTTCTTGTTCCGGCCTCAGTGGAGGGATCGAACAGCTGGTCACAGGCCCCAATGCAAGAGCCATTCACATAATTGAAAACTGTTATTAAATTGCCCCTTCAGCCACTCTTTCTTGCTCATTCTCTTTTTTTTTGTTTGTTTTTTTTTTGTTCATGGCTAAATAATCCCAGTTCCCTTAAACTGTTCTCATAGGTCTTTCAAACCCTTTAATTATCCTTGTGCCTTTCTGCCAAGCCTTCTCTGAATTCTGGGTCAGCTGTAGTCCCCAGAACACATTTTCTAAGGCTGGTTTGAACAGTGCCGAGGGTCATGAGACCATTTCCTCACGCTCTACCCGCTTGCCTTCAATTATACATCATAATCATGGCATTGCTTTTTTGCTTTTTTATGTTTTTTCCACCTATATTTGTTGCTGACTCATGGTTGGATTTTTACTTCCCATCTTCTAGAATGAATAGAAGCCTTCTATTCTTACCACACTTCCCATATTAAGCCTGATTTTTACTCTACAGCGTATCTATTAAATCATCATTAAACAAACTCTCATTGCAACGTCAGTCAGAAAAAAAATACATAGGTTCAGAGGAAGCCACAGTAAAAACATGTTTGAAATAGGAAAGAATTAGTAGTATTTTTCAGTTTACTGTCTTCCTGTGCTGGTCTGTCTCCTCGCTAGAAAGGGTTATTTTGATAAAGTTCGTTTCTAGACCAGTGGAGCAGGAGATTGTCATAGGACGTATTGTAGCTGAAACTTGTAGTTCTTTTGATATAGTCTGTCATTGTGTCTTTGTGTACAAGACAGAGAAACGTGTGCAGGAGCCTACAGGGTGACAGAACCGAAAAGAGGCCTAGTCTGACCAGAGAAGGCTGAAGCCAGGGTTTCTGTTGAGCTGAGCAGCAAGCTGTCCTGTTTGACCTCGGCCTGCTTGATATTTTCACCAGGGACTTTTTGATGAAGACAGAACACGTGTTTTCAAATGTAAAAATTGTTTAAAAATAAAAAAGTTTTAAAAAGGTAAAAATTACACAAAGTGGGGAAGAACAGTCAATCTGTTGGCTGTGAGAGTCAGGATTCTGCAAGATTTTGCTGAAATTGTGTAATGGGCTCAGACCTAACAAGAAATCCTTGATGAGGGTGAAAGAAGCCAATCCCAGATGAACAAGCAGAGAGTAGAGGAATCACTAGGAACAGCCAGGAACAGTGTTTCCCATTATGCCCACCACAGCATTAGTATTTTGTGGTGTTCATAAGCCTGAAAAGTTTAAAAAAAAAAAGATAAAGGTCTTGGGATCACTGAATGGTTAGTGTGGGAAATTCTGAGGTCAGACAGAGTTTAACGTGTTTCTTTACCAACGACCTTCTCAGCTTTTAATATGTTAACATGCATTAAGCATTTTAAGAGGCAGTTATAATGTGCAGCATTTCCGTAATTAATTTGACCTTCTTTTCATGAAGCATTTTGTTGGATGACTGATCTGCTGGATGCACTGGGAAACACTGACCCAGAGGTTTTGCTTGAGTGGAAACCCTGTATGAGCTTGTAATAAAGAACAAAAGAGAGTCCTGCAATCCTAGTGTCCAGACAAGTAGAGGTACCATTCCCAACAGATCATATTTGGAGAATAGTCTTCCAAAGGACAGTAGCAAACCAAGGCATGTTCTGTGAGAAATAAATAAAAGGAATGGGGGGGCAGGATGCGCCTGGGTGGCTCAGTCAGTTGAGCGTCTGACTCTTGGTGTCAGCTCAGGTCATGATCTCAGGGTTGTGAGATCGAGCCCCCAGTTGGGCTCCGCATTCAGCATGGGGTCTGCTTGAGGTTCTCACTTTCTCTCTCCCCCCCTCCTCCGCTACCCTCCTCTTCTGTCTCAAATAAATAAATAAATACAGTCTTTAAAAAATAAAATAAAAGGAATAGGGATAAAGAGGCATGGACAGACAGGACACCTCGGGTAAAATATTAAAAGGGCTCCGCAAAGCCTGAGACCCTCTGGGTTTCTGGTGGGATGGACAAGAACGGCGAGGGTGACAGTGGCACACACGGGCGCGGCTCTTGCTATGTGCCGGACACCGTTCCCCGTGCCTTTCACTTAACTCATTTCAGTCTTAAAACAACCTTGTGAAGCAGGTGCTGTTCATAGTTCCATCTCATGGCAGAGGAAATGTAAGACCCAAAAAGGTAAATTTAATTCACCAAGGTCACACAGACAGTAAATGGCAGAGCTGGGCTTTGAACTCTTGGTGGCTGGATTCTGCAGCCTCCACTCTGCTCTGTGGATTTCAGCTCTGTGTGATGAAGCACTTTTGGCAGGGTTACCTGTACCCAGGTGTTCAAGATCCTCCATTAAGGATGTTGGCTCCCTCGTACGGCTGACGTTTATATGGTGGCGGTAAGAACACACTGGCATCGCATAAGAGTTGGGACCTGATGGTTGTGGAAGGTCTAACAGGTCTGTGGTGCCATTCCAAAAGGATGGGTTCACTTGCATGGTCCCTTTCATCTTTAGGTTCCATGATTTTTTCCCCCCAATTTTCCACAGAGTACCTCTGTGATGGCACTGTACACAGAGAAGAGTGCTCCACAAAAGCTCTTGGTCAGAAATTCAAATCGATAGCGTTTTGCAGCTAGAAAATTCAAGGTCAGATAGCTCATTATAATGTTCTTAAATGTGTAATCGGGGTAACGGCTGGACTAGTGCTGAAGTGGTGAGCTTAGCAAGCCAAATGACCTGTCCGTGCAAACCCTATTGCCTTTCTGTCTGCAGTGTGTGAAGAGATTTGTCGTTAGCAAACCACACTCCAAGAGAAGCAACATGGGTTTGCAGTGCAGATATTCATGACTTGTTCCAAACTGAATAACCCCTCCCTGTGTTCAGTTTCAATCGGTCTTAGAATTGGCAGTGTCCTCTGGTTCTTGGCAAAAGCAAATGAACAGCCGCTCTGTGGAAAGCACTTGCATTCTAGGGCTCAAAGTATCTCCAGAAGATTTTTGTTAAGGTTAGTGTAGTACATCATGAAAAAACAAAATTAAGCACCCAAGAACCCAGGGTGAGTGAGAACCAACAGAAACTGGAGAAGGAGACCCATAGTAATCTCATACTTTGGAATCATTCGATGGTTTTTTGAAAACCATGTTTACTCTGTTTAAAAAAAAATAGTAACAGATAAGATTGAAAAATATCTGCAGCGAGCCACAGAACTGACTTTACAAACCAAATAGAACTTGCAGATGTTAAAAAGTACAATAACCAAAATTTAAGACTCATTGTGTGGGCTTAACAGCAGACTGGATGCTACCAAAGAGAGAAATGGATCCAAGAGATTGTTGGAAATGAAGTACAAGGAGGGTCGACGCAGAGCGACACGGGCCAGGTTGAGAGAGTCTAACATTTATCTACTAGATTCCTGTAAGCAGAACAGAGAGGAAATGGAGAAGAGACATTGTTGAGATCATGACTGAGAAGATTCCAGAGCTGACGAAAGATGCTAAAGATTGAAGAAGCCCAGTGAATACTAAAAATGTATAAATAAACCCTAGAAACACGACACAAGATAGGGAAAGGACAGATTACCTTCGGAGGAGCGATAGTCTGCTTTACTGCTAACAATTCTTAACAGTAGCAACAAAGAAAGTAAAATAAAAGTGGAATAATAATTCAGTGTGCCAAAACAAAATAAAAACAGACAAAACCAAAAAAAAAAGTAGAAGAGGACAAGAAACCCTTTCAGTCAAAAAATCTATACCCAATGAGGATAGCTGTCAAGAATATGGACTTTAAAAAAGAGATTTTGAGACCAAACAAAACCTGTGAAATTCTCCTCCAACAATACACTTACAGGAACATTCTAAATGATATACTTAGGCAACAGGGATCCCAGGTGGAAAATGTGAGCCAAAAGGAGCAATGGAAAAAAAAAAAGTGGCCAGTACATCGGTCAGTCTAACAACACAAAAAAATTAAAACGCCATCTCGTAGGGTTGACAAATAGGTAATTAAAATGCATGGCTGTAGTAATGCATAGATGATGGGTAGCCATGTTTTGAGTTTTCTAAAATCATGGTACTGTTGGGGAGGAATGGTATTGATTAATTTTAGCCTTTGAGAGGGAGAGAAGTAGAGACAGGCGAGCACCAACAGGCCACCGTGAAAACAGCACTAGACTGGGAGGTTTGGGTCCTAAGAATGGCCTTTGAAAAGCTCCTTCCCTCATCTGTGTCTCAGTTTTCTCGCCTGTAAAATGAAGCTCTAGGATCTGATGTTTTTTAAAGCCCCTTCATTATGATTCTGTGCAACACTGAGACACAGGTTCTCTAGGAAAAAACAAGGAATAGGTCACTCCTGAGTTGGTTTTTCCCTAACCTCCTTTGAAATGTTATCGATAAACACTCGGCGTTTTCCTTCTGGCTCACTCTTACGATCTGTTCCAAAACTGGAGCGAAAGGGAGTGTCGAGTCGCAGGTGTGTATTTAGCTTGCCTTTCTCCGCGTGTTGGTTTTGCTTTGCTTTCTTGTCAGCAGCAGCCACGCAGAGCAATGGCAGTCTACCCGAGCCTTAGGGGGTAGGTGGCTCGTGGGACCAGAGGGGGACGTTGGCAGAAACAGGCTGTGAAAGGTGGGTCTGCGCCACTACCGTTCGGAATGTCGTGGTCTGGTCCGTACTGACATGTGCCTCCTTTCCTTTCCCCCCTTCTTTCTCCTCTTGCCCCACGCCCCCCACCCCCGCTTTTCCTCCCGTCCCCACAGGCTAATAATAAGCCTGAGATCGAAGCGGCCCTCTTCCTAGACTGGATGCGACTGGAGCCCCAGTCCATGGTGTGGCTGCCCGTCCTGCACCGGGTGGCTGCCGCGGAGACTGCCAAGCACCAGGCCAAGTGCAACATCTGCAAGGAGTGTCCCATCATCGGATTCAGGTATCCGGAACCCCCAGATGGCATGTTTTTCTTCATGTCGCTCATCTCTCACCGTTTTCGGACTGGATCTCGTATCTCCTGTGCCAGTTGGGGTCAGTTTGTTCCTTTCCCAAGTGACTGCCCTGGTCCCGGGCTAGCCGGGTGGCTCCGACTCATGAGGCAGGTGGCCCCGCGCACCTTCACTGCGGAGCTCCGCAGACCCGCCGCTCGGCTCCGCGGCAGTGCCTTCCGGCGGGGGGCTGCCGGGCCACGTGCCCCTCCTTCCCGGGCCAGGCGGGGTTAACCGGGTCTTCGGGGGGTTTTCACGGTTCTACCCCCCCCCGCCCCCCCGTTTGGTAGAGATTCTCTGGGAATCAGTTCTGAGTCTAAGAGATGATTCTGTTTGGGGAGACCTGTCATGGTAACTCAGTTTCTTACTCATCTTGTACCACTCGTCTTCCCTGAACTCACAAGAATTGTTTCAAGCAACCCAGAACGTTCTTTATCTGTGAATCTGATTACACTCTTTGCATAGTATCCTAATGAACTTCTGAGGGAATATAAAGTATGCAAGTAAATGAAAATTTCACAAAGCAGCTAAAAAAGGGAAAGGTTCTTTATAAATTTAAAAGTGAAAGAGCTGGGAAGAGCAGGTATATATATTCTGATATTCTTTAAAATGTCACCGAAAACAGCTGGCTCTTAAATCTTCAGCCTCGTTGACCTGTTTGCAGGAGAGGGGATATTGTTAGATGAATTAATCTTACTGAACCAGAATCCCAAATCCAGATTTTGAATCGATGAGGTATTTCAACATCTGGCTCAACATCCAGGTTTCCCCAGCAATGACTTAGCAGCTAAGTAAATCCCCTTTCTCTAGTTCTGCTCAGACTTGTTTTATTTCTTTGTTTCCTGATAACTACTTCATACCATTCGTGTGCTTTTTATTCACTCCTCTTTTTACCCCTGCTGTTTTTGTCCTTCCATACTTCGTGTTGTTGACAGAAAGATTTTTGCAAAAGCTCTTAGAGGTTTCTAAAGCCTAGGGACACAACCCCGAGTAGACAGTGCTTGCAAAGGACAGTTTTCCTTCCTTCCTTCCTGGTTTCTGGCAGGTAAGAACGATGCCAGGGGAGCTGGGGAGGGGAACCCACAGAGGACAGCCTTCTCTCAGCTTCCCTAGTCAGGGGAGGCTTCACAAAATAGACAAGGGGAGTGCTTTGGAAGATCTGAGAGTGAGCTTGCCTTTAATTCTTTTGCCCTTATCAAATTAGATTATTTCAGGAAGTGGCACTTCTCTTTCCTCCTCCCCCTCTCAAAAGATGGTTGGGATCTAAAAAAGGTAGCTTTTTCCCCACATCCCCATATGTGGCAGAAGGAATATGTTTATTTGAATTGGCTAGCATCCTTATCTAAGAAAGCAAAAGGCAGGGAGAATAGGAAATAATACCGTATACTGAGAATGGGGGCGTATGGACCAATTTGTCTTTTCTTGGGGCTTCACTTATCATTTGTGGGTAACGTGGTGGGGGGGGCCGTTCTGAAGAGAGAGGAATAAAAGAGATCATCCAAGTAACTACCTCAAGGTGAATCGTGCCAGTCAATCAGAAAATGTGATTAAAGCAAGATGAATTTTCAGTGAGAGTCCTTGTTTCATTTGCCTTTATTTTATGAAATTGCTTCCTCTTGATAAATTGTTTTGAAAATAATTGCTGCACAAAAATGTTTGTCCCCAGAATAGGCAGGGGGTCTGTAGCACGTCCGTCTCTCTCTCTCTCCGGGAAGATCTTTCAACATCTTGCGTTTGGTCTTTAAAAGACTGGAAGGTTGCCAGTGTCTTCCTACTTAATCTGAAAGGGTTCCTTGTGGAGCTTAAATGAGAGCTGAAATTTTCTTCCCTCCTTCCATATGTTTATAGGGTGATATTCCTGCCAAAATGTTTTGATACTGTAGGAGAAGCAGCAGAGATATGTAGACGGAGGAAGTTAATCACTTACCTGTGGGATTAATGAACACTGCATTCTGTTTCCAGAATTAAGGCAGCGTGGAAGAAGGTTTATCAAAGAACGTTCTTTGGGAATTTGATTTGAAGAAATACATACGTGTTTATTTCTGTTTTTCACCAGGTACAGGAGTCTAAAGCACTTTAACTATGACATCTGCCAAAGTTGCTTTTTTTCTGGTCGAGTTGCAAAAGGCCATAAAATGCACTATCCCATGGTGGAATACTGCACGCCGGTAAGTCAGATGCCTCCCCGTGAGAACTTGCTCACCTGGAAGGACTTTCACTTCTGTCCAGTATTGCAGATGATGTGCGATGCTGGGATGTTCCCCAGCTCAAGTGACTCCGCATTGTAGGCTCCAAACTGACTCGATCCTTAGTGTGGGGGGTGGTGCCAAGAAGATATTTTCACACTGATCTGGCACAGCCCTAGCAGTTGCATGGAGATGTTTTATGGCCATGGGGCGTGCTGGGGGTTGGGGTAGGGGGTGATGTGGGGTTCCTCCGAATCTATGATCCACTGCTTTCAATCAGTCTTGCTTAACTGATTCTAGGAATTTACATTCTATTTTTATTTACTATTTTGACTCTTTGTATATGTGTGTATACATATATATGTATATACGTATGCCTTTGCCTTTTAAACTACTCTGTGAAGTAGGTATTATTATTATTATTATTATTATCCCCTTCTTACAGATGATCTTCCTGCCAAAAGGTCTTAAATAATTAAATAATTAAATAATAATTTATTATTTAATAAATTTAATAATTATTTAATAATTTAAATAATAAATTAAATAATTTCTGAGCTCTTAAATAATTTGCCCAAGATTCTATAATTGAAGGTGGAGCTTTCTCCCAAGATGTTGTTTTGGCAAAGTGTTCAGTGGCTCTTAGAACTTGGAAAGAGGGCGCCTGGGTGGCTCAGTGGGTTAAAGCCTCTGCTTTCGGCTCAGGTCATGATCTCAGCGTTCTGGGATCAAGGCCCGCATCGGGCTCTCTGCTCAGCAGGGAGCCTGCTTCCTCCTCTCCCTGTCTCTCTGCCTGCCTCTCTGCCTACTTGTAATCTCTCTCTCTGTGTCAAATAAATAAATAAAATCTTTAAAAAAAAAAAAAAGAACTTGGAAAGAATCGCTGCTGACCTGGAAAGGACATAGACTTGGTGGTCAGACACACGTGGGTGTACATCTGATATTCTTTAACCAGCAGCTGCTTGCTGTTCAGTGCCTGTTTTGTGGCACGGGCATTACCTGGGAGCTTACTGGAAGGGCAGGAGCTCGGGCCCCACCCCTGACTTCGTAAATCCACCCTGCATTTTAGCAAGATCTGCAGGTGGATGCACGCCCTCAAGAAGCTCTGCTCTTGAACTTTTACTCTCTTCTTTCTCTCTTCTGTCATCAGAGCAATGACATGGGTCTTTCCCTGTCTTTCTCACTTGGATTCCTCTTGCAGAGGCACTCAGTGATGGAGAATGAGCCATGTAGCGAATAGAATGCTACTCAGTGGGTGAAATGTGACATCACTGTGGACAGAATCGTTTTTGTAAAATAGCTTAAGGTGTGGCCAAACTTAAGGTCAACACTAAGACTTCTACAAACTCCCATTGAGTGGGGAGTGGCCCTTGTAGTTGCCACACTTCAGTTCTTCACCACAGTGACTTGTTGAGGTATTACTGCTGCCATTTTACAGGTGGTCTGAGCCTTGGCGAGGTAGATAACTTGTCCAAGTGAGCACTGCTAGTTACTGCTAGGCCCAGCCCAGTTTTTGTCCGGAGACTTAGCTCTTGACCCTCACTATCTCTTCAGTTAGGGAACAAGTGCCCGGGGGCAAAAGGCTGGAGTGCTCTTTTACCTTGGGAATCCAACCCTTGTGGGTCTGAGCTCAGTGCACTTTCCCTTTCAGACAACATCGGGAGAAGATGTTCGTGACTTTGCCAAGGTACTAAAAAACAAATTTCGAACCAAAAGGTATTTTGCGAAGCATCCCCGAATGGGCTACCTGCCAGTGCAGACGGTCTTAGAGGGGGACAACATGGAAACGTGAGTAGTGGCAAGCTCAAAACAGTCTCTCATTTGACATATGTTTAAGCTCCTCTCAGCTGAATGCCCTCCTTCACTCCCAAATG
The DNA here is from genome assembly GCA_002007465.1 of Ailurus styani. Lineage (NCBI taxonomy): Eukaryota > Metazoa > Chordata > Mammalia > Carnivora > Ailuridae > Ailurus > Ailurus styani. The sequence goes on along the minus strand of LNAC01000376.1, from coordinate 849,662 downwards.
CAAACAGTCTCTCCTATTTCTTTCTTTAGATTTACTTTAGCCGAAAAGAGAAAAACAAGCTGATGGTCAATTGCCATCGTCCCACGTTAGTTGTCCCGTGACAATTACCTGTTCCAAAAGTGAAACCCGATCTCACAGGGAAAGAAACTACATGACAGCTACTAATTCCTTTATAAGAAATATGGGACTGTTTACAAATGAGTGATTCCAGTCTTTCATTTCGGTTTTCCTCCCTCACAAATCACTAGGCGTGTGTCTTTTTGTATCTGTGTGGTCATACCTAGTCGCTTTTATCTCCTTGAAAGAAAAGACACTCACAGGAAATTTCTTCACAGTAAGTAGCAACGATTCTCACTATCAAAACGATGATACCTCCGCCTCTCTGCAACCTTCTCATGTTTTCCATAACGGATGGCAATCGCACACTTGTTTGTTTTTCTTTCACCTCACTCTCCACCTTTGTTTGGCTGTTGCTTTTCATGGTTCATACTTAATTGGTTGGATTTTATTTATTTTAACCTCTCAGTATTTTTTTAATTAATTATTTTATTTATTTATTTTTTTATTTTTTTATTTTTTTATTTTATTTTGTGGCTGAGTTTGCCTGTGTCTCTCTTCACCACCTCATTTTTTGTTTTGCAGTCCTGTTACTCTGATCAACTTCTGGCCGGTAGATTCTGCGTGAGTACTTCTGCTGAAGGGGGCTGCTACCACCAACACATTCGCTTGCTTGATTTGACAATTTTTTGTTCTGTTGGTTTGGTTTTGTTTTAAGGACGCATTAATTTCCCTTCCTTCATTTCATCTTTTCTCTTCCCACGGTAAGACGTTGAGAGTGCCATCTCCCACAGATCAGGAGAATCAGTGAGGTTTCCGGGTCCCCACCTGGTCAGGTTTTAACCAGCAGACATCCTGGCCTGGAATCAGTCATCAAAGAAGCAAATGGGTTGTTAGTTCTATTCCTGAGAGACGTGTTTACATATTCTTCCATGATAAGCTCCTCTGATTGCGTAATAACATTCTTGAGCCATATTTTTTGAAATTCAATACTTCAGGGCCTTCAAAAGGATGATGGCTTGTTCTTTAGGGCCTGTTACCAGTGGACCATTAGAAATCAGCCGAATTTGTTTTATAGTATGATGTGGAGTTTGATGTTATCATTTCAGTCAGGCGTGTGTACTTTGTATCATGCTACCGGACTAATCTTTATACACATGTGTTTCTCAGTTTTGAACTAAACTCACTTTGCTCTCCTCTCCAAACTAAATATTCAGCCCATAACTAGCTATACATTTACACTGGAAGGAAAGTGTCCTATACACTATTGGTGTACATTAATAATAGTAATATTAGATACCAACAGATAATTGGTTTATCTTGGAGTTTATAATGTTATTAGAAAACTCTGGGGAGTCTCTGATTTATATATTAGCAAACAAAGCGTGCATTGTTTGAAAGTTACATTGTGTGGAGTTTTTAATAACAAAATTTTGTTATTTCGGAGCATACTTTATTAAAATATTTAAAGTCAGACAGCTCTATTATATAGAGAGGGAAATGACCAATTTAGAAGAACTCAATTTATTTTTATTGGGTCTCTTTTATCCCACCATGTAATTTAATTTAAAGTATATCCTTTTTTAAAAATCCTATAGTGATAAATGTAAGCTATTAATTGAGGTTTATTTTAAGTCTTTATTGGCCTAAAAGAAGTATAAGGCTTCCCTTTCTTTGTTAAAGCTGCATTACTGTGCCCCTTAATTTTGAGATATGGTACCTATATCTGATTTTTTTACTCATCAGGGGGAGTTATTTAGATTCATTTCTGGGTTTGTTTTTTTTTTTTGCTATTCTTAGGTAATTGTTTTCCCTAACCCAGGTAGTTTATTTACTTATAGAAGTTTGAACCTTTCCTAAATGAGAAACTTCAAAACAAACTGATAGACTGAAATCCTCACTAAGTGAATGGCTTTATTCTGTGTTGGAATAAGTTTTAGCCAGTTGAAATATCCAAAAGGCACATGTGCTACAGAATAACTTTTAAAATGCATGGATAGAGGTAACACAGAATAAGCAAAGGATAACAGTTCCTTGAATGGAAAAAAAAAAAGGTTTACTGAAAACATCAGGTAATGAGAAAAAACATGATGAGTTTAATGTCACCTATTTTAAGTAGAGGGTGTTTGCCTTCAGCTCTGAAGAACTTTCAAATTCATAGCATCCTTTATTAAAATAGCTTCTCTAAAAACTAAAAGAATCACTTTGCCTTTTTATAAAAAGTCCGATTATTCAGAAATAGTGGGAAATTATCCTTTTGAGGAAGAAAACCAGACGCAGCAGGCAGTGGTCCCTATTTAATACCAGCATTTTTATTAAAGTCTTTACTCAGGGGGATTTTAAATAGTTTATAAAATATATTGCAGAGCTCTCCTGTTTAGACAGAAGAACCAGGTCCTGAGGTGGCTTAATTTTGCAAGAATTCCCTCTTATGTTAACAGATTCTTACGTGGATCACAGAATTTGAACATTGACTGACATACAGATCTTTGGTTTTTCCTTAGCGGAAACCCTTTTTTACCTGTATTTGTCACATTATTTTAAAAACTAAATCTAGCCTGAACTTTTTCTATGGTTTGTCCACAGATGAGACAAACAGTATCCTTTGAGCTAGTCTGCTTTGAAACCTTAAACAGATGAAAACTTATTAGTGGAGTTTTCACAAAAGAGAAATGGGTGGTAGGTGGGGACAGAATTGGCCATTAATAGTAACAGGGCTCATCCTTCCGGGTATGTCATTTTGTGTGTAGGAAGTAGGAAGGGAGAACAGTGTTCTTACCATCTCTCGGAAAAGTGTTTCAGAAGGCTTTGCATTTAGTTTTGTTTCTGGACTACGTGGTTTTCTACTTATTCTTGGTTTTTTAAATGATCCTTCTCTGAACAGTGCTCCCTTTTGGCTCATTTTCTGGTTTAATAGGTACCTCCGTTAGTGTACTTCTTTTTTCTTTTTCTTTTTTTTTTGTTTTGTTTTTTAATTTCTGGCTTTAGGAATTGGTTGTTGTGCTTATGCATGCTCTGTTAGGTGCTACGTACATTAGTAAGAAAAATCACATGGAATTAGCCTCAAGGCTAAGAATTAAAGTGCTGCATAGTATTTTCTGTCTGAGATTTTACCAAAGTGTTTTGGATTTACATGCCTAGTTTTCTCGGTATAGTAACACTCAAAGGTCTAAGGTTGTCTTTCTTCTATACACTACGAAGGTAGCAGCTATTAGAAGGGAAAACACTTACCCATTTTCTTCCTGGTGGGCTTTTAGCTTATCAGAAGTATGTAAATGAGGAAAAAAAGAAGTATGTAAATGAAAAACTGGTTTGTTCCAGAAGACAGGGTTTATAAACCAAATAATCCAAGTACTAAAGTATCTTGACCTGCAGTGAATATTTTAAAACAAACCATAGCATTTTTCTAATAATGCAGTATTCCATGGTTCTAAGAAATGAGGTGAACTCTACCAAACTCAAGCGAAGATTCACATGGAAATCTTTGGATCTGCCTCGCTAATTGGGTGGCCATCCTTGTTTCCTCATGACAGCTTAAAGGTCTTTGTAGTTCATTACAAATTGGATTAGAGTGACACTTGACCTAGACAACACTGGTTTCCTAAATAAGACCTTTATCTCTCAGGGAAAACCTCAGTTCCCTAGTTGTTTTCTATATACTGTGTTGTAATCATTTTAGGATTGCGTGTCTTCTTTAATAAATAAGGATTTCTAGCACATTTCCTAGGTAACTACATGGGGGTTTTTTTCCATATAAGTAAAAAAATAGATGTGTTCTTAACGTTTTGACCATGGCCATTAATGCTGTTTGGACGTTGGGCTAAACCAGTCCTCACTGAATACCTCACTGTGGACTTTTGGATCCGTGCCTTTACCTAAGGGCTTTCTGTGTCAGGACAGAAATGGAAGAGAACTTTTCTCCTATTCCAATTACGACCCAAAAGCACAAGTCCAAACTGGTTTTCAGAACAGATGGATTTTTTTTTCCTAAGGTTAATCCAAAAGATACCATAAAAACTTCAAGAATAATTAATAGATCAGATACAAAAGGGTGGGGAAAGATATTAACCTTACCAAATTTGTTAGTCTCTGGAGCTTAAAAAAAAAGTAGGGTTTTACACCCCAAAAGCATATAGACTTTTCATGCTAACACTCCCCTCTAGTTTTCTTCTGTGTATGTTAGCACACAGTATCCCTAATAAGAAATAATTCTGATATTGTGACATTTTATTGGATTTAGTCGCTCTTCTTTAAAAACATCACAGTATCATTGTGGGTCATTCAGTTTTATTTTATGAAGTACTAATATGGTCCTGCTACTAAATCATACTAAATCGGTGGATATATTGCTTCCTTGCAAAATGGCACAGACCAAGACATCTCGATGTGTGGCATCTTAACAGGTCCTGGCCTGGCCTCCTGGGAACTAAAATTGTTGACTGTCAATGTACCAAGCAAATGTACAGTTTCCATTCAATAGGAAAGCAGCTAATAAATGGCACGGGGGTAAACTACTTAAAATTTTTAACCACCTAGTGCCAACACAGCCTCAGAACTATAGGATGTGAGACATGACAAGGTAGGAGGAAAAATGTCACAAAGAGATCGTCTCCCCCAACCTTTTCTATAATTGAAACATTCCAGAGAAGATTTTGATCTCTTTTGATGGCTTTGGGGGAAAAAAAAAAAGTATGAGAAATTACCTCTCAAACTTGGATTTGAAATACTTGATGATGTATCTAAGATACAGGGACAGCCAAGCATGTACATTATCCAGAGCATTAGAGTAAAAGCATCTTAGGCCATGTATATAACATGACTGTGTGGTGGGGGTTTTTTTCTCCATTAACGGATGGTATCTGTGACTAATCACATTTTCTGCCTTATAGGCCCGCCTCGTCCCCTCAGCTTTCACACGATGATACTCATTCACGCATTGAACATTATGCTAGCAGGTATGAGACTAGTTGAATGCCAGGCAAAATATTGATTGAAATAACTAACCAAGGAAAGCTAACCTATAATCATTTGAAACAAACCTTTTCTTTTTCCCCCCAATCTTGTCTGATTTCTACTAATCCACTTGCCCTCTAACTTGCATGCCTTTCCACTGCATGCTGTTTTTGGACACCAGTAAGAGCATCAGTCCAGAACAATCTCCTGTCACCCTGGCCTTTAAACATTTCTGATAGCTTTGCTATGTTTTGCATATGGAGCACGTTTAAAGAATTGGCTTAGAAATCATCTCACCATCTTAGAAAACTGCTAGACCAGCCATCCATGGGTGAAGAAATGATACGGTGTTCTCTAGAGCATATGAAAGCATTGGCTTTCCATTTGCGTGCTTAGTTAACATCATATGCTGTAAAGAAGAGAATAATTCATTTTCCTAATCTGTGCAACTTTTGGTCCCACCTTCTTTGTGTTTCAGAGAATTTTTATGCCTAAAAACGGAATTGCTAATTGTAAGCTATCTTTTGCTTGTTAAATAAGTCTGTAAGAGTTTGGTTAACTTCTTTATTTTTTAGTGGTAAGAAGATTTTATTATTATCTGAGGGGAAGGAGGTTTTAGAAGGTAAAAATTGGTGGCAGACTGTTCAGAGAGCTCACTATGAGTCAGTCCATCCTTTATCAGTAGTCTAACTGCTAACCGTGTTTGTCAACCGTGGGAAGCATTAACTAGCTCTGTAAGTCTGTCATCAGGGGAAAGCTTTAATTGTCTTTAAAAAAAAAAACAAGGGATAGTGAAGGTGCAGAGTGTATTTGTTGTTAGGGAAGCTTTTCTTGTAAAAACAAAGGCCTTTTCTCAGTGAAAGCAAGATCAATCTGTGAAGAAGAAGGAGGAGGAGGAAAAAAACAACCAAATACAACTTCCCTTCTAATTTATAGCATAATGTAAAGCTACTAACTAGCTGTCGTCCACCACTCACTGCCTCAAATGGTTAGGGCAACACACACATTCTCTAATTTTAAGGATTCCTTTCTCTTCTTGACATGATTTATCCTTTAGTTTTCAGGAATGTTCGATTAGGTCTTGAATAGATTCTAAGAAATCACATAAGTTTTAATGAGCTTTTACGTTTTTTATCAGGCTAGCAGAAATGGAAAACAGCAATGGATCTTATCTAAATGATAGCATCTCTCCTAATGAGAGCATGTAAGTATCCTGTCTCTTTTTACAAAATGTTCCTGACGATGAAATTGCTTTGAGGGCTTTAGAGGTAGGGTAGTGCAGAAGATAGGAATTAGCATTAGACTCACTTGATCTTTCAAGGAGCCATTCGTTGACTTTTTTTTCTTTGACTCTTAACCACCTAACACGGAATGAGCTCATCCAAAATGTGCCACTACTGGTATTCCAGAGCAGCAAAAACAGTGGGCCTTATTTAATACCAGATTATCACAAACTGCATAGGCTCAAATATTGAAATTATATGAAATGCTTAATCTTTGACCAAACCTACCAGATATTTAAAGGGATTGGATATTAATTTTTTTAAGTGATGGCTAAGTAGTATTTTCTCCACTCGGGGAGCGGACATATAATCTTGGTATGGTTGCATTGGTATTCCCATCTGATAGGTTAGTTGGGCATTTTCCTTCAGAGATCTAAAGTAGTAGATTTTTGTGATTTAGCATCTTCACTAGCTAAATCAGGTGAGGCAATCTGGTGAAGGGTTTCAGAAGACGGGGTACAAATTTAGGTTGAAGTTGTTTAGTGGGATGATAAGCCAGTCCTGTCAAGTAGAAGGAAAGAGAGAGCACAATGTTAGAAATGGTAATAGGAAAACAGTGGCTTCCTTACCGAGTGGGGGAAGTGTTCACAATGAGGAACAAAGAGGAACAGTGCCATGAACCAAGAGCCTGAGGTGGAGGGAGCTGATTAAGAAGCTAATATGAATGAAAAGATAAGGATCTACTAACTGAATAGAGACTTGAGAGAGAGAGGAAAAAAAATCTAGTCAAAGCACAGCAAAGTCTCTACTTTGATAAGTTATGGATGTCTCACCACTTTGTCGTGGAGAATCTAAGCAAAGGGAAGAATGATTGGTAAATTTATTACGTCATCAGTGTGGCAGGCCAGCGTCACATTCCGATGAGGCAAGAGCCTTTGTAAGGATTAGGCTGGGGGAAATAGTATCTGAGTGGCCTCGCTGGTTATTGAAGACATGAAAACAAATCATCTGGTAGATAAAGGTGATCACCTGCAAAGGTGAGTGTTGAATCAAGTCAACACTCAGTCATTTGTATATGACTGCGTTACTTTAAAACGAAAACCTCTTCCCCAAACAAAAATAACTATGGTACGTTCTCTTTCTCAGTTATGGGAATAAGTATTGGTAGGATTAGTATATAAAATACTTTGACAGGAAAATATGTGGCCAAAGAATCAAGAAATGTAAACAACCTGAATGATTTGCTTCTTTATGTCACCAGTTTTGGTGATGAGAAGCTCTAGCACATTCTGATTATTTCAAGTTGTATCTGTATAATAATGGCTGCCGTTCATTGACTGCCTGAGAGAACAGTAAGAGAAATTTAATTATAGCTCTGTTGTAATTAAACACAGGAAGTTCTTGCAGTAAAAATTCTGAATTTGGGAAGAGGGATAATAAATGAGGTAGTAAAACATCTTTTTACGATTATTAAATGAAGTTTAGCTTTAGCTTATTCTGAGGACATAAAATCCATTTTGACTCCATGTTAGATGGTAAAACCATGACATTTTGGGGGCAGATCAGGGGAAGTTGTTTGGGGGATTGGTTGACTTCACTTAAATGTTGGTTTTTAACACCCAATAATTATTTTTAGACAACTTTTCACTTCTCAACCAATTACCTGGCTTGACAGACCAAAATCATTGAAGTCAGGAGGGTTTTTTCCCTAAATACCTGTATTGTTTTTCAACTCCGAAGACTTAGGGGAATATTAACATATCATCCTATTCATATCTAACAAGAAACAAAGAGCTTTAGCCTCTCATTAAGAACAGAATGAAATTCTTATAACTTAGATGTACACAGGCTTCTAAGGAGCTAGGGGCAATACATTTAGAACATAATTTCTCCTGTGTATTAGAGAGTTCCTAGTTTTAAGGAAACATTGCAGCTGCCTCCCCAAATGTAAGCCTTTTGCTTCTTTGTTCCTGAAGATTAGTCCTTAAAAGCTATTCTAAAGAATGAGTTGTTCAGTCTTCTTTTAATTAGTCATCCCAGTGGCTTTTTTTCCTTCCAGTTTTTGTTTTTCTCTCTGAACAATAATTGAATGAAACCATCATTCGTCTCCAGTTTCATTATTGTTACCATCTTGCCTCTATGGCTTTTTTAAGTTCAATCTGACTTTGCAAAGCAACACTTTGTGGTCACATTGTCCTCCCCTGAAGAAAATATTAATTATTATGAAGGCTGCAAGTTTTTTTTTTCCTGGTCATTACTAACAAGAGTATGGGTTAGTGAACAGGTTATCTTGACAGGCTTGGTAGCATAAGCGTTAGAGAGCCATTGTTACGTCTTTTAATATCTGTTAACTATTGGTTTAATGGTCAACATAGAGTCCCATTTACCCATGTAAATAGGCCAATCAAATTCATTTGAAAATTTGAGTAAGAAACACTTTGAATTGTCACCAATAAGATCATAGATCACAACCTCAAAAGTATCACAATGTCTTTAGAAACAGGAGAAAGGGTCTAATTAATGGTTAAGAGCAAATGTTTCTATTTTTAAATACACACCCGAGTCCCTGACCCCCAAAGCAAAATAAGGGGGGGAAAAAACCAAAACCTTTGATTTTATTTTCCAGAGATGATGAACATTTGTTAATCCAGCATTACTGCCAAAGTTTGAACCAGGACTCCCCCCTGAGCCAGCCTCGTAGTCCTGCCCAGATCTTGATTTCCTTAGAGAGTGAGGAAAGAGGGGAGCTAGAGAGAATCCTAGCAGATCTTGAGGAAGAAAACAGGTGAGTTTTCTTTCTAGCTTTGTCATTGGTATGCAGAGTGCATACACGTGCACACATAGAAAAGCGCCAGGAATCTTCACTTAGAGTCATTCTGTGTCTAATTGTTTTCTACAATAATCTGTTTAGCTTTAGATTCTCTCTCTCTCCTTTTTTGTTACCTGAAAGAAGAAAAAGAACGTGATAGCATAATTAAGAAGTCCTAATTTAGGGGTGAGAGGAATTAATGCTAATGGTGGTGATTGATTTGTTGCATGTGTTTCAGAGGCTTTGATTTTATATTTGAGAATAGAATTTAAGAACAAAGCAAGTCCTTTAATTTCACAATTGTATGATTTGTACATATATTTGGCCATATTATCTACCTCAAAGCATTTAAGAAAATAGGTTCGTTGGCTTGGTCTGATCTGGGAACGAATTCATTCATCTTATTTTCCATCCTCAACCACAGACATCATTTATGCTCACCATCATAGCACATTAGTGAGACAATTCCAGTTGTCAGTCATCATCTGAAAAAGATGTTCACGGAAAACTAGAAACTGTAGAAGTGAGAAGGCTGAAGAAGATGCACAATGACGGCAGAGAGGACATACATGTAAAACTCTGCAGTACTGTGTGGTGTCAGGATCACAGAAATCATTGGACATTGACTTTTGTGTCACATGTATTATATCACAGGTCTCTTGGTTAAGAAAGGCTTTTCCGTATGATCACTTCTGACTCACTGTACCTTCTTTAGACAGATGCCACTGGGAAAGTCTCTAAAGGAGCAGTTGCTCAAATTTGTGGGACTTGAGAACCTTTATCTCTTCGGTTTAGCCCAAGGCACCAAGACCTGTGAATCTAGACAGTGCAGTGTGTCTCAGAACTGGTGCCCTGGGGGAATGTGTAACCTCACGATGAAAAGGCAAACTGCCATTCGTCCATTGCTTTCTGCCGCCACTGCCCTCTGTCTGGCTCTTAAAACCCCTGACCTGAGGCCATGCTCCTTATCCAATTGGCTTCTCTTTACTCTGTCACCCCTCCAAAAAATCCTCTATACTGACTTGAATTGTATCTCTTTCTGGAACCAAGACCCTTCATGGCATTCTTCCTTCATTGCATTTCTGCATCTAGAAAAAAAACCAGCTTTTCAGCTGGGCACTTAAAACCTTCCAGAATTTTCTCTTGACTTCCTTTTACAATGTTATCTTCCTTTGTACCTGTGTTCCAGCCACGCTGCTGTAGCAGCTGTTTCTGAGTACATCCTGCTGTCATCCACTTTCTGAAGCTCAAGCTTGCTTCTCAGCCTACCTGCTAACCCCTATTCCTTCCATATCTGATGAGGAAGTCCTACCCATCCTCCGTGACCTTCCTCAGAATAATCTTCTCCATAGAGTGCTGTTACATCCCGACATTTAGAAGTAATCAATCTTTCGCCTATATTCTCTGAATCATGTGAACCTTTCTCAGAGAACTCCCTGACGGTTTGCCTTTTTATTAGTTATTTCCATTGCCTCCCTCTAACAAAACAGTGAATGCTTTTGGGGCAAGGACGTTGTCTTCATCTTCATAATGGTCCCCTAGAGTACCTGGCACAGTGTGAATACTTAGGGGGTAATCAGGAAATGTTTGGTAAAAACCTAACTTGAAGAATATAGCAAGGATGTCCCATGAGTACCATCCAGGAGGTAATGCTGAACATTTTGTTGGTTTTAATGGCAACATTATTTTTGGCCTTATTTGTAAGACTGGCATTGAAGGTGATGATAGATAAAACATTTCCCCCTCCTTTACTGAGGATCCTCAGTATCCCTCTATGTTAAATCTATAGTTATTTTAGGGGTCAGAGGCAAATAAGAAGGAAAAGTTGGGATTGCTGTTATAAGTCGAATTTGATGTTACTCAAGAATAAAAATATTTTTGTACAAGAGGATCGTTGCCATTATACAACATATCTTTCCATGTCATTGGGTAAGAGTTTTGTCTTGTGTGTTGTTGGCACACTTTGCTTCCATACTGTGACAGCCTGACCAAAGGGTGTTGGTAAAGAGTACTGATAACTATCATTTATCTATCATTTCATCATTTCCAGAGCACTTTAATGTATTTTGGGTCATTTAATCTCCCTTAAAGCTCTGTCGAGAAGAGGGACAGAGAAATGCTGGTTCACCGAGGTTCAAATGGCTTGACCCAGGTTTCACAATCAGCCAATGGCAGAACCAACTTCCGGTCCAGATTTTCTGACTCAAAATAGCCAGCCTTTGCACCAGAGAATCAAAAAAAGTCATTCTATGTAAACAGAATTTACAAAGAATTGTGGCATATTCCCTGGAATGTACCTTGACTTGAGGCAGTATTTTTTTTCATTTTTTTTAAGTAATCTGTACACCCGCCATGGGGCTCAAACCCATGACCCTGAGGTCAAGAGTCACATGCTCCTCTGACTAAGCCAGCCAGAAGTCCTGAGGCAGTATTACTAAGGACAGTACATGAATAAACCAGCTCATGTACTTGTGGTACAGTGATAACCACTTTGTCCTGAAAGATATCCAAGACCATTCCTCAAGAATGGGATGGTTTATTCTGTCAAAGAAAGAAAAAAAAAAGTGACACCAGGGCTCCTTACAGCTCCGAAATGAAGGATCTGATATTGATGCAAGTCTTTCTATAAGTCCTCCTGACCCTCAAGTAAAGGCCAGGATGAGCTTCTTTCTTCCTCCTTCCACTTTGTCACATTTTCACTTCCTACCAAATTCCAAAGCAATGTCTCTCCAGAACTCCCCTCCCGAAAGTACACGGTCTGGTTTCCTTTGCTCTGTCCTCTCGTGTCTTACAGTTCTGCTCAAAGAGCTTCAGAGCCGTAGCTTTGCCTTCATGATCCCTGAATTGAGTGGTGCTTAAGGGGCTTTAGTTCACCCTTTCCTGTCCTTCCTCTGAGAGAACCCCAGGGGCTCAGTAGATGCCCTCTCTCAGGGCCCACCAAACTGACTGTATTTCCTAAGTCAACTGGGCTATATAATCAGACTAATACAAGCATACTATTATAGAAAATGGGAATGGATATTTAAATATTTCTTATTTATTTGAGAGAGCACATGTGTGGGCATGGCGCAAGCTGGGGGAGGGTCAGAGGGGGAAAGAGAGGGACAAGTAGACTCCCTGCTGAGCCCCACACGGGGCTCAATCCCACAACCCTGAGATCATGACCTGAGCCAAAACCAAGAGTCAGACATTAGCCTACTGAGCCACCCAGGTGGCCCGGAAATGGATATTTGAAATTGACATTGTCCCATTTACTTACCATATCTATGTGTATTTTGTGTTCCTTTATTCTGTAGTTTGGACTTACCTCCAAATGACAGATAGCAAAGGAAAGAGGCTTGGTGATCCCCATTCCTGAGGAGATATGTTCTTAAATTCTGTTAGTCTTCTTCACCACACCTCCCCACAATCCCATTAGAGAAGAGAGAATGCTAATGTAGAAGCATCTCGGGGGTGTGTTACTCGGTCTTTAGGGTTCCGTTTCACCCAGTTGTTGGACATAGCATTCAATAAATACTTGTTGAACAAATTGAAGGAATGAATGAAATGAAGCTGAATTTATTTTAATTGTAGCACTCATGCATGTACTTTTGACAAATATTATTTTTAAAACCTAATTTTATAAAGCAGTGCCTTTTCAAAGCTGTTCTTCTGCTTGTTTTTCAAAATACGTCCCTTCTCCAGACTTCTTGATTAGCACCAAGTGTTGCTTTGTCATAAATTTAGAGGGTTAAGCATTCATTCTCCAAATCCTAGGCCATGCATGTCTCACCCATTAGCATTCTCTTGATTGTTGGTTACTACTACAAATATAAAGTAAAAGTTCTGAGCGAAAGCTACATCTGACTCTGAATTGTCTCGATAGCATCTCATAAACTTGGCTGACTGGTGACTTCGACAGTCTTTAATGTTTCACTTCTGCATAATGTCTCTTCCTCACTCCGCAGATAATTCGGATTGACCGTCATTTGATGGAGACCAGTTGGGTTTTGGGAATTGGATCCGTTGTGTGTCCTCAGCTTTGCAAGCTCAGAGTTGGCTTTTTTCTTGTGTAGATTCAAAAGCCTGCAGTCTCCTGACTGAAATCAGTAGTGTCAGATTCCAACGTATTTTTCTCTGCATTGTCTAAATGAAGTAAGACTTGCCCTGAAATTTTAGGTGTGACCCTAGCAATGACAAGGTAGCCTTTGTAAGAGACCAAAACTCACTGTCATCCTGCTGCCTGCATAGCAAATTGATTAGATTGTTCTCGAGTCTGTAAGGAGGGTAAATACAAACCTGATTCACTGGGAAGTCTGAAGCGAATTAAAGTTGTCAGCTGCTGTTTTATGACAGCAGGGAACTGTGGGCATTCCTAGTACCTAGTCGGTACCTTTCATAGGCCTTGTTGTTGGGCAACTGGACACCGTGTAGTCTAAATTTGAGTCTTCCTGGCCCCTTTTCATTTCTCCAGTGATTATGCCAGATTATAAATGTTCTAGTCACAGAAATTCTGGATGGGTTAATTATGCCACAGGGTTGAACTTGCTGGAAATCATGATCCTGTTGCTTGACGTTGTAAATGACAGCATAACCTTGGGCCCAGGGCTGGCCGTTCTCTGCATGGTCTCTGCGGTCTTTGTGCGAGTCTCCAGTGATGGTGAGGAGATAACCAAGATGAAGGGACGCTGAAAGGGGTCAGGAGTGGGCCTTCCAAGCAGAAAGAGGAGCAGATAGTGTCAGGGGGAGGAACGGCAGGGAATGTGGAGGAAACTGCAAAGAGCTCTGTTATTTTTATGACGAGACAGGAAATGGGAGCAGATGAGGCCCCACAAGTGGGCAAGGCCAGGCCAGGAAGGGCGTGGTGCCCCCTCACGTGGGGCGGGGAGCCACTCAGGCAGAAGCCCAGGACAATACTTTAGATTTACACTTATATCCATCGCTTCAGCAGCTGTGTGGAGGGTGACCTTGAAAAGAGCTGTACTGGAAGAAGGAATTCAAATTGGGAGGTAGCATGGAAACCCACAGTAGATCACTGGGGCCTAAAGTCAGGCAACAGAAATGGGCAAGACAGGCTGAATGTGAGTGGCATTCTGGGCAGGGGTAGAGCTGCTTGATGTAATGGTCCATGGATCTGGGGAGGGAAGGATCGAGTCCCAGTTCTGGAGGGCGTGTGGCAAGATGATGGTTGTTTGTCTCATGGACTGACAGTTCAGGAAGAGAAGCAGGTCTCTTCTTCATCTCTATTTTTAAAACAAATATCAGTTTATAGTATTTACACTATATATAGATCTCCTTCCGCAAGGATTGAGTAGCTAGAAGCTGGTGAATGGGGTGTGGGAGAGGTTGAGTTGAAGGCCTGGGGACACACCCACAGGTAAATGTCTGACAGAAGTGGACCTATGAAGTTTCCAGAGGTACCAGACCTAGGAGCCACCAGTTCCCAAGTAGTAGTTGAAACTGAGAGTGAATTTACCAACCCAGGCAGTGTGTGTGGCAGAAGAACACTGGGCGTGGTGGAACTCTGGAAGATTTGAACATTACAATGTCGATTTAATTACCTTTCTAGAAATAGGCCATCATGCACATGAAATGAAATCCAAATGGTTCGAAAGGCACGTAGAGAAAAAAAAAAAAAAAGGAGTGCTGCTCCAACCCTCCTCCCTGGCTATAGCGTTCCCAGCTCCAAAGGCTACCAACCCATGTTGGGTTCTTAGGTACCCTTTCATAAGTAATCTCTACACGTGTAAATCTTTGCAAATATATTTGTGCCTGTTGGGATTATTTCAAACAATATTATGTGGGGTCCACCCTGGTCTTCTCTTTTTACTTAAAAATCCCTAATAACTTCCACATGTTGGCAGAATATGCCAGAAAAAGAGGGGAGGAGAACTAGGGGATGATGGCGCATTGGCCCAGAGGAGGCAGGAGGGAGAATGGTTATGTGGCTCTGAAGGGGAGTAGGGCTGCCTCTGAAGATTGTGTGGTAGATGAAGAACTGAGGGTTTGGAATGGGTGCAGGGAGCATGATGGAATGAGTGTCAGATGGCCTGTCGACCTCACCGGTTATTAGGGGGGATGGTTTCTCCTAACTGGTCTGTCCATTCCTTTGAAGTTGGATTGGGGGAAAAAGGAGTAGGATGTGAGGAGTTTCATGAAACTAGGCCTTCATGTCACTTGGCAGCATGTGTCCCCCACAGAAAGGGCGGCAGAGCTTAGTTAGATAAAGTGAGCTAATTTTCCTTCAGAAATCAGACACCCAAGATCTGTTTTGGCAAGGGGAGCCACCATATGAAGAGATGCTTTGTGAAGAGAAGCTGAAGGGCAGACACATTGAATTTAATAAAGTGGGCAGTAGTCAGCCGACTTGGCTCTACTCAGGTACAGGAGGTGGAGTCGCCATGATTCAGAGGCTCAGTTTCAAACGAACCAGTCCAGTAACAAAATTTCCTTCAGTTTATCTGGAGTTAATCAAATTAAAGCCTGAGGGGACCAATTCATCCTATCCATTTCATGGAAGGGGATGGATAACCCAGAAGGACAATTTATTTCTCCCTTGATCCTAATTCTCTTTATAACTGTTTTTTTATACTAAATGTATTAATGTTGCCTTAAACCTTTTTGGAGAACAGCATGGCATTTAAGTACAAATACTTCATCTGTTTAAATGGGGGAATGTATGTCTTTTAGAGACTGGAGCTGTCACTCCATTCCAGGTCCTCCATCTCACAAACAGAAATCTTGGAAGTCAGAATAAAAATCACACTGTTGTCTGGTGAGCTTAGATTCTCAGCACGGGAAATTGGATAGTCTCGAAGGACTAGCAGAAAAACCAAAGAACCCTTCTGGTGATAAGGTTCAGAGTGTACAAGTACCACTGCCCTCCCCTTGAACAGCCTGGTTAAAGGTGACCCTCTTACCATCCAGTGTCCCCTCATGAAGACCCTTGTTGTCCTTCTGGCTTGCATTACCACACCAGCCTGCTGTAGGAGAACTGACTGTGGTCCTCACTTTCTTTAGTTACTTTCCAGGCCAACGGATATAATTCCAGCTCAATTCATAAGATAGATAAGGGAATGCGTACTGTGTTTTTCCAAGTGCCAGTGCTACAAAGATGACTAAGCCTTGGTTCTTACCTTCATGGAGCTCAAAACTGAAGAGACGGCATTAAAATACAAGCAACTAATTATAACTAACTCATTGTAACCCATTGTTACAAGTGCTCTGGGGGCGCAGAGGTGAAGGATTAGTTCTGTCGGGAGGGGTTGGAGAGACCTTCACCAAGGGAGTTGCAGCTAAAGACCAGTTATGACTTTTCCAGACTGAGAGAGGGGAGAGGATGGGCCTCCCAGACTGGTGGGGCAGAGAGAGATGTGCGGCCAGAGCATGGAAGAGGAGAATGAGAGAGTAGTGGGATGGCAGGTGAAGACCACTGTGCAAGGGGCTGTATTCGTCCTGTTAAGTAGCTTGGGTTTTATCCTGGAAGCAGTTGAATAGTGAAGGTTTTTCGAGAAGGGTAAGAGGGAGCTAAAAGCGTGGAGTTGGGTAGAAAGATCGTGAAAACGGTTCACTGAAAGATGGCCAGGTTATGAGCTAGGGGTGTCGTAGGCAAGTGAAGAGGGGATGAGGAAATGCAAAGGTCACTAAATGAATGGGGCCAGGGAAAGATGAAGGAGGGAGAACTTGGATGATAGAATTTTTAATTAGGGAACAGGGAAATGATCATTCAAAACCAAACCACACAACATAGAACACACAGGAAGAGCTACTGATTGGCAAAGGTCAATTGCATAGGGAAAATGACCTGGGTGCAGGCGCCATGAGGTTCTCTTTGTCCAAAGAGATTCAAGGGGCAATTTGCTATACTGATTTTATGTATTCACTTTCCAAAAAAAGGATTTGAAAAAAAGCATAGCGATGAGATTCCCACAGTCCAAACAATAAATCAGTGAACATAGTAGGAATTAGCACAGTTGATGTAACTGAGATTGAGATTTGATCCCGCCTCTGCAGCCAGTGGCGTAAGAGGAAACGTGATTTGTTGATCTCTGAATGTTGGATGAAAGCAGCATGCGCCTTCCTAGGGAAACACCATTTTCCTGGCTCTGAATAGTAACAGAAATGAAAAATAGCTGTCATTTAAGCACCATGTCCTTGCTATAAACAGAACTGTTGTGAGTACATGTAAGATCTTATCTAATCCTTACAATGACCCTATGAAGGAGAAGTTGTCTCCCAAATAAAGACTCCATGGCAACAAAGTATGAAGGACACGTCATTCAGCTAGCAAGCAATGGGGCTTGAATTCAAACTCGGGCGGTCCAGGACTCTTAAACAGCGTTAACCCATTGGCTAGTGTCCTTTTTATAACAGAGACTGAAGAAAATTTTATGTGATTGCCTCCGGTGCCTTTGATAATTGCCTAAAATGTGTTCTGCAGGATACCTCTAAGAGACTCTTTGAAAAGAAGTGATTCCAAGGACAGACAAGCTCTGGAAACACTTGTTTTGGATGGTCATAATGAATTCACCTTTGCATTGAGGAGTCTAGAAGTAAAGTAACAGGTTTAGCTTTGTTTAACCCAATATTGCTTACACATCCTTGACCTTAACCCAACTGTAATGTTTGCTTTTAGTAGGAAATTCAAGTCCATACTAAATTTTAAAACCAGGCAAGGAGACAACATAGTTGGCTCTCTCCTGTGGTTGGTGAGAAGCCTAGCTCTTGTCTTTCGGGGGACATCAGAGGAAGTAACTATAACAGGTGTCTCTGCAGATGAAGCCTGGATTTTTCTCACAGTAGTTATTTTTGATTTGCTCTAGCATTGCAGAAACCAAAATGATTTAGTCTGAAAGATCCAAAGATAGGTATTAAGTCATCTCTCATGGCCATAGAAAAATCTTTCTATTCTATATATGGAGCATCCCAGTGAGTAACCCTGGCTTTCTAATCAAACTGCAAAGAAGAACTTCCACCAATAACTCGACAAAATTAATTTGATGTATGGAATTCTTAACTGATTGAATTTTGAAAGATGTCCACCAAAGATAGCCACTTTGACTCCTATCACCATTACGGTTGAATCTTTTTTTAAAAAAGCAGTTGATGCAAAGGCCAGTTGTTACTTGGGGCTCCCCTGGATTGTGAGATGTATATATATCTCACAATTGTGTGTGTGTGTGTGTGTGTGTGTGTGTATGTATTATCAACTCATGGGAAGATATTGCTTCTTTATATCTTTTAACAGTAATGCAGGTATAGCATTCATCTCAACAACAGATTAAGGTATAAATTTAAAAGATGTGTAGCTAACACTGTGGTCCTGTGCAATGCTACGTGAGAAAGCAGATTACTTTTCTGGCACTGAAATGGTAGAGGATAAATGATCAATATATCAACATTGTGTGGCTTAGGAAGTTCTAGTTCATGAACCCCATGGCTAATGGAGACATGCAGGAGACATTTGAAAAGACGGGTCTGAAGTTTATAAGAGAAGTCTGGATGGAGGAATACTGGGCTTAGGGGTGCGGAGGGGGGGTGAGCTTAGAGGAGGTGGAGACCTAGGGAGAGGTTAGGGACCTCCTGGGAAGAAAATACACATGGAAAGAAGACGAAGGACCTCGTGGCGTAGTTACTATAATTGGGTATGCCCAGTTAGAAATGGTTTCCTGGTGTGTATTACTTGGGTAAGTGGATTCATGGACTCAACTCATCCTTCTTTTTCTTTTTTTTTTTTTTTGTATCTCCCAATTCTGGATTACTTATGGTACCACTCTGACTGCTAACTACAAGTCATAAATAAGTCCCTGTGATCCTTTTCCTATAATTCCCTAGTGAATCAAAGGGATTATTTCAAAGACAGAAATAACCTGTATTTTCATTTCAGCAAGGAGCATAATTCCCAGTCCTTTGCCATTAGGGTCAAGGTCGTCACCATGGTAGCACTAGGCAGTATCCCTGCACTCTAGAAGGTGAGCTCTAGAAGGGTGAAGGACAGTGTCTCTTAAATCTGTGTAGTGCTCAGTGTACAAATATATGTTGATTAAATGAATGGATGAATACGCTCTGGAATTTTCCTGTTCCCAGATTGTTTTAGGTTTTTTTTGTGTTTGTTTTTTGGTTGATTTTTGGCTGCCTTCCTTGTTTTTCTCATTTCTTGTTATTGTTCTTGCCCCGGATCCCTTATTACACCTGTTGTGGTTTGATTATTTTCCACTAGGACGAAAACATCTATTTTCTGGGCTTATTTTTAGGCTCTTATTAGAATTCATCATCTAAAAGTATTGGAAGTATCTGCACAGATAATTCTACATGCATGTATAGACCCCTTTTCTTTTGAACACATGGATTAAACTTGAATCCTCCACCAGAGGAGAGAGCAGGAGAAAAGCAGTCTTCATTGGGGAAATATCCTTTGTGCTATGAGAAGGAGGATTTTGAATCTAGAACTTCATTTTGTGTAAGAGCCTTACTGAGATACAATTCATGTACCATACAATTCACCTATTTAAGCTACAATTCACTGGTTAGTAGTATATCTACAGAGTTGTGCAGCCGTCATCACAGTCAGTTAGGGAGCAGTTTCCTCACCGCAAAAAGAAACCCCTTACCCATTTTTGGTCACTGTCCATTTCTCCCAAAACAACCTGGGTCTAGCCCTAGATGGCCAGTGATGTATTTTCTGTTTCTGTGGAGATGCCTATTCTGGACATTACATATGAAGGGAATCATACACTCTGTGGTCTTGCGTCAGTGATTTCTTTCACGTAGCATAGTATCTGCAGAGACCTATATGTTGTAGCATGTATTTGTACTTGTTTGTTAATGATACCCACCACACGGATTGGCCACAGTTTTCTCATCAGTCAGCATGTCGTGGACGTGCGGCTTGTTGCCAGTGAGTGCCTATTACGGACAGTGCGGCCCTGAACATTCGTGTACAGGTGCTAGGACTTATTTTAAAGAAATGCTTCTGTCGTTTCTGTCATTGTAACAGAGGAGGCCAGAGGATCAGAGATGGCCAGGGTGTACAGCAGTGTGTGCCAGCAAGTGAAAAATAGGCCATCAAGATGAATTTACTGAGAGAATTTAAGGCCGAGTCTAACTACTCCTGAGGGACTCGAGCCAGGACACACAAAGCTTAAAATTATGATTCTCCTAGCGACTGTTACGGCTTTTTGCTGACCACAGACAATGAAAGTTTGATATTTTACTGTATTTGTCTGAAAATTGAAACCTACTTCTCCCACTAGTACCATTCCTGGGGACTAGATTCCTCACTTCCTAAAACCTCTCCAGTCCTGGTGTGCTTTTTGAATGGTGAAGAGTAGCTGCTGTCATTTTTGTTTGGGGTTTTGTTTGTGAGGTGAAGAAGTGAGGACTTTTTTTTTAATGAGTTCTTCTTTTGTTGAACTTTTGATTAGTATATTTATTCTACTGACAGTAGTGTGTTGGTTCCTCATCAGGATATTTGTGGAAAATATCTGTCATTGGAGATAAAGAAAACTAAAGCCCCTTAATGTTGTCAGCTTCTGTTAGAAATCAAGTAAGGTGTCCACTGATGTGTCAAGGGCATATCCCCAGAATAGAGTACATCTGCATACATGAGCCCTGTAGACATAGTCTGAACATTTTGTGACCACCATAATCAATGGCCATAATTTGGTAGTTTTAAGGAAATCTCATCCCAGATCCTAGCTCAGTGATTTTATTTTGCCAAGCTCAGTTAGTTGATTGCTTTCGTTTCAGATAATTTAAGTACTTTTTTTTTCGGTAGGACGCTTTTATCCCACCTGAGTTCCAAATCTAAGAAGTGCAGAATGTAGAGAGAAAGAAGCAATAATAATGAACACTTAGAAAGTTGCACATGTGGAATGTAGACCCTATCCTGCCTCCTTAATCCTCCTGATGAAATGAGTGCTTAAGTCTGTGGCCTAGTGTCAGCACGTGGCAGAACTTTGCTTTGATTCAAGGTCTTCCTGACACCAAAACCATGCTCTCAAAACTGTGCTCTAGTTTCCTTTTCAGCCATGGTTGGTAAAAGGCACCGAAAAGGCAATGTGTCCAAAAAAAAAAAAAATCTTGTTTTTCTTTACATCCTTCAGCATCTCTTAAAATGCAGGTATCACTGGAAGAAATGGTACATTAAAATCCCAGTAAGGTTTAATAGACTTTGTGTCAGACCTTTATGCTGAGCGAATTTCAGTAGGAAAGGCGTTGGAAAATACATGAAAGGGTGGCAGTGTTCAGAGAGAAGGATTTGAAATAAGAGCCGGGGGTGGGACGGGGGAGGGGGCGGGGGGTTCCTGCTGTTTTTTACTGTTTTGCTTAAGGCAGATCTAAAATATACATACTTGTCCTTCCCACCCTGTGAGCCTCTCCTTAGTTAACGCGGGTCCTGCCAAGGCATGCTCATGTCTTTTTGCATCTAGTTGAGTATTTCTGAGTTGGTGCTTGATAAAATTTTACGGTATAGCTTTAAATAATTATATTATAATTGAAAAAGCACTGTGCCATTTCCCATTTTTAAAATACATCATGCTTGCAAAATTTGTCTCCCCCCCACCTTTTTTTAGAAACTGCTAATTTGCTAGATTTATAGTAGCTGTAATAGTTCTATATGATAAACTAAATTTGCCTCAATCCACAGGGGTGGCTGTGATTTAGCTGCTTTTTATAAAGTATGAGGGTAAAGCTGGATTTCTCTGGGGCTCATCTTTTTAGATGCAAACCTTTGTAGTTGTTCCCACCTTATGAAGTAGGCCCTGGGTGTGCTGATGCTTTGGTATACAGGTCAGCGTCTTTTACTGGTAAAAAGACCTTGATGACTGCCAAGTGGCCATCAGTTCTTTATTTCAGAAATACCATGGTAGGATTATGTAATTACACTTGGCATGGAAAGTTCCATTTAAAGAGTAGATGACCGACATTGAAAACACTTGACCTCTGTGAATTCACAGAATGTACGCAAAACCTGTTGGCATGTCCTTTATCATAACTAGCATGTAGGTAGTTATGATTGCTGGAGGGGCCAGGTACATAGGTGGATATAAGGCCAGTTTGATTCTTAGATCCATTAGTTGATAAGGAAATTTATTTATTTTTAAGTAATCTCTACACCCAGAATGGGGCTCAAACTGACAGACCCTGAGATCAGGAGTTGCAGGCTCTTCTGACTGAGCCAGCCAGGTGCCCATGCTTAGGAAATCTTTTTTTTTTCTTTTTAGTGTAACCTTTTATTCTAGAGTAATATTCAGTACTGGTATAATAGTATCCACGAAGTTCTAAAGAACAGAAAATGTGAGCCAACACTTTGCTCATTTTCATAGGTGAAACTGATAGGTTGAGTCCTTTCACGTTCTGTTGCTCGTAAGCTCTTTTTAAAAACTTTTATTTTTTGTCTAACATCATCTAGTTACAATCTGTAATTGAGGTGTAATTGACATACAAGGTTACATTAGTCTCAGGTGTACAATATAGTGATTCAGCAATCCTGTCCAGCATGCGGTTGGCTCCCCATGATGCATGTAGTTTCCATTATTATCTATCTCCTCCCCTCTGGCAACCACCAGTTCTCTGTATTTATGAGTCTATTGTTTGTTCCTTTCGGTTTTTAGGTTCCACATATAAGTGAAATGGTAAGCTTATTAGCCTTTCTCTGACTCATTTCACTTGGCCTAATACTCCCTAGGTTCATCCATGTTGTCACAAATGGCAAGATTTTTTTTAGTCTTCTTCCATTTTTCTTTCAGTGGACCCTTAGGTTGGTTTAGCTATTGTGAATAATGCTGGAATTAACATGGGAGTGCATTCACCTTTTTTAATTAGTCTTCATATAAATATCTAGAAGTGGAATTTCTGAGTCATATGGTAGTACTATATTTAATTTTTTGAGGAAACTCTATACTGTTTTCCACAGTGGCTGCACCAATTTACACTCGCACCAATGGTGTACCAGGTTTCCTTTTTCTCCTCATCACCAACACTTGTTTCTTGGTTTTCTGGTACTAGCCATTCTGACAAGTGTAAAGTGCTAGCTCACTGGGGTTAGGATTTGCATTTCCCTGGTGATTAGTGATGATAAAACATTTTTTTTTCTGTGTCCACTGGCCATCTGTATGTGTTATTTGGAAAACAGCATATTCAGGTTCTTTGCCCATGTTTTAATTGTTTTGTGTTTTGATTTTTTTTTTGGTGTTGAGTTATAGTTGTTTATATATACAAAATATATATATAACACCTTATCTGATACATCATTTGCAAATATCTTTTTCCATTTAGTAGGTTGCCTATTTGTTTTGTTGGTGATTTCCTTTGCTTTGTAGAAGCTTTTTACTTTGATGTAGTCCCAATAGTTCATTTTCAGTTTTATTTCTCTTTCCTGAGGAGACATAGACCTATCCAAAAAAAAGTTATTAAGGTCAGTGTCCAAGAAATTATTGCCTGTGTTCTTTTAGAATTTTTATGGTTTTAGAGCTCACATTTAGGTCTTTAAGCCATCTTGAGTTTATGTTTATATATGGAGTAAGTGAATTTTGTTCTTTGGCATATAGCTGTCCAGTTTTCCCAGCACCATTTACTGAAGAAACTCTATTTCTCCCATTATATATTCCTGCCTCCTTTGTCATAGACTATTGACCATCTAAATAATTACTGATTTCTAGGCCCTCTCTTCTGTTCCATTGATGTTTCTGTTTTTGTCCCAATACCGTACTGTTTTGATTACTACACCTGTGTAGTTTACCTTGCACTCTGAGATTGTGATAGCTCCAGCTTTGTTCTTCCTTCTCAAGATTGCTTTGGCTAGTATGGGGTCTAATGTGGTTCCATACAGATTGGGTTATGGGATCTAGTTATGTGAAAAATACTTTTGGTATTTTGATAGAGATTGCATTGAGTCTTGTAGATTGTTTTGTGTAGTATGGACATTTCAATATTTTTCTAATCCATGAATAACTGAACATCTTTCCATTTGTTTGTGTCATCTGTCCTTCATCAAAGTACATGCCTTTCGCCTCCTTGGTTTAAATTCTATTCCTAGGTATTCTTTTTGATGCAGTTGTGAAATGGAATTTCTTACTCTTTCTGCTGCTTCATTGTTAGTGTACTGAAACACAACATATTTCTACTTATTTTATGTCCTGGAACTTCACTGAATTCATTTATTCTAAGTCTTTAGGGTTTTCTCTGTGTAGTATCATGTCATCTGCAAATAGTAACAATCTTGTTTCTTCCTTACCAGTTTGGATGCCTTCTGTTTCTTGTCAGATTGCTGTGGCTAGGACTTCCGGTCCTATGTTGACTAAGAGTGGTGAGAGTGGACATCCTTGTCTTGTCACTAATCTTAGAGGAAAAGCTCTGAAGGTTTTCACATGGGGCATGATGTTAGCTGTGGCTTTGTCACAGATCACCTTTATCATAGATCACCTTTATCATGTTGAGTTGTGCTCTAAGCCCACTTTGTTCAGAGTTTTTATCATGAATGGATGTTAAAGTTTCTCAAATGCTTTTTGCTCTGTGTATTGAAATGATCATATGGCTTCCGTCCTTAATGTGGTATGTCATGTTGATTCATCATTTTAATGTATTACTGAATTGGGTTGGCTAACATTTTCTGGAGGATTTTGTCATCTACATTCATCAGGGATATTGGCCTGTAATTTTCTTTCTTGGGAACTGTGCAGGTACAATAGGTAATAACGCTTCCTTAAATGTTCAGTATAAAACACCTGTGAAGCCATCTGGTCCGAGCCTTTTGTTTGTTGGGATTTTTTTAATTACTGATTTTCATTACTACTAATCAATGTGTTCAAACTTTGTTTCTTCCTCACTTTTGGGAGATTGTATGTTTCTAGCAATTTACCCAGGTTGTCCAATTTATTGGCATGTAATTTTTTGTATTTCTCCCCTTTTGTTTCTTATTTAAGTACTCTTCTCTTGACAAGTCTGGCTAAAGATTTATCAATTTTGTTGATCCTTCCAAAGAACCAGCTCTGAGTTTCAGTTTCTATTTATGTCCTCTCTGATCTTTATTCTTTCCTTCCTTCCTTTGAACTTCAGGCTTTGTTGGTTTTTCCTTTTCTAGTTCCTCTAGGCATAGGTTAGCCTGGGTTAGATTATTTGAGACTTTGCTTTTTTCTTGACGTAGGCCTGTATCCCTATGAACTTCCTTTGCTGTGTCCCAAAGATTTTGAACCCATGTGTTCCCATTTTCATTTGTCTGTCTCTGTGTATTTTTTTATTTCCTCTTTGATTTTGTTGTTGTTGACCCATTCGTGGTTTACTCTCCACATGGTCGTCTTTTTCCAGTATTTTTTCTTGTACTTGATTTCTGGTTCCATACCCTCCTGGTCAGAAAAGAGGCTTGATGTGATTTCCGTCGTCTTAAACTTACTTATTGAGGCTTGTTTCATGGCCTAACATGTGCTCTGTCTTGGAGAATGTTCCACATGCACTTGAAAAAAAAAGTGTATTCTGCAGTTTTTGGATGAAATGTTATGGTTAGGAAATTTTTGTGTGTAAATTGGTGTCTGAACAACCATGTTTGTACATTTGATGCCAGATACAGCTATATAAGTGTAGAATGGAGGGATTTTTTTAAGTGCTGTAGAGAATAAGAAAATAATGGGAGACTTCTTAGGATGACTGCTGGAAGAAATTGTGGTGACAAAAGCCATGTGCAGTGAATTTGAATTAGTGTTCTTTAGAGAGCTACTATAATTTACAAGATAATCAAGAATGTAAATAGATTCTCTGTGGAGTCGTCATCTGATTGCTGACATATAGTCAACTATATTGAAATGAGAACATAAATACACTCTAACAATTAGAGAATTAATAGGGGTGATATGTACGTGTATAATTGCAAGAAAAGCGTTCCAACATAGGTAATGATATAAGTCTGTAGCCAGCTGTATTGAAGTGAGTAAACTGTGTGTTTGTAGTTAAGCTTTAAAACAACTCACCTTGGAGCAGGGGTAAATATCCCACTAGCCTTTTATGGAAGTGAGTGATCTCCGCTCCATGCTTTATAAATACTATGTCCAAAGAAATCTAGTATCATGACACACTTTAAAAACATCTATGCCAATGCCTTTGAAATATAAGAAAATAACTTTAATTCTGAATCCCTAACAAAAATATGCCCTAAACAACTCTACGACTGTGACCACCTTTATTAGGAAAAGTTACCTCGACACTTCAAATAAGTACCTTTAGAAGAGAATATGAACCCCAAGAACTTGGTATTTTCCTTGTTTTCTGGCCAATTTTGAACCTTTGGCAGGATAGGCTGTCCTGCCTCCAAGCTTTAGGAGGGAAACTTAGTCCCACAAAATCAAGGTATCTCTGTACCCAACACGGGGCTCAAACTCACAACCCTGAAATCAACAGCTGTGTGCTCTGACTGAGCCAGCCAGGCGCCCCTCTTGTTTGACACATTTCGTGTGCGTGCATACTGAGGGAACACTGACGCTGCCTCCATAATGTCAACATGTCCTGGTAGGCTTCTGATGTAGATAACCTG
This sequence comes from Ailurus styani, assembly GCA_002007465.1. Taxonomy (NCBI): domain Eukaryota; kingdom Metazoa; phylum Chordata; class Mammalia; order Carnivora; family Ailuridae; genus Ailurus; species Ailurus styani. The sequence goes on along the minus strand of LNAC01000376.1, from coordinate 823,117 downwards.
AGCCCTCGTTCTAAGCCATCTTCCTACCATTGATCCCGGGGTAGACAACATATGGAATGAAAAGAAGAAAACCAGGGCATGGTGAGCAGCATGTAGGGATGTTAGTGGACTTTCATTATTAAAATTCTCTTTAAATGCCTGGCCTGAGGCCCCCACCTTTTAAAATGAGGGCTCCGCAAAAACATACTCCCAGACAGACTTGGACTTGAAATGGAGAATGAACGATGCGGGCTGCTGCGGGGGACAACAGCTTCTCCACAGCCAGGGAAGCAGCATGGTGCTCTAACGCGGTGACCTTGGGGAGGAGGTGAGGCATGCAGTTGTGAAGGAGAGCTTCACTTCACCACCTTGAACCCAGGACCCGAACTGTGCTCCCTGATGATGCAGTAGAGCAGTAAGTGCATTCATACCCCTCAATCCAAGAGCCATAAACTAGCAGTCTAAGACCTACCTCTAGACCAGAGGCCCTGGGCGGGAATAGCCACAAAACTACTTGACAGAGAGAGGTGAGTTGGGAAGGAGAGGAAATAAATAAGGAAATCACATTTATGAATATAACAAAGAACCGGGGTGCCTGGCTGGCTCAGTCAGTAGAGCAGGCGACTCTTAATCTCAGGGTTGCAAGTTCGAGCCTGGTACTAGGTGTAGAGCTGATTTAAACAGATACGTAAAAAACACAATAACAAAGAACCAAATGGATTTGCAAAAAGATCTTTGGAAATACGAACTATTGTCATTGAAATTACTGAAGTCAGTAGACAGGACATAGTCTAGACTGTACCCTATCAGAGAAGATAAGGGAATTAAAAAATATAAATAAGCAATGAAGAGAAATGGAAATTTACCACATGGCTCCAAAATATGTCTAGGAGGAGTTTCGGAAGAATGTGGAGGAAATGGCACAGAAGCAGTATTTGAAGGCGCAATAGCTGAGAATCTTCCAGAACTGAAGAAGGATATGAGTCTTTAAGGAAATGGTCTCCTGAGAGCAATTTCCAACATCTGCGAAGGCAAGAAAGGGTCTCCGTAGAGCAGTTGGTATTCTTTACAGCCCAGCCTTGGGAAGCCCTGGCAGATTCAAATGAGCCTTTTCTGGTTTTCCCTGGAAACCAAACAGAAATGTCATGTGTTATATATACTAAGCCATGTTTTCTGAACAAAGACACTTAGAACTCCTAAAAAGAGAGCTGTTTGGACTAAACCCAGAGGATCAAGACACCAAGGAAGACCACTCCAGAAAAGGTAGTCTCCTTATCTGTATCTTTGTGAAAAATGGGTGGGAAGACAGTAATCGTTTGCTGTAGTATCCTGTCGTCCACATCTAAAAATAGTGTTTTCAGAATGAACACTGTGGATGAACAGTCTGGTAGAGAGAAGAATCTTGATTAGGATTCTCCCTTAAAAGGTGGTGGTAGTTGGGACTTTTCAGTGAAGGTGGATTTCTTCTAGTGAACAACTGCAAAGGAGTAAGAAGGTAACTTCCATCAAGTGCAACCTTCTAAACATTGGTTGCTGCTTCCAGTTCACGGAAATATTTAGATGATTGTCAGTTAAGCAGTTAGGAACTGGATTTAATTGATGTCAATAACTATATACATTGGTTCCTACCTAGAGGACTGATGTGCAGAATCTGGCTCAGGGTAAACTTGTTATCTTATTACTCCTTTGTCAAAGAGACTTGCCCTGAAACAAAGTGTGTACACACAGCTCTCCTTGCAAATTAATAGAAGATAGATAGGATTTCAGTCAAAACAGATCAGAGATTATATTCCTGTGCATGAGAAAAATCAGGTATTGATTTCCTGCATGACTTTCAACAAGTCCAGAAACTTTGTAAAACTAGGTCCAGGATAGAACTTTAAAAAGAAAACAAGAATAGATGGGATTTTATGTCTTCTTTTATGTGGACATCCCACATTTTGGAAGCCATACCATCCCCTGTGGATCTTTCAAGTATGGAACATCTGCTTGCATCTCGTGCCTTCCCTCAGCGATCCAGACCTCCCCATTGGTGGATAAGCAGTTCTCTCAGCTGACGAAGTATCATCTATGAGCAACGGGTATCTGTCATCTTATTGTGCTATTTCCTGAAACTGGAAGAAAGAGATCAAGGGTTCTAATCCAGCACACGGTATAGCCAATAGTAGAAGTGTCCTCCGTTGGAATTATTGTCTCAGCACTTCTAAAGCAGGAAGGAAATCTGCACCCTTAAATGTCCTTATTAAAAAACATAAACGGCTTCAGCATTCAACCTGAAGAGCGACAGGAAAAAACCCAGTGAATTACAGAACATTATTAATGGATGTGGAATAAGACTGGAGTTCCAAGATTCAGCACATTCTTGGATGTGAAGACTCCATAAACATGAAGTCACTTCTTTCCTGTTGAACCTATATATACCCCCACTGTAACTCACTCAAGTCCCAAATTTCAACAAGAAGAGCCAAGACACTTTTAAGGCAGGACAGAGTAGGAGGGCCTCCTAGACACCAATTTATTTCAAGTTGTAGTGAGCGATCTGCATGGGGGCATAAAAATAAACCCACCAAACAGCTCAGAAGCACACTGGTGTATTTATGGGCGCTTGATGTACTGCAGAGCCACTCTTAGAAATCAGTGAAGAGGAGACGGACTTTACAGTCAAGAAGCCTGGCTCCGTAACCTCCCTGCGGAGTGAAATTAGATCGTGTCTTTACACCAGGCACAAAAGATTCTGGAGGACTTAAACTTTAAAGTGGAGGTGTAGGGAAGATTGTCTTACGACATAAAAAGCAGAAAACCTGCAGGAATATATTGAAATTTAAAATTTGTGTACTACAGGATGCCCTGAATGCAGTTAAAGAGATTGCTCAAACCCCAGCAATTCCACATCCAGCTACGTCCTGTAAAGAATCTCTTGAACAGGTATCCAAGGACACAGAAGGAAGTTAATTGCATCTCTGTTTGTAATAGTGATGGGTGGAAACTTATATATCCACTGACACAAGAATGTTGTTGACCTAGTCAAGCAGCAGAATAATAGAAAAATTAAGATCAGGACCTATTATGTATCAACCTGGATAAATCTCCGAAACGGTGTTAAAGGCAAAAAGTAACTCTTAGAATGGTATGTATCTTCTTAAACATAATATTCTTAAAGTTTAAGAACATCCCAAATAACAGGTTCAGTCACAGGAAATGGCCCCTTTTGTAGGTAAGACAAACAGCCAAATATCAACATCTTGACTAAGTTCAACCTAATCTTCATGCATACATTCATGGTAACGGTAGACACTGAGTTCCGGACGGCATTTTCTCCTCGGGGGGCAATGGGGAGGAGGGACTGCTGGGGTATTGAGGAGAGCACATAGGAAAGCTACAGCTTTATTTCTTCAAAAACATTTTGAAGAAAACACGGCAAATGTTCAGTTTATTACAACAGTGTGGTGGGTTCATGGTTACGCTGCTACTAGGCTGTTCCACATTGCTGTTGCGACTGTGTAATTTTTTTTTTAAGCAAACCCATGTTGACAGAGGTATAAAGATTTGTAATCTCGTGACATTGTAGGGAAATATGGTTGTAAAATGACTGAACCCACTGCTGTTTGCTCATCTGAACGCGGCTCTCGTCAGCTAAGAGGTTGAAAAACATCTCCCCTCACACAGCGGGAAGACTCTCCCCAGTTTTCTTTTGTTTCTTAAGCATCGCAAAGATCGTCATCATAAAAACCATTCATTAAGTACCTCTCTTTTGCTTGCTGTTGTGTGTGGTGGTGGTGGTCAGATGTATCTCTGCCATTTTATATGAAATCTGGTGATGATTTTCAACTTTCTGGGTTTTTTTCTTTCTTTTTCCACTTTTTGTGATGCCAACAGAAATCTGCAAGCAGAATATGATCGTCTGAAGCAGCAGCATGAACATAAAGGCCTGTCCCCACTGCCGTCCCCTCCTGAAATGATGCCCACTTCTCCCCAAAGTCCCCGGGATGCTGAGCTCATTGCCGAGGCCAAGCTACTGCGTCAACACAAGGGCCGCCTGGAAGCCAGGATGCAAATTCTGGAGGATCACAACAAACAGCTGGAGTCACAGTTACACAGGCTCAGGCAGCTGCTGGAGCAAGTGAGGCCCACATCTGTCTAACCTGGGATATTGACCAAGATTCCCTTCTCTTCTCGTAGATAAAACCAAAACATAGAACTCGCAGAGTCCCTTGTAGAACGCCGACAAGTATCGGTTTGTTGAGGACTTGGGGTGTAAGAAGAGGAGGAAAACTAGTGCATCTTTTTATATTTGTTCAAGATTGTTTCCTACATTTTTTTTATTTGAGCCATTTAAAATTCATCTAAAATTACTGCAAGGTTTCCCCCTGGTTTCCTAAAAGTGAAAAGTTTGTCTCATTTCCTGGTAGACCTTTCGATTTTTTTCTAATTCCTAAAACATACCGTGTTCAGCCTCCAGTGAAAACCTAGCGAGAGAGCACATTGTAGCAGGCCCTACCTGCCCGAGGTCCTCTCTAGAAACGCTAAAGTTTGAGAGATGTTCTCTCCATCCTGTTACTTCATACTTTATAGAAGTATGAATTCCGTCCTGCAGTGTTGTGGTCTCACATGGTTCTGTCATTCCCACGTGACCTTCTAAATTGTTCAGTTATTTGGTCTCATGATTTTATGTATCTTATTCCAGTGTGGCTGTAACTTCTTCTCAAACGTGTAAGGGGGCACAGTTTAGGTACAAAGACAATATCGTGGAGATTATCAACAGCAAAATTTGGGAGGTTTCTAAGTAGAAGAAAAGGTTCTGATTGAGCGTTTGTCCTGAAAACTAATAATCCTGTTTTCTTTTGGATACCTTAGCCCCAGGCAGAGGCCAAGGTGAATGGTACAACAGTGTCTTCTCCTTCTACCTCTCTTCAGAGGTCAGACAGCAGTCAGCCTATGCTGCTCCGGGTGGTCGGCAGTCAGACTTCAGAATCTATGGGTAAGCGTCTCTCTTAGCTATTCTTGGATTTGGTTTTCTCCTAAGGTCTGGAAGTGGTAAACTGTTTGCTCAGAGGTTCACGTCATCAGCTAAATCACCTAATCTCAGTTCTGTACAAGCCACTATCATAAATGTCTTTGGAGTCCAAAGATGGATCACCTAATCCAAGCCCCCTCAAAGGGCCAGCCATTCAGTTACTCATAGCAAGGCAGTGTAGTATTCAGATTTCGACCATTTTGGAGAACTGAAAAGGCTTTACAGTGAATGGATGTTTGTGAACGGTTTTGAAGGGTGAAGTAGGAACTCAGCACTCTTTGAAGAAGGGAAGAGCATTAAGTGGAGATGTAGAGATGAAGACCTTGGGCCGGGGCAGAAAAGAGCCAACAGTCCATGTCAGTAGAAAGATCAGCTCCCAGCAGAAGGGCCGGGGTGGAGGGAGGGAAGTAATGCCACAGAGGAAGGTTGGAGTCATGTTACAATGACAGGGATGTTGGGCAGAGGTGTTGGACTCATTTTGGTCAGGGCTGGGGAGCCACTGAAAATCATGTATACCAGGTAAGAAAGGTCTCCAAAGAGGTGTCCTGGCAGCTGTTTCTGGCCCAAAGTAACCTGTCTTTCCACCTGTAAGAAGCACACAAAGGCCAAGGTCTGGGAGTTCTGTGTGTAGGCTTGCTAGAGGTCAGGGATGGATGGGAGGAGAAGACAGGGAGACTACCATTTGCAGGCAGAGTACGTAGGGCCGCAGGCCTGCCTGGAAATGATGCGGTTGGAAGAAGATCGTGATCCTTTTGATTGGGTATGTACTATGTTTGAGGAACTGGCAGGTCTAAGTCGTGTGCAGAAGGAAGCAAAAGCACAGGTCTCTAACTGGTGTGAAGGGGCAGCCTGGGCGAGGTAACAGTGTGCTCCCGCACAAGTGGTAGCTGAAGGGTGTGAGAGGAGAAATGGAGAACAAAGGTGCTTGGATCCAGTGTCTTGAGGAAGACCTCCCTTTGCGTGGTGGGGTGTAGCAAAGGAGGGGAAAGCAGGCAGAACGCAGATGTGGGCAACAGGTCAAATGCAGAAAAGGGCTCAACGGGTACAAAAAGAAGTGACAGCTTGTTGGATCATATCAATGCTTCAGCCACTTCTGAGAAAGCATTCTTCAGCCAAGAGAAGGGACGTTGGAGAATTGGTCTTTTCGGTGAAGTGAAAGACCAGGTAACTTTGAAAACAAGTGAGGCATGAGGACTTAAGTGAAAGATGTGGTTGTCGAGGACATGGTCCAGTGTTATTCTTCCACAGTGTTCTCTGCCTAGGACCAGGTTCTCAGAAAGCTGGAGTGCAATGATAATAGAATGTCACCAGCCATCTGCTTATTGGCTTTTCCTGCCATGCTAGACTTAGATACAGGGCAGGGGGTTGTGAAGGCCACAAATACTTGCTCTCTCCCCCTCCCTTTTTTTTAAGACTTACTTATTTGAGAGAGAGACTCTTAAGCAGACTCCCTGTCGAGCGTGGAGCTTGATCCCACAACCCAGGAGATCATGACCTGAGCCAAAACCAAGAGTCAGACTGAGCCACCCAGGCACCCACTTCGTCCTGTCCTAAGGCCCAGCTTGAGGAATCCCATCTTTTATGTTTCCTTTTCCCTGGATCCTAAACTGGTTGTACTGGACCCTCTTGATCTTCCCTCACAGAAAGGGAGAAACCTGTGTCTCCTTGATTCCTCACACTCAGAACTCTCATATCATGGTGCGTCGACAAATTCATTTTGTACTTAAGGTGTTCCATGAGAGTAGCATATAGAGAGGTAAAATGCAGGATCAAAAGGAAGAATCAAGGGACCGTGGTCAGGAAAATTTAATACTTTAAAGTAGTGCCTACAGCTAAGACCTAGCCTCCTGGTGAGCTGCTGAAGACAGTACCTGGAGACCAGTGAGAGGGGGCTTTTTGTGAGTTTGACGAGACCACACTGGTCGGGCTCATCAGATAACGGTAGTGAGGTTCTGAGGAGTGGAGAAAGATACTGAGGAAGGTGGGTGAGGGGAGGATGGATGATGAACTTCAAGAACCTCAGGCAGTGGGCAGAATCCTATGTTCCTCCGGAGAAGTCGAACCTTGCAGGAAAGCCAGGTTTCAGCTGTTTTGTGAAGGAACAGAATGTGTGTGAAGCAGCTTTCCTGGCTCTGTCACAGCTCGGTGGTTGAGGGCAGTGTTCACATTAGCTTCTCTCCCCACTGTGAGATCTGAATAGAACTACTAGACCGCTGGGACTGAAAATGAGAGTTTGGCATAGGGGAAAAAAAAGTATGCCTCTTCAGAGTTTTTGTACCTTTCTTTGAAGTGAGCAAAGCATGTGAAACTGCAGTGCCTATTTTCACAAGTGAGATTCAGGGCCCATCAACAATGGCCCTGAGGCAGTGTGTCCAAGCAAGCACCCAAATCCCGGCACACGGCAGGACAGAAGACAGGGAAAGGTGAGTTCAGCTAACTGGCTAGTAGAAATGGGATTGGCTACATTTATTCTCCAAAAGAAAAGACTAAATCCGAAGGTGATCTTTTCTTCAGCTATGTAAGTCGCCTTCCTTTAAGGGGGAAAAAAAACGCCCCACCATCTTCTTGAAGGACGCACACAGGTATGTAAATAAGTTCAATGTGTATCCTCGTCCTTTGAAGGTCTGAGCGGTTATCACCGCTGGGATTTACAGAACCATAGTGTGGATAGAGAATTGCATTCTTTTAAAAGGCGTGAGTGAGTCGACCTACTGAGTGACCTCCGGAGTTGGAGTGCTTCCTCAAACCATGAGGTACTTATCACTGTACATCTCTGTGTACCGTGTGTGTGTTGCTATACATTTTTTTTTTTTACCGGGACAGCGTCATGAAGCTTACATTCTATTGGAAAAGACAAATTGGCAAAGTTTGGCTTTCATGAGCTATGTATATAGGAGTTTTACGAGCAACTCCTTACCTCTGATGACCTCTTCCACTCTTTCTTAAAAAATGTTAAGAGGGTCCCTGGCTGCTGCTTTACAATAATTTCAAACGATGGCAGAATTGGAGTTAATTGAACACTCTGCCACATTTGCTTTGAGTTTGTTGATTTGTATATTTAACTGACCCATTTAATGTTTACATTCCATACATAATGACACTTCAAGCCGAAATACTTCAATATGTCTCTTCCGAGGTGTAAGATACGTCTTACATAACCACACAGGAACGATCACACTCAGGGAATTACTACCGATACGACACTGCTAGGCATAATTTAATTTGAAATACTCCCAATTCTGCCAGTAGTATTCTTTACGGCTTTTTTTTTTTTCCATCCAGGATCCAGTGAAGGGTCACATTTTGCATTTAGTTACCATTTCTTTTTAGTCTCCTGTGATCTAGAGCACTTCCCCAGCCTCTCTACATTTTTCATAACACTGACATTTTAGAAGAGGTCAGAGCAACTTGCTCTGTAGGATGTTTCTCACTCTTGGATTAACGTTAAATTATTTTTACACCCAATTACCACAGTGGTGATGTAGCCTTCTCATGGCATCACTCTCTGGTCAGCCCATTCCCTCTCTCTAGATGCTCTTTCCTGGTCTTGGCTTCCGGGGTGTTGATAACCCTAAGTCAAGATTGCCAGGCCTCTCTCCGGAGTGGCATTTGGATAAAATGTAACCCAGACTGAAATCGTGGTCAGCCTCTAGAACATCTTCCAATTTTCCAACCTATAGTCCTTTGCCACCGTTTCTTCCTTTACCTGCCTTCTTTTGATGTTTTTTTTTTAATTTACTTTCTCAAATTATGAGTTCGGACATAGGCTTACACCCCTGATAGGACCACAAACAAGGGACTAAATATATTCATGACCCCCAAATCAACCCTTTCTCTCTCTTCTTTAGCCAAGCCCAACAACCACCACGCATCAAGGTCTGTTCTCATAAAAAGAGGAAAACATTTCGCAGCTCTGCCAGTGACGAGCTGAACTCCACCTTCCCCTCCAGCCCAGATTTGTCCCCTCTCTGAACGCGATCCCTTGGTCTCCGTCGGCATAGCCGGTGCCCATCCACACCGAGCATGCTGCCCTGGGGGCAGTGTTTCCTTTAGCCAAAAATATACCGTCCTTTCTTGCTGGGGCATTTCATCCTGCATTAGGTCTCCTAATCTATCTGTTTTGTAGTGCGTAGCAGCTCCTCCTTCTCCCTGGCACTTGAGCCTTGTCTCTGCCAGAAACGCTCAGTGCAGTGCTTGCGGAAGGAATGTTTTACGAAGCAACCACAACACATCCCTGTGTACACACGCAGCCATCCACACACACTTAAGAAGTTTACCGGGGACATTCTGGTTAAAGATGGCAGGAGAACAGAGTCCTGAAATTGCCTCCTCCCACAGACACACCAAGTCTATAGCTACATACAGAACAAGTCCCTCAGAAAGTAGCTCAGTGACGCCTACGCCTATCAGGCAGACGGGGGTGGGGGGCAGTGAAATAGGTAGGGGAGGCTGAGACACAGTGCCACCGTAAGCCCCAGCCCTGGTGTGGCGACACACAACCGGGAAGGGACTCACAACTTTCAGCTTCTTTCTGAGGAGTGAGCCCCCAGAAGAGCCAGCTTTCAGTGCAATGGGGCATGAGTCCCGGAGATCCACGAGGTTCTAGTGGATGAGGAGACAGTACTTAGGGGGCTCACAAGGACTCACTGGGACTAACCCTCCAGGGCTCCCACTGAAATGCGCCCCCTCTTCCTTGGAAGAGACCTGTTAGCTTCAGCCTGAGGTGGAGGCTTCTAATTTAATATGCATAGAGGGACCACCTGAAATACTCTCCAGAGACTCTGGAAGCCGGTGGGTGCCGTCCTCCCACTCTCCTGCCTCCCTCCTCATCACATGCTATCTCTTGGAAAGGAGAAAGTATACACATCTGACGCTCTGGTTTTCGTGGCTGCCATCCAGTAAACACATAGCTTGATCATCTGGCTCTGGTCGCAGCCAGGGCTTGTGTTCACAGGTTCAGTGGGGTGGCAGCAAACAAACAAAAATGTCAATGGCTGTCACCCAGAAGGGAACAAACACAAACCCCCATCTCTCCCTGAAGAAAGCACAGCTGCATACTTTACAGGCTGCCGGGGCGATCGCAGACGTGTGAGAGACGACCAAGATCTAGGGCAGGGTTGAAAGATAAAGGTCATCTCCTACAAGAATTTTAAACCAAGACTGGGAGAGGGTGGCTGTTTTATCCAATGCATAGAAGCCAACACAGTGTCAAAGAAAATGAAATGGGCTGTGTTCCACATCAGAGAACAAAATAAAACGTCAAAAAAGATGTTCGTGAAATGGAGAGAAGTGATTTACCTGATAGAGTTCAAAACAGTGGTCATAAAGATGCTCGTCAAGTTCTGGAGAGGAGTGCACACTTGAACACAGAGCTAGAAATTGTGAGACGGTACCCAAGAGAAACCATGAAGGGGAAGAACACAGCAACTGAACTGAGAACTACCTGAGAGGGGTCCAGTAACAGACTGCTTGAGAAGCTTCGAAGACAGGACAGCAGAATCCATCAGAAGGGCAAAAAGACCAAAATGGCCTAAGAGACTTACCAGGACACTCTCAAGCTGACAAGCAGTCCCATTATAGGGGTTTCACAAGAGCAGAGAGAGAACAAAGGGGTGAGAAAACTTGCCTAACTTGTGGAAGGTAACCAACATCCAGATCCAGGAGCCCAGAGAGTTCTGATTAAGAAGAACTATAAGAGACCCCCACCGGGACTCGTTATAACTAAATTGTCAAAAGATACAGACAAGGGAGAGCATCCTCACAGCAGCCCACGTAAGACAAGCAGATCTTCTGCAAAAACTCTGCAGGTCAGAACAGAGTTGGACGATCTATTCGAGTGGTTGAAGAAAAAAACTGCCACCCCGAATACTCTGTCTTGCAAAATTGTCCTTCAGAAGTGAAGGGACGATAGAACAAGTTTTCCAGACAAGCTGAAGGAGTTCAGCACCACTAGGCCCGTCTCACAAGAGAAATCAGAGGGACTTCTAGGATTTACTTTAGAAGCAGTCAGCAAGCAGCCTGGGCAGAGGGAGAGAGAGTCTGAAGCAGACTCCATCCTGAGCACCCAGCTCGACGTAGCAACAGGGCTCAATCCCAGGACCCTGAGATCATGACCTGAGCTGAAACCAAGAGTCAGACACTTCACTGACTGAGCCACCCAGGCGCCCCCCAAAGGGGGTTTCTTGAAGCTGAATGAAAGGGCACAGGTTAGTAACAGGAAAACACATGAAACTATAAATCTCTGTGGTAAAGGCAACTATTACATTCAGAGTACTGTTGTGATGCAGGTGGATTAACCACTTACAAATTTCATAGGAAGGTTAAAAGACAATAGTAGTAAAAATGACTATAATGATTTGTTAATGGATGCACTAGATAAAAAGATACCAGTTGTGACATCCAAAACATAAAATGTTGAGAGTGGAGTAAAAATGTAGAGCTTTAGAATGCATTCAAAACTTAGTTGTGGTCAACTATTTTTTTTTAGATTTTATTTTATTTGACAGAAAGAAAGATCACAAGCAGGCAGAGAGGCAGGCAGAGAGACAGAGGAGGAAGCAGGCTCCCCGCTGAGCAGGGAGCCCGACGCAGGGCTCAATCCCAGGACCCTGAGATCATGACCCGAGCCGAAGGCAGAGGCCCAACCCACTGAGCCACCCAGGCACCCCTAGTTGTGGTCAACTTTAAGTAGACTGTTACAAATAGATTTTATATAAGCCTCGTGGTGACCACAGAACAACAGCCTGTAGTAGACACATGACAGAGAAAAAGAAGTCAAGGCCTACAACTACAGAAAATCATCAAACCACAGAGGAAGAGAACAAGAGAAAAAAGGAACAAAGGAAATACAAAATAGCCAGAAAACAATTTTGGAAATAAGTGCATACCTATGAAAAATTATTTTTTTTAAGATTTTATTTATTTATTTGACACAGAGAGAGAGAGAGAGAGATCACAAGTAGGCAGAGACAGAGGGGGAAGCAGGCTCCCTACTGAGCAGAGAGCCGATATGGGCCTCGATCCCAGGACCCTGAGATCATGACCTGAGCCGAAGGCAGAGGCTTTAACCCACTGAGCCACCCAGGCGCCCTGAAAAATTACTTTAAATGAAAATAGAATATAGTCTCCAATCAAAAGACCTAGAGTGACTAAATGGATTTAAAAACACACACACACACATACATAAGCCCCATCCAGGACCTACAGCGCCATATGCCAACAGAAATAAGACTGAGAAAGACCAATACCTGTTGATTTCACTCCTATGTGAAATATTAAAAACAAAATAACTGAACAAACAAAAAAACAGAGTTGGATATATAAAAACAGAGAACAAACTGATGGTTGCCAGAGGGCAGAGAGGTAGGGGGCTGGACAAAATGGGGGCAGGGGAGTGGGAAATAACAGGCTTCCAGTGATGGAATGAGGGAGTCATGAGGATAAAAGGCACAACACAGGGCACATATCAGTGATATCGTAATAGCACCATATGGTGACAGGTGGTAGCCACACTTGTGATGAGCATCTAAGGTAAAGAGAAGTTCGGCAACTACGTCATACACCTGCAACTACCGTGATACTGTGTGTCAGCTATACTCAGAAAACACTTTTTAGGAACACCCATCTATATGCTGCCTCTGAGAGACTCGGGTCATATGTAAGGACAACATGCAGACTGGAAGTAAAGGGATAGAAAAAGATACTCCATGGAAATGAAACTAAGAACTGGGGTGGCTATCCTTACTTTACACACAGTAGACTTTACAACAAAGACTGTAGTAAGAGACAACAAAAGGCACTCCATGATGATAAGGGGTCAGAGTCCAACAAGAGGGTAGGACATTTGTACATATTTATGCACCCAACATGGGAGCACCGAAATATATAAAGCAAATATTAAGTGTAGAGAAACACTGGACTTAAATGACACCTTAGACCAGAAAGATTTAACAGATTATATAAACATTCTATCCAAAAACAGAGAACACATTCTAAAGCACAACTGGAATATTCTCCAGGGAGAGATCCTATGTTGGGAGGCCACCAAACAAGTCTTAGTAAGTTTGAAAAGATTGAAACAACATACCAGAACTTACAGAACCCAGCAAAAGCAGTTCAAAGAGGGAGTTCATCGCAATACATACCTACATCAAGACACAAGTTAAGTCTCAACTCTCAGCTCAAGGAACTAGAAGGAGTCCAAAATTAATGGAAGGAAGGAGTCCAAACTTAATGGAAAGAAATAGAGATGTATCCAAAAAGGCAAGATCAACAAAACAAAGATAAAAACAGACAAAGGTTTAGGTACACTCACCAAAACAAAGCAAAAAGGAGTCAAATAAAATTGGAAGTCAAAGAGGAGATGTAATAGGTGATGGGGATTAAGAAGTACACTTGTGATGAGCACCACTGATGTACAGAAGCATTGAATTACTATATTGTACACCTGAAACTAATATAACACTATATTAACTGGAATTGAAAATTTTTTTTAAAAAGATACTAAAGCAGATTGCACTCAGTACAAAGGAGCATAACAGACACTTAACGGGATGCCTGGGTGGCTCAGTTGGTTAGGTGACTGCCTTCGGCTCAGGTCATGATCCTGGAGTCCCGGGATTGAGTCCCACATCGGGCTCCCAGCTTCACAGGGCGTCTGCTTCTACCTCTGACCTTCTCCCCTCTCATGTTCTTGCTTACTCTCTCTCTCTCTCAAATAAATAAAATCTTAAAAAAAAAAACAGACACTTAACGAACAGTTATACACCAACCAACTGGACAACCTGGAAGAAATGGGTGGATAAACTCCTAGACACATACAACCTACCAAGATTGGATCATGAAGAAACACAAACTCTGGAAAGACCAAGTACTAGTAAGGAGGTTGATCTGGTAATTGCAGACCTTCCAGCAAACACAAGTCAAGCACCAGATGGCTTCCCAGGTGAATTTTACCAAACATTTAAAGAAGAGTTCATACGTATCCTTCTCAGACTCTTCCAAAAACTGAAGAAGAGGGAACACTTCCAAACTCATTTTTCAAGGGTAGCATTACCCTGATACCAAAACCAGATGAGGAAAGCACAGGAGAAAATTATAGGCCAATATCCACGATGAAAACAGATGCAGAAATCTCAACAAATATTAGCAAAACAAATTCAACAATGTATTAAAAGAATAATGACCTTGACCAAGTGGCACTTGTTCCAGGGATGCAAGAATAGTTCAACATCTGCAGATCAATAATAACACACCACATCAGCACAGTGAAGGATGAAAATCATACATAATCATCTCAGTAGAGGAGGAAAAAGCATTCAACAAAATTCAGCATTCATCCATGATAAAAACTGTCAGGAAGTGGGCACAGAGGGACTATACATCAACATCGTAGAGGCCATATATAATCAGCCCACAGCTAAGGTCCTGCTCCACAGTGAAAATCGGGAACAAGACAAGGTTGCCCACTCTCACCACTTTGATTCAACATACTATTGGAAATTCTAGCCAGAATAATCACATAACAAAAAGAAATACAGGGCATCCAAATCATAAAGGAGGAAGGAAAAAATCTCGATTTACAGATGAAGTGTTTTATATACAGAAAACCCTGTCAACTCCACCAAAAAGCTGTTTAAATAAATGAATTCAGTAAAACTGTAGGATACAGAATCAATATACAGAAATCTGTTGTTTCTATACTCTAATAACAAACTACCAGAGAAATTAAGAAACAGTCTTTTACATCAAAAAGAATAAAATACCTGGGAATACACTTAATTAAGGTAGGGAAAGACCTGTACTGTGAAAACTGTGAGACACTGATAAAAGAATTTGGAGAAGATGCAAAAAAAAAAATGGAAAGATATTTTGTGCTCATGGATTAGAAGAATATTGTTAAAATGCCCATCCTACCCAAAGCAATCTACAGAGTTAATGCAATCCCTGTCAAAATTCCGATGGCAGTTTTCACAGAAAGAGAACAAACAATCTTAAAATGGGTCTGGAACCAAAGATGACCCTCAATAGCCACAGCAATCTTGAGAAAGAAGAACGAAGCTAGAGGCATCATGCTTCCTGATCTCAAACTATATCGATGTTAAAAACAAACAGAAGGGCGCCTGGGTGGCTCAGTGGGTTAATGCCTCTGCTTTCGGCTCAGGTCATGATCTCAGGGTCCTGGGATCGAAGCCCACATCGGGCTCCCTGCTCAGCGGGGAGCCTGCTTCCCCCTCTCTCTCTCTGCCTGCCTCTCTGCCTCCTTGTGATCTCTCTCTCTCTGTGAAAAAAAACCCAGAAACATCAGTGGAACAGAGTAGAAAGCCCAGAAATAAACCCTTGCATATATAATCAGTTTATCTACAACAAAGGAACCAAGAATATACAGTGGGGAAAGGAGAGTCTCTTGAATGAATGACCTTGGGAAAACTGGCTAGCCACATGCAAAAGAATGAAATTAGACCACTATCTTATACCATACACAAAACTCAAGATGGATTAAAGACTTGAACGTGTGACCTGAAACCATAAAATTCTTAGAAGACAACATAGGGGGTAAACCTGCCATCCATCTCAGCATGATTTTTAGATTTAACACCATAAACAAAGGTAACACAAGCAAAAATTAGTAGGACTCTATTAAAATGAAACGTTTGCAAATCCTATATTTGATAAGAGAGTATTACCCAAAATATATGAAGAACTCCTATAACTCAATAGAAAAAAATCTGATTTTTAAAAAGGAAGAGCTGAACAGACATTTTCCAGTGTTTATGTCCAACAGGCACATGTTTCCTGATCTCAGACAGATGGCCAAGAGGTACATGGAAAAGTGCGCAACATCACTAAATCACTAGGGAAGTACAAATCAGAACCACAGTGATATTTCCCCTCAAACCTGTTAGAATGGCCATTATCAAAAAGACAAGAGGTAAAAGGGGTTGGTGAGGATGTGGAGAAAAGGGAACTCTTGGGTGTTATCGAAGGCACAAAAATTGTTGCAGCCACTATGGAAAACAGTATGGAGGTTCCTCAAAACATTAAAGGTTGACTGACGTACCACACACACGATCCAGCAAATCCAGTTCCGGGGACTTATCTGAGGGAACCATAACCACTATCTCAGAAAGATATCTGTACCCCCACGTGCACCGCAGCATTATTTATAATAGCCAACACATGGCATCAGCCTTAGTGTCCAGTGGCAGAACTGGATAAAGAAAATGCGATGTACATATCCGACGAAATATTAAGCCATAAAAGAGAATAAAATCCTGCCATTTGTGAGAACATGGATGGATCTTGATGGCATGATGCTAACTAAGAGAACAGGAAACCTATGATCTCACTTATATGTAAACTCTTAAAAAAAAAAAAAAGGAAACTAATAGATACAGAGAACCAGATTAGTGATGGCCATAGTCAGGGGGTGGACAAAAGGTAGAAACTTTCATTTGTAAGCAATTTGGGGGAAGTAACGTACAGCGTGGAGACTGCAGTTAACAATACTGTATTGTATTGTATATTTCAAAGTGCCTAAGCGAGTAAATCTTAAAAATTCTCATCACCAGAAAAAAATACACAGCTATTTCTGTGGTGAATGTTAACAACACTTACTGTAGTCATCAGTTTGCAATATGTGCATATTTCGAATCATTGTGTTGCACACTTAAACTAAGAGAATGCTGTATACAAAGAAAAATAAATTTATGAGCATATTGGCTACTGATTTCAGTATCTTTCACCATCCTTCAGCACTGGCCAGCTAATCATCAGCATCATCATTGGGTACCAAACTATATTTAAAAAATTCATACAAAGCAATTTTATGTAAAATTGAGACCAGCTGCCCTGAAGCATAATTTTTTAGAGTGATTAAATATCAAATACCAGATAAATTATTTTTCTTTTGAAAAACTGGAGAAGGGCAGGAAAGAGAGAAGTACTAAGGTCATCACATATCACGTTGGAAACTGATTCAAAACACAATGTGATTTAGATTAGCAATCCGAAGAACAATAAGGGCCATAGTTGCTTTTAAGAGAAAATAATTTTCTAATACACAGCTCCTATTTCATAAAGTAGCTTGCTTAGGTGTCAGTAAAATCACAATAATAAGGATTTGGGGGTCTTTTTGGCATAAGCTTCATTGGTTCTGGCTTAAGTCATTTTTTTTTCAAGAGAGAGAGCATGCGCATGTGGGAGTGAGGGGAGCAGAGGGAGAGAGAATCTCAACCAGGCTCCATGCCATGGAGCCTGACACAGGGCTCGATCTCACGATGCTGAAATCATGACCTGAACCGAAATCAAGAATTGGACCCTTAACTGACTGAGCCACCCAGGCACCCCTGAAGTCACTTCTTAAGCAAGTCGAACCATTATCATTTCAGTCGTGGAATGGGAAATGAGTCAGATAGGATATCGTCACTTCAAGTAAGCCTAAAACCGTGGTGGGTTCCAAAGGACTTTAAAGAGTATCTTGCCCACGGCAAACCATTCCATTTCTTTTTTTCTGAGATGAAATGGAGTCATCTCACTTCTTTTTTCTTCAGTGAGCAGCATCTCATGTTACGCTACATCAGGGTACTCTTTTAACTTGATCCTGTCTTATTCTGAACGTTCTTTTTTTTTTTTAATGTTTCAGTCATTCTGTTGGACCAACTAGAGACAAGCTGTGGAGGCTCGAGTTACTAATTCAAAAAGGATTTTTTTAAAAGATTTTTGTTTGTTTGTCAGAGAGACAGAACACAAGCAGGGGGAGCGGCAAGCAGAGGGAGAAGCAGGCTCCCCACCGAGCAGGGAGCCCGGTGCGGGACTCAGTCCCAGGCTCTGGGATCATGAGCTGAGCCGAAAGCAGACGCCCAACTGAGCCACCCAGGCGTCCCTCAAAAAGGATTTTTTGGGGCATGTTTGTGGCCGTCACCTTGGAGTAGGATCTAATTGAAGGATTAATGTTAAACTACTGTCATTAACTGAGTATGAAATCTCTTGACCATTAGCAACATCCTGTTCAAACAGGCAGTGAATCGGTGAAGTAGGAATAAGGGCTGGCCAAATTCCTAATGTATACAGTTGGGACTGAATGTTTTCTTGTTAAATAAATGGCTTCTTTTCTTGGCGGGGGCAGGGGGGAGGCAGTGGTGGTAGGCAGGTATTGCCTTGTGGACACAGGTATTATTAAATACATTCCTGGGTTGCCTATTGTAGCTACACATCAGTATATGATTAAAAACCATAAATACAGTTTCTTTCTGGTTTGATGTCTGATAACAGAACGTATCAATCACCTATTGCCACGTGACAAAATAATTACAAAATTCTCCCGTTACGTATTTCTCATTCACACATCTCTTGGTTGGCTGGAGTTCTGCTGCAGCTCATCTAGTCTTGACTCTAGCTTGTGGGTTGAGTTCAGGGCTCTTCTACCTACCTCATCTTTCTTGGATCAGCAGGCTCTCTGGGCAGTGTGCTCCTTACAGCACTTAAGCACAAGAGGACAAGCCCAGCCACCTAAGGACATTACAGATCTCTGCTTCTAGCTGCTAAAATCTAGCTGCTAAAATCTCATTGGCCAAACCAGGTCACATGACCAGGTCCAAATTCCTAGACCAAGGAAGCATACTCTTCCCATTACTTGGCCCCTCTGTCTATACTAACCTTCTTGGTGTTTGAGCAAGCCAGTCACACTACCCTCCTAAAGTCGTCACATTTGCTGTTCTCTCCTCTTTATACATGGGTCACAGCCTCATGGACCTAAAGTCCTTGCCCAACTGCACCTCATCAGTGAAGGCTTCCAAGACTCCCCCATTCTGAAGGCCCCTCACTCATCCTCTCTTCTGAAGGTTTATCAGCATCTGACATACCTCTGTAACTTATCTGTTTAGGCTGTGTACCTCCATGAGAATGGGAGTTCCATGGATATGGAGCTTTTTTGTCGTTTATTGCTCTATCCTCAGCACTCAGAACAGTGCCAGGCACACAGCGGGCTCCTGATAAATGTCTGTATAAATCAACTGATCTTACCATTTTTTAATTTGCTTAGCTACTTCTAGACATTTAAAAATCCGACTCAGTGTTGAAGAGTCCAGTGGTGTTACTTGAATGTCCGGTGTCTTTCAGCAGTTTCAACTTTTCCAGTATAAGTGACACAGAAAATATTAGCCATTAAGCATTTTTCAGTGTTGATTCATCTCTACTCATGCATACATGTGATAACTCTGATTTTGAATCTTAAAAGATTAGTTAAGCCCAAAGGACTTTTTACTTAGTGAGAAAATCTTGAGAAAAGAAGAAAACAGGATTATACTTAACTCGTGTATTTACTATGAAGGATGGAATCCATGCTCAGAAAATGTTCGAATGGGTATTTTCATCGCTGTCATGGAAGTTTTCTGTTCAAGCAAGCCAGTTTTCTTTTTTTTTAAATATTTTATTTATTTATATGACAGAGAGAGAGAGAGAGATCACAAGTAGGCAGATAGGCAGGCCGAGAGAGAGGAGGAAGCAGGCTCCCTGCTGAGCAGAGAGCCTGATGCGGGCCTCGATCCCAGGACCCTGAGATCGTAACCTGAGCCAAAGGCAGAGGCTTTAACCCACTGAGCCACCCAGGCACCCAAGCCAGTTTTCTATTTGCACATGGACACTTAAATCTGAGACTTACAGATGATAGTTTATCTGTAAAGATGAACTTGGTTGAACTCATTAGGTTTATGCCTTCAAGTTTGATCCTTGAAATAATTCAGGGAGAGGAATGCCAGTCCTGTCACTGAACTGTGTTTGAATCTTAACACACTACAATTCAGTTCCTAGAGCTCCAGTATGATGTAATTAAACTGTCAGAAATTTTAACGTGGTTGCTCATGAATGTCTCTCTTGGTTCTGATTTATTCTGTAGGGCGTACTATCGCTAAAGCACACTTACTGCCATTAAAAATGCCTCATGTTCCACAACTTGGCAAAATTTGCATCCATAATGGAACAAAGAGATGTAATCATCCCTGCAGTTGTCAGGATTCTGTTCCTCCTGGCAATATTTCATTCATTCCCTCCTCACCAGATAATGGTGGTTTAAACTCACAGGAAAGGGCGCCTGGGTGGCTCAGTGGGTTAAAGCCACTGCCTTCGGCTCAGGTCATGATCCCAGGGTCCTGGGATCGAGGCCCACATCGGGCTCTCTGCTCAGCGGGGAGCCTGCTTCCTCCTCTCTCCTCTCTCTCTGCCTGCCTCTCTGCCTACTTGTAATCTCTCTCTCTGTGTCAAATGAATAAATAAAATCTTTAAAAAAAAAGATTTTAATAAAAAATAAATAAATAAACTCACAGGAAAAAAGAAACTAAAGATGCTCTGTTTCATTTTTTCATTTCTAGAGGCATGAATATAAGCAAGTCGTATATGCGTGTGCGTGTGTAGATTGGCAGGTGGATACCACAGCTTCTTTTTCTATCTTGTGACCTTACCTTTTCAGCACTTGTTTCCTGTCCTTAGTATCTGAAAGAGGTTTTTTATGGTATGTCACCATGAGACTCACAGAAGGAGAGGTTTTCTGTCTATCCTAGGTCCGTAAGCCCTCCACTGTACTGATGATATTCAGCCTTCTCTCCACATAGGATATGATTTTTGTCTTAATGGTGAACATGTCAAGGACTTCTTTAGTTTACACTTTAAAAAACAAGGACGGAAACTTAATAATAAACGCAGGACTGTAATCATAGATGAAAATCCAAGTGGCACCGATGAAGGGAAATGACAAGCATACTTAAGTCATTAAATCACAGGCTTCCCAGTCATTTCCAAGTCAGATGTGAACCTGAGGTTGTCCTTAAGCATGTTTGTTACTGCTGCTTTGCCAAAGCAAGGTCTTGTTTTCAATGAAAGTGACAATGTACTAAACAAATGAGGCTGGAAGTTGCTATTATAAAAAATTAGTTTCCAGAGACCTTCAGAGTTCAAAGTAATTTTGTTTTCAATGGAGAAATCTGTCCCTTACTGCAAAGGCTGGTTGAGGTGTATGTCTGTGACACATCAGTCGTCAGTAGAGACACACAGATCAACAGAATCTACAAGCAGACTCCCATTCCCAGAGGAGGACCATCCATCCCTGAATTCCTTTTCATCCAAAACCTCCTTCTCCCCTCACATAAACAGATTCTCAAAAGTGAAAAAAAAAAAGTTCCTCTTTCTCGGCCTCCCAAAACATGATGATAAAGTCGTTCCCATGTAACAGAGAGGAGAGGAAACTTACTCCACAGAATCCCCCATATCCACGGTCCTTCCAATATTAATATTTCCCTATCCCATTAGACTTCAAAGGTACTTAGGTTTTTTTGTATTTTTGGTTAAATGTCAAAGGAAAGAGTGGGGGAAACACCTCTGTTGTCGCCACTCTGTCCTTCATCAAGTGAAGGCAAAATGTCACATACTTACTTCCTTTTGTGTTGAAGAGACAAACCTCAAGTGTCTAATCATTTTTGGGTTTTTTTATTAAAAAGAAAAACAGTTAACGTTTACTAATGGGCATAAGAAACTTATGTCGACTTAATGTTAACTTCTAGAGAGAGAAACCATTTTCTTCTCTGAAGACAAGGACGTAGATAAATCCCTGCACGGACTTCTTCTTCCCTTCAGGGAGTTGTTCCCTAATTATTCAGCCTTGAGAGGTTATTTTTATTTATGCTATTTCTGAGCAAGTGGAAATGAATTTATAATGCCTTTTTAAATGCGATTGTGGGCTCCTTCTCTAGTTTCTGTTTTCCTCAAGCCTAACGTGCTGCTGTTTGTGCTTCCTTTCATTAAGGTGAGGAAGACCTGCTCAGTCCTCCCCAGGACACAAGCACAGGGTTAGAGGAAGTGATGGAACAACTCAACAACTCCTTCCCTAGTTCCAGAGGTAAGCTCCACGCCATGCCAGTGACTCACACCTACTGGAATTAGGCCTCCCGTTCCCACACCCAACTAGCCTGTGAATTTTCCGTGGCTAAATAAGCACGTCCTGACAGAGTGCCACTTGGGGTGCATTGTCAGAAGCAATGTTTTTTAGGGTGCAGTTCTGCTTTGGATGACCAAATTGACAGGTGTGGGATTCTGGTTGAGTTCAGATGTCTACAGAACCCAGATGCCTCTAGAAGCAAGAATATTAGCTTCTACATTTACTCCCTTTGCGCATTAGTCTGAAGAGCTAATTATGAGATCGGTTTTACTTAAGAGCAATGACGCTGTGACTTTGACAAAGACCTTCATGGCCTGATGGCACCTTTGCCAGAGACACACACTTACACACGCTACGGTGAAATCTAGAACATGCCTAGTATACAGTGGTGGTGGGGACTCGGCCTTCTGATGCCCTTTACATTTAAAAATTGTCTCTTACCCCAATGTTTAAATATAGGTACAATTAAATCTTTATATACTAGTCTGTTGTTTTGGTTTCACTGCCACAGATGGAATACAATCTTTACAAAGAAAGACATTAATAATATGAACGCCCTTATTTCCTGCCATCACTTTGCCCTGGCATATTCTTCCCCCTCACATAAGAGCAGCATTTTACCCCACCAGCTTTTCCCGCTAGCCAGTATGAGCTGCCCACGTCTTAGTTCATCCAAGGAGGTTTCGCTGCCATTGTTAGCATTTTGGAATATTTATTTTAGTTTATTGCTCTGACATAAAACAGAGTCACTAACCCACCTCCCCTGAGTGAATTAAAAGAATGGCTGCAGCCACCTGTAAGCAAAGGGAGGGAAAACCTAGACAAGCCAAAGAGGAGAACCCAAGTCTTTGTGGCCCGTGACTGGTAACCCTAACGGACAGCCCCGGAGGGAAGGGCAGCTGAGGGCCTTGCTATTTGTTCCTCTCCATCGGAGCAAGAACGAGGGTGTTGGGAGTCATGTGTTTTTCCTGTTTGTGTTCGCTGCTGGCTAACAGTGGCCGTCTCCCGGCTGTTTGACGGACGAGTGAGCACTGTGCGGAGCACAGGAAAGGCAGTGCGTTCTGCTGGAGCGTTGCTAAGGAACCATCAGGGAAGCTAATTTTAAATGTCTGCACCAGCCGTCTTTGCACTGCTGAGTGCCTCTGATGTGTTGATTCTAACACATAAGAACCTTCTCTGTCTTCCCTCCACCCCCACGTCCCCCACCTGCCACCCTCGTCACCATCATGACTCCCTCGGCTGTCGTCTCTACCTAGACGCCACGGTTCAGGACAAGACCACGTGCTGGTTGGACGGAAATCAAATGCCCTCCCCTTTATCCTTTCAGCTTCTACAAGCACGTACTATGTACTGGTGGAGGCTTAGGGATGCAAACAAGAAGGGCCCAATTCCTTGCCTTCAAGGTGCTCACAGTCGACTGAGGATGTAGACTTCCAAGTTCCCATTACAGGATAGTATCATGGTTATTCCGGGCAAGTCTAGGACATGAGTGAATCCCAGAAGCACCCTTTGACCTAAATAGGAGGGGTTCAGCTTAGGCACAGCAAGGGTCATCTTCAAGATGACACAGCGAGAACGCTGGGCCCCCCACGTAGCACATTATTTCTGATGGCCCCTGCCTGTCCCCTGAAGGTCACAGACGGATACCTCGTCCAAGCCCCTTCAATGGCAAGCTTGCGTGCCTGCTCTGTGGGAAGACAGTGGCTGCCGTGTTGACGGCCTGGGCTCTTCTTTCCCATCTGAGTAACTAGAGCATAGTGTGCAAGAGGCTGGAGCAGGGCCCGTGGCTCTGCTTCCCTACAGGCAACCTTTTTGTGCTGGGCCTCTGACCCATCCTCATTATCTTGAGGGTGAAGGTCTTTGCACCCTCTCTCTGCATCCCCCTTTTAGTCCCTGAAGCTGGATACCACATGGGTATGGAAGAAGCCACCTAGGAGAGGAGAAATTGATTTCTTCTGATATATTTGGCAGTTAGTGTCTCTGATGTTAAATTCACTTGTATGATGTTGATTTACTTTTACAGACTCGGAGAACTGCAGGCCCCCTGGATAGTGTTTACTAAATCCTCACTTACGGAGGCATACCTTCCTGAGTGCTAATCTGAGTCCTCAAATAGGGGATAAGGAGATTCTGTCTGACCAATTCCATTAACTGAGTTCCTACTTATTCAATGTAGGCTGGTGGCCTGAGACAATTTACTTTCCTGAGGAAAACAATCAGGATCTGGCTCTTCTCTCTGCAATGCTATTACCTTGACATTTTTTTTTCTTTTTCACCACTTCCTGCCAAATTAGGCCTTAAAACTGGGCCTTTACTATTAGGCACCCAATTCCAATGTGTTCTTTCCATAGCACCAAGCAATTCCGACACCTAGAATCCAACTCATTTCGGACACCGTCTACCCAGAGAGAGCATCAGATCCCCTAACTTGAGGGCTCAGTCCCCCAAGACCACCCCCACTTCACTTCAGAGACCAACTGCAAGTTCGGTTTATCGCCTGGGCTTCTAACCACCCCCATCCTCCCACCTCCCGCTAGAGACATAAAGGTCCCAACGACCCCCTTCTTCAGTTCAATTAACTTGCTGCAGCAGCTCACAGAACTCAGAAACGTTTTCCTTACTGGCTCACCCTGTACCCTCAAAGACTAGAACTCAGGAACCGCTGGATGGAAGAGAAGAAACGGCGGAGGGCGAGGTAGAGGGGAAGGGTGCTAAGCTGCCTGCCATGCTCCCCCCAGGTGCCCTGCCCTCCAGGCACCTCCAGGTCTTCACCAGCCCGAGGCTCTGCCTGCCCGGTCCTGTTGGGTTTTTAGGGAGGCCCGGTGACACAGGTGTGACTGATTAAACCACTGGCCATCGGTGATTACACTCAAGTCTCCAGCCCCCCTCCCTCCCCGGGCACCCATCCCCTGAGCAGACCTATGGGTTTTCCAAGACTTGCCTCATTAGCATTATGAAAGATACTTGCTGCCTCTCTTCACAGGAAATTCCAAAGATTTTAGGAGCTCTGTGCCCTCAAAGGGGATTAAGACCTAATACATATTTCTTAATTCTAAATCACAATAGCACACCCTTTTCTCCTCATATTCAAATTAATAAAAAGTCTCATCATTGTAAAAATAGAATGGAAAATATATATGTGGTAGGGGTTTCCTGGGAGCGTCTTACCAATCGGGAGGTATGTTAGGTTGATATTAAGCAGAAAATTTTGAGCCTTAAACGTCTCGGGCTTACAGAACACCCCAAATGGAAGGGCCCTGAAAGGTCATTTTAGCATTTCTGAGGACCCAGAGTGTGCTTTGACCTTTGAACCATTATCCATACCAGGAGAAACATTTTACATCTTAAACTGTATTAAGGATATAAAATACATTGTGTGTGGTGTGTGTATCCACACATGCATGTATACACCATGTATATATACCATACATGAATGTGTCTAGTGACATACACCTACAAAGATCATAAACAGAAGATTGGTGAACCAACACTTCCTATACTATAATCAATTCACACTGTTTCTCTGTTTTATTTATTTAAAAATAAAATGCTGGTTGCAACCCACTAAGTTGGTTTTCAGATCCAGTGGTTTAAAAAAATGTTGATCTGACTGATCTCGGCTTTCTTTTGCCCAGGTGCACATCTTTTTTAAAAAAAAATTACATTTTGGGGCACCTGGGTGGCTCAGTCATTAAGCGTCTGCCTTCGGCTCAGGTCATGATCCCAGAGTCCTGGGATCAAGCCCCGTGTCAGGCTCCCCAAGCTGCAGGAAGCCTGCTTCTCCCTCTCCCACTCCCCCCTGCTTGTGTTCCCTCTCTCGCTGTCTCTCTGTCAAATGAATAAATAAAATCTTTTTTAAAAATTACCTTTTAAAAGTTTCACCATGGAGGCTGTTTCTGCCAAGACCTTCCTAATATCTTAGAGGGCATCATGCTTTTAATCTAAGTCTGCCGCCCATGTCCCCATTGCTGTGTTGGGAGGAATGAAGTTCACAGTTGCTACAGCTATTTCGGACAGCTGTTTGAGTAACTCAAAACAGATGTCAGAGCCAGAGGTCTGACATTTAGTGGAAATGTGCTATTAAATACCACCTCATGGTTTACTTAACCCTGCTAGATAATTGCCCACAGAGGAAAAGACTTTTTAAATAAAATATTACACTTTTCACACATGTACAGTATATAAATAGGGGGAGTTTTGCCCTTTTTTTAAGGATTTTATTTATTTGTTTGACAGAGAGAGAGATCACAAGTAGGCAGAGAAACAGGCAGAGAGAGAGAGGGAAGCAGGCTCCCCGCTGAGCAGGGAGCCCGATGCGGGGCTCCATCCCAGGACCCTGAGATCATGACCTGAGCCAAAGGCAGAGGCTTTAACCCACTGAGCCACCCAGGCGCCCTAAGTTTTGCCTTTTAAATGTGCAACTTTTTTGTTACCCTTTGCCACAGTCTTGACTTCAGGCTCAAGTCTTAAGGTACTGGCTAATCTTCCCCTTGCTTTTTCACTCCAAGTCCCTGGAAGCCTGAAGCACCAAGTTAAATTAAACCCCTGATCTTACCTCGCTGGCCTTGCTAAACTGTTATCCAAATTAATAAAGGGGTTTCATGCTCCTCCCTCTAGTGAAAAACTGGTAGCCAACGCTGTCCTGCATAATAGCCCCTATAAACTGCGGGTTGTTCAAGGTGTGAATGTGCATGTGTTTAGTTTTATGCTGGTACCTTTCCTGGTTAATCTCTAGACATAGCTACTTGAAGGATTTCAGTGGCTCGCTGTATATTAAACACAGAACATTAGCCAATTTCTAATCTATTTATCTACCAGTAATGTGTCCCTCTGTCTATAAATACATGTAGAAGTTGAATTCTGCTGTAATAAAAATCATTATCTACTATAAGGCACTTTCTAAATCTCCACCCTTATTCTATAAGAACAGTACATGGGTAGAATATGCAATAAACATTTTTTAAATAAACAATTTAAGTGATTTGTCACTGTGTCTCTGATCGTTTTGCATTCTGGCAAAGGCATTTTCATATGTATGTGCGTTTCTGGAAGAAACGCTTCCCCAATCAGTGATATGGTATTGGCTTCTCTAAAAATGAGATGCCACTGTATACTAATTAGTGAACAACAGGTTATAAGATAAGCTTTTAGTGCAGTAAGACAATTCAAACCACCGTTAGCACCATGCAGGTATTTCTATTGCCTGTACAATGTCTTACCTAGTGACCTGTGCCATATTATTTTTCTCCCCAACATCCATGCCATCCTCTGTCATATGGCCCACCCCTCCATAAAGCCCACATACATTCTGTTAAATGCCTCTAAAATAGCCACCCAACAGCTGTGCGCAACCTGCCATCTTCTAAAATTCAAGTCCTGTCTGTGGTTCTTTTGTAGAAGAGCAGCAGCAAGACAAGCTCACATGTCCCCTTTCGGGCACCACTCTGCTTCCTGTCAGCTTCCATCAATTTTGAGCTGTTATTCCTTTATACCAGGGGCCAACAAACTATGTTCCAGGAGCCAAATATGGCCCACTACCTGTTTTTATAAATAAAGTCCTATTAGAACATAGCTACATCCATTCGTTTACATATTGTCGATGGTTGCTTTCTCACTCTGAGCGGGGAATAGTTGTGGCAAAGTTGAACAGTTGCTGTAGAGACCATGTGGCTTGCAGAGCCTACACTGTTTACCGTCTGGCCCTTTACACAGAAAGTTTGCCAACCCCTGCTTTACGCAATCATTGTCCATTCTAGCTCCTCCCGTACATACGGTCACACACTTCTCGGTGCCGATCAACTTACGACTCAACAAAACTGCTTTTGAATTGATTTGTATATTTATGTCCATGTTCACCAGAGATCATATCATACATGTTTCAGTATTTAAAGGATAGCCATTAGAATCTTCTTTCCCTCGCGATAAAAAAGAAATCCTAGGGCGCCTGGGTGGCTCAGTGGGTTAAAGCCTCTGCTTTCGGCTCAGGTCATGATCCTCAGGGTCCTGGGATTGAGGCCCGCATCAGGCTCCCTGCTCAGCGGGGAGCCTGCTTCTCCCCTCCTCTCTGCCTGCCTCTCTGCCTCCTTGTGATCTCTCTCCCTCTGTGAAATAAATAAAATCTTTAAAAAAAAAAAGAAATCCTAAAAAGGGACTCATTCTTCCTTAACTTTTTCAGCTAGTGAACAGAGATTAAGAAGCTACAGCTACCCCCTCCCAAGCAGTCATGTCCTGAGATTCTAACCCTGAATAATGAATCATCTCAAGTGGTACTGCCTGAGGAAAGTTGGCTTCTCTAGACGCAGGACTCCCCCAGTGTATTTCCTTTTTCTCTTGATTCATTTCCTGACAACATACCACAGTGCCAGATGGACACCCTAAGTGAAGGTCTGAGGAAACTCATTTCCAAAGAATGTATTCATGAAATCAAACTTATCTGGCACTTGTATTTTTTTTACTGGTAAAGAATGTTTTTAAGTGGCACAACCAAAATAGCCTCTATTTTGTCAGTGTAGAAACTAGTCTGATACAGGAGAAAATATTTTACTTTCTTTAAACAAAATGCAGAACTTCCTCTGGTACTGTGGTAGTGAGCACACTGGAACCCAAGTGATGATGGTAGATTTTGAAAGAGATTGGGATTAACAAAGCTCTGGAAGATCCTCTGTATGTGAACATGGCTTCTAAAGAAGTACCCGGAAAAAAAAAAACAACCCAAGTCATTTGCTGCATATTTGGCAGTGGCCAGTGGATACTGAGCTCGGAATATGGCTTGGTGTAGAATAAATATACGTAACCTTTATCACTCAGGGAACAAATAATTACATTCTGAAACTAAATCATACTTCTTTCTAACAACACTCCTTCCTGAAGCTCTTAAGTTTTAAAAATAGACCAAGGTGAAACCCAAAACAAGTTACCAGCCCTTGGCACGCAAGTTACAGGGTAACAGGCAAGGGCAAGTTGCCGCAAACACCAAAGGACTCTTGACCACGATCTGGTGGCTACCTTACTAATTCAATTCAACCAGCATTCGTCATATACCCATAGTGTCGAGGTACAGGAGGTACTGGGGATACAGAGGATGGGTAAGCAATATATGGGCCCTGGCCTCAAGGACTTCACAGTCTTGGAGGGGAAGGGAATGAATTCTACTACCAGACAGTATAACCACGAAATACAAAGATGAAAAAAAAGTACCTGAATAAGGAGTAGAAAGGAATGGATGAGTAATTCATACTGGGATTCGTCTCAACTATTCAGAATGAAATGATGTGGGGCGCCTGGGTGGCTCGGTTGGTTAATTGGCAGCCTTCGGCTCAGGTCATAACCCTGAAGTCCTGGGACTGAGCCCCACATCAGGCTCCCTGGTCAGCAGGGAGTCTGCTTCTCCCTCTGCCCCTCCCCCTGCTCATGCTCACTCACTCTCCCTCTCAAATAAATAAAATCTTTAAAAAAAGAGAGAGAATGAAATAATGTTCTCCTCCCTCACCTTTTTCCTTTCATCGGGTATAGACCTACCACTGGCAACACCCACAACTAGGAGCCAACACCCCTTTTTCTCTCTTTTGCCTGGTTTGAGGAAAGCCATGAATATCTTGACCATGCTTACATGACCAAGCATGCAGTTTTTATACTTCTTTTTAAAGATGTATTTATTTTAGAGAGAGAGTGGGGGGAGGCTACAGAGGGAGAGGAGAGAGAGAATCCCAAGCAGACTCCATGCTGCACATTGAGCCTGACATGGGACTCGATCCCGAGACCCTGAGCCAAAACCAAGAGTCGGACACTCAAACCGATTGAGCCACCCAGGCGCCCCTGCAGTTTCTATACTTCTAAGAAATTTCTGACTCACTTGGAAAAATTCAGAAGGAAGGAAAAGACGGAAGGAGGGTGGGTCCTACTTAGAAAACCTTTCAACGTATCCTAGAAGTTTTAGACCAGGAACTTGAGTTGTGAAAGATTCCTTTTGGAACAGTAGCACCATACTTCTTTGGTTTGAATGAGTAGTCCTTGCATTGTTCCAGGGTGTGTTAGTCCTTGCAGCCGCTGAGCGTGGGGGGCTCTGGGGGGACAGGAGTTGCTCTACAGGTTCTCCCACAGCTCTGTTTTTATCTGCTCTAAATCCTGGGTTTTCACCTAAGATGGATGGTCTCAGGAAGCGTCCCATTGCTCAAGTCAGAGTCTGAAAACCAGTATTTCACTTGAAGGCCCTGGTGATGAGAGGGAATTGCAAGCCCCGGATGTGCTAGGTATGGTCAGAGGTTCCTAGCATTCTGTCTGATTATAAATATTACCTTAGAAAACTTGACCAGAACCTGCTTTTCAAAAATAAATAAACGC
This sequence comes from Ailurus styani, assembly GCA_002007465.1. Taxonomy (NCBI): domain Eukaryota; kingdom Metazoa; phylum Chordata; class Mammalia; order Carnivora; family Ailuridae; genus Ailurus; species Ailurus styani. The sequence continues at coordinate 792,860 of LNAC01000376.1, read as the reverse complement.
ATACAGTCGGAGGATTCTCTAAAACAAACAAGGCCAGTGAGTCTTTAGCCGTCAACTCGCAAGGCTCCTGGTATCTGTTGAATTACAAGTAGGAAGGTGAGGGTTCGTTCCTGGATCTGGCTCTGTGGTTTGCCCATTAGGGGGACTCCTCTCCTTCCCCCCGCTTTTTTTGTGTTCTCACATGCTCAGCTTCTACCAGCTAAAAGGAATTCTCCCAAGGGGGTGGACTCTCGCCTCCGTGGCGTGTTGCCTTGCATTTGGGGGGCAGACTTTTGGTGCACACATCCGCTCCCGTTTGTTTTCGGTGTATTGTCGAAAGTGACGAGATGGAGATTTTTGGACATTAAGCTTGAGGTTCTAAAGTTGTCCTGGAAAAACAATGCTCAACTTGTCAGATTCCTACACTGTGCCAGCTTTCATCCAGTTGAACACATGAACTCTATGGATTCTGTAAGTTATGTCTCCTGGATCATGTTATCTGTTTACACTGATTTTAAGTGTATGTAAAGGTTATTTGACTGGATGTGTCCTTCGGGTTTTTTTGTTTTGTTTTGTTTCTGGTTGCTGTTTTTTCTTTTTTTTTCAGAAGGGAATAAATGAATTGTCTTCTCAACCTTTGTTTGGGTAAAAGCAGCAAAATTGGTATGAAACTGTATATTTATGCATTTTTTTCCTTTCTGATATCTCTGCCTCTTCCTCTCTCCATTATTAAAGGAAGAAATACCCCTGGGAAGCCAATGAGAGAGGTTAGTGAGACTCGGGCTCACAGCCACGGCTTCTGTGTGTCTCATCGCGCTTTCTATGTTTGGCGTTTGTGTAAGAATTGTGTGTGTGCACGCGCATGTATGTACTACATGTGTCATCATGTAAGGATGGTAGTCACCTCTCCACTTGCAGCTCATGAGGAACATTCTTCAGATGTTCATTGCCATTGTCATCACCATGACGACAGGACCAGGGGTTGGGGAGCAGGAATCTCTATAAAATGGCAACCCTTGGTAGTCCCTAGGTCGTTAGCCCACAGTTCATCATTTGTTGCCATTTGTAGCACAAACAGAACCCTCAGCATCAATTTAGCCTCGAACAGAACTGAGGATCCTCAAGTTTCTGTGTACTTTCAGGACCCTAGCATTTTCTGCCAATGCCCTGGGTTTTTTATTCTTCTGGAATGACTTCATTTTGTTTTTGTTTTCTTTTTTCCTCATTCCTACACTCCTTTCCCACTCTTTTTTTTTTTGAGCACTGACTGTGCCAAGCACTGTTGTAATGCTTACAATATTTATAAAAAGCTGCACCTTGCCATCTTTTTCATGAGGCAATCTTCATGCCAAACCTCTGAGGTAGGTACTTTTATTAACCCCACTTTACAAACAGGGAAACTGAGTCAGTGAGAGAGTAAGCAGTGTGTTCAAGGTGGCAGAGCTAGAATCTAAATCCAGGCTGTCAGGGTCCAGAGCCACACTCTTCTGCTGAATTGCCACCTGAGAAAATGGTGTCGGGAAGGCCCACGTCACGTCAACTAGCCCTTTAGAAAGCACTCTGTTTTCACTTGGCCTTTGGAAACCCAGATAGAACATAATGAGTCAGGGATAAAATCTGAATGTTGGAGTCTTGAGGGTTTTTTTAAGTGCCTATTTATGGGTTAAAAGGGGGTAGGGTACAGTATTATCACTGAATGTGGTGTGAGGTTTTTCAGGGAAAGCTGCTGCATACTTTTATCAGAAACAGCGTCTGAACATTGTTACCTAATCAAAGGGCTAATAGATGGCAGAGTGCTGAGTGACAGCCCGAGGGAAAAAAGCTTGTCCTTACCAAAAGTTTAGCATGAAGGACGGGAGAAGGAAAGCTCTTCCATGGGTAGTCCATAACATCTACTATTCTGGGAGACGGGTTGGACAGGGAGAGAGTGCAGACATGAGAAGATTCTAGATCCTTAGCAACAGGTTAGACGAGAGTAGTCTCTATCTAGTTCATTTAAACATAAGGAGTCATAATGGAAAGTCTGCCAACACCATGCCATGCAAGCCTAATGAATTTAATGATCCTTTAGTGTGTCTGCACCAATGCTCTCTTCCAAGGCTTGGGACACTGGGGTCCTAGGGACGGGGGAGGGGTAGGCTGGGAGGAGAAACAGAGGAAACGTGAATTGGCGAAGCAATGAATGCTCCTGACGGTTTGCCTGGCTCACGTACTTCTTATGTGAGGCTTCTTGGGTTCATTCTTATGGTAAGTGCCCCTTACACAATTTCTCTTAACGTGTTATAAAAAGCTGCACCTTAATTTTGACTGCCCTGAACGTGTTTCTCTCATGAACGAATGAATCTTAGAAAAGGTCAGCCCGTGTGTCATTCAAGTCATAGAGGCATTTGGAAACTTTATTACCTGAGCTGTATTATAGTCAGATATGTTTCCAGAAAACCCAAGAATCAAAGTGATTTTTTTTTGTTACAAAAATTACCTCAGAGGTACGGTAGATCAGATAGTTTTTCAAAGATTAAATTATAGAAAAGACAAACACAAATTTCACTGCACGACCCCGGCTTTGCTGTGGCCAAGTGAATGCTAACCATTTCTTTGGGAACTATATTAGAAAAAAAAGAGAGCCAGATTGCTATTGAGGTCTTGGATCTCTGCCAGAAAGTCTCAATTCCAGTCACTGCGCAAGACAACTCCCTCAGGCGGTGGTGGCCCGTGAGACTAAATGTGTTGCAGTTCGCTCCAACTTGGAAAAACATACCACTGCCCTAATGTTCAATGCATGGTGCCTTTGTGTTCAACAGTCCTCACTTAAGAATGGATTAAATTAATACTTTCTATAGACACATTTTTATGTCAACTTGTGCCTGAAGCCGATTGCAGATGCCTACAGTCTGGCCTGCTTCTCAGTGCCTCTCACGTTCTGAGTATGAGATTTTAATTTTGACTTTAGAAAAATCTGTCAGGTAAAATTAATGACCTCACTAATGTTCTGCCTTATACACATGGATAATAGAGCCAGGATACAAATCTGTTTTCTGTATCCACATCACACTGTAGTTTTATGCCTCCAGTGGATTGAGTTATGATTCTTTGGGGCAGTAGTCTGTCAGAGAGAAATTTTTTTTTTCTGGCTCTAATGAACACCTCCGTGAAAAACACTGCCGTCATTATTCTGGTGAAACAGTATTTGTGAATAAAGTAACCAAAAGCATACTAGAGATACGGTGAGGTGACTCTGAAGGTCGTTCTTTTTTCTAGCACAGGGAGATCCTTGAGGTCACTTGTGAACATTTAAAACTGTGCAGACAGGTGAAAGGCCACCTCACATTTTGTGAGAGGGTGTGTGCTGTATTAAGAATAATCAACCTCTCTTTTTACCTAGTCACTTTTTAAATAGCAGATACCCCTAGAAATGATGCCTCTGGAGAGTCTCAAGAATTTTCCCTCCAGGTAGTAACTGAACATCATTTCAAGGAGTAGAAGCGCCTCTTGGCTATGTAATCTACAGATGCATTTACTTGTGAATTGCATTCCACATTCCCTAGCACACAGGTTTAAATAGGTACTTTTTGATTATTATAAATAATTTATTTCCTGTTCACAGTTTAGGTTTTGTAAGATAATCTCTACCTGCCTGGTGGACTCCACTATATAGTTAGAGGTGGGTGATGAGAAATAGTGTGAGTTCTATTCAGATATCAGGTTGTAAGGGTCTTGGGTTTTGTTTTTACTGGCTTCCTTAATCGCTGCTAAAACAGCAAGTCATTGCACATTTGCGGGTCGTCCACTCGTTTTCAGTTACACACGAATAATTGGGTACATCTCCTAGGGTTGCTGGACCGTGCAAAATGGATACCAAGGAAGCCCTGTAGCCTGGTGGCATCAGGTATTAGATGGTGCTCTTGGCTCTAAGGAGCAGCAAAGAACCTACTGGGTCCTCCGTTGGTTTCTATGGTTTAGAAAAGCCAAAGATGATTCCAGTTCTTCACTGAGGGCTGCCACGCTCCCGGCCCACTCTGCGAGTAGAACACCTGCTTTGTTCAAGTTTCTCTCTTTGCCATCTCAACCAAAATCCCACGTGATTTTTTTAAAACCTAACTAGTTCTCACTGAAACTCTTTGCGTTGATGAAGCTTAGCAAGATTTGCAAACGTGATCAACTTCATGTAAATGGCCAAAGGGTGTGAAACTCTTAGTTAAGTCTTATCTTGATCTGGTGGTGCCAACACTGGGTAAGTGCCGGCCTCTGAATCTTCTTCAGACCCTCTCTCTCATGTACTGGAAAACGACAGGTCTCTTGAAGTAAATACTAGAACGCAATTCCTGCCCTAGTCTATCTTTAATTTTTACAGGGATTTTAACAATTATGAGAATCCGTAAAGTTGATACATGGCAAGGTAGTAATAGCCTCGTAAAGCATTTTTAGTTCCAAAGGCAGTACTCCCAGAGGAGAATGATTTAGTAATGTCCAAGAATTAAAATTAGCCATATAAAAATATGGGACATATAGGAAAAGGCAAGTCATAAAGCAGGCCTCAAATTTATCTTCTAGATGGGGATTCTGCCACAGAGTAGCAGCGACATGGCACTGCTCTTGGGCTCCATGCTGGAGGATCACTGCTGGGTCAAGTCACATTATTATTAAAAGGCTCTTCTGATAGTTAATCCCCATTTAGGAGGAGAACAAAAATGGATTCACCGAATACCCAAATCTGTGCTCTGCATGGGGGTCGTGTTGTAATTAGGCTCTGGAGTCATTCGGAATGAAAAGTGATTTTTTCCAAGGAAGCTTCCAAAGTCCAATGCTAATGTACAAAAAGGTCGATTCAAGAGTTTTTCAATTCAAGTAGAAGCAGAGAGAAAAGTCTCCTCCACCATAACCTTAGACGTGAGCCGGCGGCTTGAAAGAGCGTGGAAGTGAAGATCCCGTGTCGGGGTCATGGTGGCAGTGATGAGAATGGTGATGACAATACGTAGTGGCGCTGGCAGTGGTGACAGTTCCGGGGGCGGGGGTGAGTGGGTGATGATACCGAGATTCGAGTACAAGGGCACAGTAAGTCCTCTCCCACCACAAGGCGGGGAAGCTCCATCCCACCGGGAAGTAGTCCTGTTCGGACGGGAACCTTGCGCTTCTCCGTGGAAGCCTGCGGCTAGAGGCTTCCATTGGGAAGATGAGTGCGCGCTCTGACACTTTTCCACTGAAAGGACCACGGTAGCCTGATCCGGTATTAAGCTGATACTAACAATGTGGAATGGCTTCATTAACAAAGCTTTGCTTCTTCCTGGAATCGGGTCAACAACCAAATCCTGTTGTGTAGACCCTCGGTGCAGCTTCTGTGTTGTCTTCAGCTAGAAGTGGGGAAGGATCTCCCAAGTGGCGAAGAGTCAGGGTGATGTGATCTGCACCTAGTGTCACGTCTCTCTTTCTCTTTGTTTTCCAGGACACAATGTAGGAAGCCTTTTCCACTTGGCAGATGATTTGGGCAGAGCGATGGAGTCCTTAGTTTCAGTCATGACAGATGAAGAAGGGGCAGAATAAATGTTTTACAACTCCTGATCCCCGCATGGTTTTTATAATATTCATACAACAAAGAGGATTAGACAGTAAGAGTTTACAAGAAAAAAATCTATATTTTTGTGAAGGGTAGTGGTACTATACTGTAGATTTCAGTAGTTTCTAAGTCTGTTATTGTTTTGTTAACAATGGCAGGTTTTACACGTCTATGCAATTGTACAAAAAAGTTATAAGAAAACTACATGTAAAATCTTGATAGCTAAATAACTTGCCATTTCTTTATATGGAACGCATTTTGGGTTGTTTAAAAATTTATAACAGTTATAAAGAAAGATTGTAAACTAAAGTGTGCTTTATAAAAAAAAAAGTTGTTTATAAAAACCCCTAAAAACACACAGACACACACACACACACACAGACACACACACACGAACTTTGAGGCAGCGCATTGTTTTGCATCGTTTTAGAGCGATATCCACATGAAGTTCATGGTTTTTTCTTTTCTGGCCTAGTAAAGATAGAACTTCCTCTAACAACACCACCAAATGACTACATCACTTTGCTCTTTCCGGAATCGGTGACTCAGTGGGACTGGCTGTGGGTTCTTGCTTTCTGCATCTATGTGTCTAGAAGTATCTAAATACTGTAGGTATATAGATAAAATAGACCTGACTTTCTAGACACCGTTTAAACTTCTTGTTCCAATGATCTGGCCACTTCCTCCTGGAAGGAGATTGCTTCTGGTCATTCAGGCTTACCTGCTTGGTCTAGAAGGAATTTTCCCTGGAGCCTGAAACCAGGGGGCAACTAGCACATTAAAACATTGTCTGGGGCTCCATATGTTTCTCATTTGAAACTTTCCACTGACAGCTACGGTACTGAATTTTTTACAAGGGACGTAGGAATGAACACACAGGACTCGCTGTGTCCAGGTAGTCCTTCAGCCGGTACAGTCAGCTTCCGCTGCTGCCCATGCCCCCACCCACATGTCATGATGGAAGTGGAAGTCACGACAGCAGAAGACAGTTCTAACTCCCAGACAGTAAGGAGGACTTTCTGGTCGGGCTGGAGGGCTGTGGATTCGCAGCCAATCCCTGGGAGGGAGGGGGCCACTCTTGAAGTAAAGATTGGCTGAATGTTTGTAACCACACATAGAGATCTTTGAGATCACAATGAAATGACCGTCTTCCCTCTCCTCACAGTGAAACGGCAGGGGGTATTTGAGGGCATTTTGCTTGCTTTCTTGCTTTGCTGTAAAGACTTTTTTTCCCCATTGCGAGGAGTTTTTAAATGCCTCACGACTTCATCTAAAATAGCCCTTGGGAAGATGTGTAAGACAGCCTCATCACGGTGTGCTCCTGTGAAATACCCACCCAGAAGCCCGTGAGCTTGGTTTCCTTACTTCACATTTCTCTACAAGTAATTCCACACAGGTCTGTAAGGGAAAACACAGATGGATTCACATGTTCCAAAGGGTACTCTTAAAACCCTTCCTGGTGGATGAGGAAGGTTAGAGACACAAACATTGTTCAAAGGGAGAGTAACCCAAGATGACTAACTGGTAGGAACAAGCTTTACTCTTTCATCTTCTTAGCCTTTCATTTGTTTTTAATCATTCATTCACTAGAAATCACCGTGTGACCGATTATTTTGCAAATCTGTTACCTCTTAGGTCAGTGTCATTAACTTTTGCAGAGTGGGTTTTGTCTGTTATTTTATTAATGATAATTAACATCCAACATGGCTTCTCATGCTATTTCTACCTCACTTTGGTTTTGGGGTGTTCCTAATAATCGTGTGCGCCTGATTTCATAGCTTCACTACTTGTCCATTGTGTGAACATTTTTCTCCATTTTTACCCCCACTGTCATTTCCAAAAGAAAACCCAAAGCTCTAAGGTAACAGAATGACATAAAGATTTGGTTTTAGTCTTGCATTTTTTTCCTTTATGTGACACTGGAATTTTTCTTTCCCTGCGGATTTTTTTTTTCTCTTAACCACAATTAAAAACAAGGGGTTGTGTTACTTGCTACTAAGCAGTTTTAAGTTTCATTCTAAAAGCAGAGGTAAATAGAGTGCATAATTTTGTTTTAATCTTTTTGTTTTATCTTTTAGATGTTAGTTCTGGAGTGAGTCTGTCAAAATATTTGAATAAAAACTGAGAGCTTTATTGCTACATTTTAAGCATAATTTGGACATTTCGTGTTCTTTATAACCACCGAGTATTAAACTGTAAATCATAATGTAACTGAAGCAAAAACATCACGTGGCATGTTCTGTCATTGTTTTCAGGTACTGCGTTGTTACTTGAGTATCATAATATATTGTGTTTTAACACCAACACTGTAACATTTACTAATTATTTTTTTAAACTTCAGTTTTATTGCATTTTCACAACATATCAGACTTCACCAAATATATGCCTTACTATTGTATTATATTACTGCTTTACTGTGTATCTCAATAAAGCACGCAGTTATGTTACAAAAAAAGTGTCGAGTACAGTACTTTGTCTTTGATTTTTAACGATGTATTACATTCATATAATTGATGAGTGAAAAATCGAGAAAGCCAAGTGGTGAAAATACCCTATTCCAACATCATGCACACTGGCCTGGGAGCAAATGTTAATTTCTTGTGTCTCCTTCCAAACGATCATGATCATGAAAGCAATTACAAACACACGTTCCTACTTTTGTCCTTTTATGACACCTGAGATAGATAGCTTTCTATGCACCCGGGTGGCTTTATACCTTGTTTTTTTTAAACTTAGGAATGGACTCAAGAGAGCCAGCCATTCTTACTTTTATCACAAGAAATGTTTCCATCTTGATACATAAAATGCTTTCTCGTTCTTTTTTTTTAATAGGTGCACAATATTCCAGTGTAGGTTAGTGGGCTATCACTTAAGCTGCCCTCTTTGGTGGGACATGTGGGTTGTTTCCTGTCTTCTCTGGTGACAAACAGTACTACACGTCTTTCGTGTCATCTGTCACTCGTGCCAAAATCCTATCTGTGGGACACATGCCTGCAGGGGAGATTTCTGGACCCAAAGTGGCAAGCATATAGAACTGGGGCAGATCATTTTGGTGCAGCAACAGCCACACTGCTCATTTGGTTTCCTGCTTCAGCCCTCACAAGTAGAGGAATTAACCAGTATGCAATTCACATTTGCTTCTCAAGAGAGTTCATCACTTCTGTTCCTGTTTACAGCACCAAATCTCAGGGGCGGTCGCAGCAGTAGGAGTCTCACCTCAAAGGATGCCCAGAACTGGTTCTGGGGAGGACAGCCCTACCACACAGGAGTCATGATCAGCACCAGAGGGAGATCCCTGGGAGATCCCCTCGCCCCTGTCCTGCTCTGCCTCTATCCTAACTGTGGAGGAGGCAAGACATAGGAGGAGCCGTGTCGGCTCCCCTAAGGAGGCGTGATCTTTGCCCCTAACCTTGATCTATGTTCCCCAGCAGTGTTCCCACCCCAGGGGTCCAAAGTCTTTGTGAAGTCCACCAGGTAAAGTCTATTCTAGTGATTCAGGAAATAAGAGGAGAAGATCAAGCTCATTAAGAATGATGCTAAGTGAGTATGGCGTTTCTGCTAGGAATCACCTGTTCAGTTTCTGAACGTGGGCTGATGATGCCGGCCTAAGCGACTACGGTCATAAAAGATGGCCTCTGAAGTCCATGTACACCAAGACTACTTCTCACCATATTTCAATCCACGCTGGATCCCTCCTGCTGTTCCCCAAACCTGCCTTTGCTTGAAACACCCCAACTGGCTCTTTGGATGGCACAAAACTAGGTCAGTGAGGAACACTTCCCAACACTTCACCAGGGCTACCGCAACTATGTGTGGACTCTGAGAAGGGCATTTTGGCCTTCCATCCCACACTTGACACAGGTTGGAGGGGAGGGAATTATTTCAGTCAAAATGTAAAATGGATCAAGCTGGTGCGGACTGTGCACCAGCAAGCAAAATGTGTGTTTAGGGGAAAGCACCCAGATGAATGGGTGTATCCTGTGGAGTGGGGATGGCGTTCCCCGAATCTGTAACACTTGAATCAATACCAAGACAAGCACTGACGCACTTGGCAGACACTTTCCTTCAAATAAAGTGTAGCAAGGACACGAACAAAATTCCTTCCCACAGTAGCATGACCACTAGAGTAGACCAACACATTCTCCATCATTCCATGGACAGCAGAGTGCTGTGATCTCCTAGACTTACTTGATAACATGAGAGGAGCAACATGTCAGACTTTCCATAATAAACAATATTGTGTGTGTGTGTGTCTGTGTGTGTGTGAGAGAGAGAGAGAGAGAGAGAGACAGACAGACAGACAGACACACAGAAGTTTGGGGATGTTTGAGAGTAGCCTTTTTAAAAATATTTTTATTTATTTGAGAGAGTAAGAGAGCACAAGAGTGGAGGGGGACAGGGAAAAGCAGACTCCCCACTGAGCAAGGAGCTTGATGCTGGGCTCGATCCCAGGACCCTGGGATCATGACTTGAGCCGAAGGCAGACACTCAGCCAACTGAGCCACCCAGCTACCCCCAGAGTGCCTTTCTTACACAGCAAAGGTTATATATAGTCACATGAGGCTGAAATTCTATACCTACATATATGTATGTGCATTTGTATTATTTTATATACACACACAGGATCAAGTTTTAGCTCTGCTGTAACTAATTTGAGATCCTTCAAGCTCAGAAACATTGAGAGAAGAGCGCAACGAACCCCTATATGCCCTTTATCCAAATTCATTAACTGTTTGCATGTTGCGTCATTTACTTTCTCCTTCTGCAGAGTCTATTTTCTTCCTGAACCATTTTAAGAGTTAAGTTTCAGACATCATGCCCCTTTATGCTTAAATACTTCAGGTAAATTTCCTAAAAACTACAACATTCTCTTGCATAACCGCATGACCATGAGCAAAATAAAGAAACTTAACACTAAAGATAACATCTCTGCAGCCACATTCAAATGTTGTCACTGTACAATGCCTTTCATAGTTGTGTGTGTTTCCCTGGTCTGGTGGAGGATCTAATTCATGAGCTCGCATTTAGTCCTCTTTAATCTTCTTTGATCCAGAATGGTTTCTCTGCTTTTGTCTTCAAAGACCTTGACACATTTTAAGAGTACAAGCCAGTGACTTCATAGGATGTGCTTCCATTTGGGTTTGTCTTATGTGCCTTTCATGATTAGATGCGGGGTACGTGTTTTTGGCAGGAACAGGACACAAGTGACGATGTGCCCGCACCTCCGAGCAGGAGGCATGTTACAGTGATCCGTCCCATTCTTGGTGATGTTAGCTTTAGCCGGGGGAATGCAGTACTTTCAGGTTTCTCCACTTGGTATACATTTTAAGACCTAATTATTCTTAATACCTGGAAAATCTTACTATTTTCCTAGGTAATACTGTAGATGATCTGTGTAAAATAGGCACCCTTCCAGAGAGTTCCAGTTAAGATGGCAACATTGGAGCCTCCTGAAGTTGCCTCCTCCCACAGACACACTCAGTCTACACCTCCATACAGAACAAGTCCCCCTGTAAGAAACCCAGAAACTAGCTGAGCGGCTCCTGTACATACCAGGCAAATGATAAAACCGGGAGGAGAGGCGCAGACACAATGTCCCCATAAACCCCATCCCTGGCACAGCGACGCACAATCAAGAGGAAACTCGAAACTCCCAGCTTCTCCCTGAGGAGTGGCGGCTTTGGACTCCACAGCTGGCACCCCAACTTTTAAGACTTCCTTGAGAGATAATGGGCCCCTAAACCTCTAGCTTCGAGAGCCAAAGGGGCTGGTGTCCATGAGATCCACAAGCCTATGGTGAACGAGGAGACAGGTGGTAAAGGGCTCATGCAGACTCACCATGGTGGACCCCCTAGGGCAACCGCACAGAGGCAGCAGACCGAAACGCCCAGTCGTTCCTTGAAGGAGGCCTATTTGCTTCTCCCACTAGCTGCGGCCCAAGGGGCAGGCTTCTAATTGAACACACATGTTGTGACGGACAGCAACGCTCCCCAGAGACCCCAGAGAGCGGCAGATACTATTTACGTGACCTTCTTCGGCTTCGCTCCACCTTGCCAGTCCCTCCCAGACAGGAACTTAGACACATGTCTGGCACTCTGGTTTGCGGGGGGGGCTACTGTCCAGGGGATGCCCCTTCATCCTCTGGCTCTGCGAGCCAATGGGGCTTACATTTGTAGGTGCCACAGGACTGTAACAGACAGTTCATCAACTGTTCATCAACTCTCCAGCCCCCACCAGGGTACAGCGCAGAGGCAGTGGACAGACACACCCATCCCACAGTCTTCCTCCGAGAAAGAGAAGGCCCAGCTTCCAATTAGCCTGCATCTGGGTGCTGACGCTGACGGATCTCGGCAGCACACCCTCAACTACTGGGAGCCACTAAGAACAAAGGATGCCTGCTTCAGCTATGTCCATGGTTCCCAGACTATGGGAAGAGCCCAGATGTCCATCGACGGATGAATGGATAAAGATGTGGTATATATATATACACAATAGAATAGTACTCGGCCATCAAAAAAATGAAACCTTGCCATTTGCAACAACATGGATAGAACTAGGGGGTATTATGATAAATGAAATAAGTCAGTCAATGAAAGACAAATGCCGTATGATTTCATTCCTATGTGGAATTTAAGAAACAAAACAGATGAACATTTAGGGGAAGGAAAGGAAAAATAAAATAAGAGGAAAACAGAGAGGGAGGCAAACTATAAGAGACCCTTAATTCTAGGAGACAAACAGGGTTGCTGGAGGGGAGGATGGTGGGGGGATGGGGTAACTGGGTGACGGCCATTAAGGAGGGCACTTGATGTAATGAGCACTGGGTATTATATAAGACTGATGAATCACTAAATTCTATCTCTAAAAATAATAATACCCTATATGTTAATTATTTGACTTTAAACAAAAAATTTTAAGAAAAGACTGCTACACACAAAGGTTTCAGAGGCAACCTAGAGCTGGGTAGGGTTAAATGCTAAGGTTCATTTCCTACACACACCACTCCTTCAAGACGCAGACCACTCCTTCACGACCAGGAGAAGTGGCTGTTTCATCTAATATATAAAAACAAAGACAGAGAGTCAAAGAAAAAGAAGAAGCAAGAAATATGCTCCAAATGAAAGAAGAAGATAAAACCTCAGAAAAAACACCTTAATGAAACAGGGATAAGTGATTTAATCTGATGCAAAGTTCAAAATAACAGTCATAGCATACTCATCAAAGTCAGGAAGACAACAAATGAACAAAGCAAGGATTTCACCAAAGACAAAATATATGAAAATACCAAACAGAGGGGCACCTGGGTGGTTCAGTTGGTTAAGCATTTAATTCTTGGTTTTGGCCAGGTCATGATCTCAAGGTTGTGAGATCAAGCCCTGCGTCTGGCTCCACACTTAGCACAGAATCTGCTTGAGGATTCTCTCTCCCTCTCCCCATCCTGCATGCATGTGTGTTATAATTATAATTATAATTATAATTCAAGCATCATAAGTTACAAAGAGGATTTTTAAAACCACAAGAGAAAAATAAATTGTTACATTCGAGGGAATGCCTGTAAGACCATTAGCAGTTTTTTTTTAGCAGAATTTCACAGGCCAGAAGGGAGTATCATGTTATATTCAAAGTGCTGAAAGAAAGAAACTGCCAACCAGAATACTCTATCCAATGAAGTTGTCCTTCAGAAATGAAAGATAGTTTTCCAGAGAAGGAAAGCTGAAGGAGAGTAGCCCTAGACTGGATTTACAAGAAATGCTGAAGGGAACTTGTGCTCTCTCTCTTTCTCAAATGAATAAAATCTTAAAAAAAAATGTTAAAGGGACTGCGTGAATTTCAAACAAAAGGACACGAGTAACTGGAAAACATGAAAGTATAAATCTCACTGGTGATGGTAAATATATGGGTAAATTCAGACTAATCTAATGTAATGGTGGTGGGTTAATCACTTACAAATTTAGTATGAAGGTTAAAATAACCAAAGTATTGGGGTGCCTGGGTGGCTCAGTCAGTTGAGCATCCAATTCTAGGTTTTGGCTCAGGTCATGATCTCGTGGTCATAAGATCAAGCCCTGCAGCAGGCTCCATGTTCAGTGCAGAGTCTGCTTAAGATTCTCTCCCCCTCCCTCTGCCCCTTCCCCACAGTCACATTCACACACTCTAAAAACAAATCAAATAAAAAAAATACCAAAGTAGTGGGGCACCTGGGTGGCTCAGTGGATTAAAGCCTCTGCCTTCGGCTCAGGTCATGATCTCAGGGTCCTGGGATCGAGCCCCGCATCGGGCTGCCTGCTCGGCAGGGAGCCTGCTTCCTCCTCTCTCTGTCTGCCTCTCTGCCTACTTGTAACCTCTCTCTCTCTCTGTGTCAAATAAATAAATCTTTTTTAAAAAAATTAAAAAACAAAATGAAACAAAAAATACCAAAGTAGTAAAAATGACTATAACTACAACAATTTGTTAATGGATACATAAGACAGATGTAAATTATGACATCAATAACAAAACGTAGGGGTGAAGGTCAAAACGTAGAGGTTTAGAATACAGGTTACTTAAGTTGATAACAACTTAGAATAAAATGTTATAAATGTAAGATGCCTTATGTGAGCCTCATGGTAACCACAAAACAAAAACCCACAGGAGATACACGAAAGATAAAAAAAATAAGGCATCGAAGCATACTACTCCACAAAAGCATCATATCACAAAGGGAGAGAACATAAGAAGAAAGGAACAAAGGAATTCCAAAACAACCCAGAAACAATGAATGAAATAGCAGTAAGTCCATACCTATTAATAATTAAATATCTGAAGACTAAACTTTTTAAAGACAGAGAGTGGCTGACGATAAAAAAAAAAAAAGACCCAACTTCTTGTGCTTACAAGAGACTCACTTCAGCATTAGGGGCACACAGGCTAAAAGGGAAGGGATGGACAAAAATGTTCCATGTAAATGAAAACCGAAAGAACGCTTGGGTAATTATGTTTACATCAGACCAAGCAGACTTTACCACAAAGACTGTATAGTAAGAGACAAAGAAGATCATTACATAATGACTAAGAGGTCAATCCAACCAGAGGATGTAGTATTTGTATATATTTATGCACTCAACATAGGAAATATATAAAGCAAAACTTAACAGACCTAAGGGGAGAAATACACAGCAATACAGTAGTAGTAGGGGGCTTGAATATGCCACTTTCACCAGTGGATAGATCATACAGACAGAAAATCAATAAGGAAACATTGAGCTTACACAGATATTAACAAAATATTCCATCCAAAACCAACTGAATAGACATTCTTTTCAAGTGTACACGTAACATTCTCCAGGACAGATCATATGTTAGTTGACAAAATAAGTCTTAGTAAATTTAAGACGACTGAAACCATATCTAGCATCTTTCCTAACCACAGCGGTACTAAAGTAGGTATCAGTTGTAAGAAGAAAACCAGAAAATTCACAAATATGTTTGGATGAAGCAACACAGAAAATCCAGAAAGACTCATTGCTAGTAAGAAGATGAATCAATAATCAAAAACCTTACAACAAACAAGAGTCCCGGACCAGATGACTTCAATGGTGAATTCTACCAAATACTTAAAGAGAATTCATACCAATCCTTCTTAAACTCTTCCAAAAAATAAAAGAGGGAATACTTCCTAACTCATTTTACAAGGCCAGCATTAGCCTAATACAAAAACCATACAAGGACACCACAAGAAAAACCAATTATAGACCAATACCCCTCATGAATATAGATGCAAAAATTCACACCAAAATATTAGCAAGCCAAATTCAGTAATACATTAAAAGGATCATACACCACAATCAGGTGGGATTTATTCCAGGGATGCAACAATGGTTCACCATCCACAAGTCAATGTTACAGGCCACATTAACAAAATGAATGATACAAACCATATGACAATCTCAACAGATGAAGAAATATATATACACACACAATATACACACACACACACACAATGAAATACTATTCACCCATTAAAAAAAGAATCAAATCCCGCCATTTGCGACAACGTGGATGAACCTTGAGGGAGTTAATGCTAAATGAAGTAAGTCACACAGAAAAAGACAAATAGCATAGGTTCTCACTTATATGTGGAATTGAAAAAACACATGTGGGCTCACAGATACAAAGATTAGATACACAGAACAGATTGATGGTTGTGGGGGCAGAGAGTAGGTGAAGGGGGTCAAGTTTTCAGTTATAAAATAAATAAGTTGAGGGGATGTGATGTATAGCATAGTGACTATCGTTAATAATACTGGTATTGCATATTTGAAATTGATAAGAAGTCAATCTTAAAAAATTTTTTCCTTGTGATGAAAACTTTGAACACTGTAGAGCAACAGATGTTAACCACAATCTCTGTGATCATTTTATAATATACACAAATATCAGATAATCACAGTGTATACCTGAAATTAATATGTTATATGTCAATTACACCTTAATTAGAACATCATCATGAATTCTCAAAAAGAATCCCATCTATCATTTCATGAAAAGAATAAAATACCGAGGAATAAATTTAACCAAGGAGGTGAAAGATCTGTAAACTCATAGTTATAAGACATTCATGAAAGATACTGAAAAAGACACCAATAAATGGAAGGATATTTTGTGCTCTTGGATTGGAAAAAACTAATATTGTTAAAATATCCATATTACCCAAAGAAATCCACAGGTTTAACAGAATTAAATTCCAGTGACATATTCACAGAAATCTAACTGTCCTAAAATTTATATGGAACCACAAAAGACCCTGAATAGTCAAAGCAATCTTGGGAAAGAACAACAAACCTGGAGGCATCATGCGTCACAATTCAAACAGTATTATGAAGTTACAGTCATCAAAACAGTATGGAACTGGCATAAAAATAGACACATAGATAATGTTACTGAACAGAGAGTCAGAAATAAGTCCATGCACATATGGCCATTTACAACAAAGGAGCCAAGAACATACAGTGGGCAAATGGCAGTCTCTTCAGGAAATGGTGCTGGGAAAACTGGACAGCCATAAGCAAAAGACTGAAATTGGCCTATTATCCTAGACCATAAACGAAAACCAACTCAAAATGGATGAAAAATTAAAATGCAAGGATTGAAACCATAAAGTTCTTAGAAGAAGATACAGGGGAATCAGGGGAATCGTCTCCTTGGCCTAGGACTCCACAGTAATTTTTTTGCATTTAACACCAAAAAGCAAAGGCAACAAAAGCCAAAATAAACAAGTGGGATTACATCAAACTAAAAATGCTCTGCACGACAAAGGAACCCATTAATAAAATAAAAAGGCAACCTGTGGAATGGGAGAATATATTTGCAAATTATACATCCGGTAAGAGGTTAACATCCAAAATATACGAAGAGCTCATACAACTCAACGGCCAAAAAACAGCAACAACAACAATCGTATTTTAAAACAGCCAGAATATCTAAATAGACATTTTCCCAAAGATGCCATACAGATGGTCAACACATACATGAAAAGGTACTAAACATTACCAATCATCAAGGAAACGCAAATCAAAATCACAATGGTCTACCACCTCACGCCGGTTAGAATGTGAAAAAGAAAGCGGTTGGGTTGGGTCCGAAAGGCCCTGTTCTTCAAGGGACAGGTTTGAGGAAGAGGTGGTGATGGTCTACTGGGAGGAATTCCAGGCACCTCAGACACCTCCCTGCAGCCCTGAGAAACAACTGGTCCCTAGAATAATGGGGCAGAGTCTTGGGGCTGCTGTAGCTTTGGACTTTGGCAGACGTGAGATGGGCCCCCCACGACCCCAACCCAGAGCCCCGGCTTCCCAAGGTCCTTTGGCCTCCTGGAAGGTGACAGACTTTTGGCCTGCACAGCTCAGTCCCCCTTTCTGGCTCTGGGTGTTTGCGCCCCTGCACAGCCTTTGGGCCAGATTCTGGTCTCGAACACCTTGCTGGGTCCCTGGAGCAGGTCACCTCGAAACTGAGGGAGGGTGCACTGAGGGAAGGTGCCTGGAGTTTGCTTTATCTCCAGCAGGAGTCACATTCCATAAGAATGAGTCTGGAAGGACGGGTTTCCTGCACTGGGGCGCCCAGGTTCTTTTCACCCCAGACCCCCTTGCTGTTCCCATGGAATCCGAGATCCCATGAGTTGTGACTGCTTCTGGAAAGAATAGTAGTGCCTGGGGGAGCCTGGGTGGCTCAGTGGGTTAAGCCTCTGCCTTCGGCTCAGGTCATGATTCCAGGATCGTGGGATCGAGCCCCACATCGGGCTCTCTACTCAGAAGGGAGCCTGCTTCCCCCTCTCTCTGCCTGCCTGCCTCTCTGCCTACTTGTGATCTCTCTCTGTCAAAAAAATAAATAAAATCTTAAAAAAAAAAAAAAAAGAATAGCAGCGCCTGGGGCTTAATTCCGCAGGGCGCTGAAGCCCAGGGAATCCTAGGCCATCCTCTCCCTGCCCGCTTCTGGACCCGCAGCTGCCGCTAGCCACACACCCCCACCGCCCCTGCCTCCATTGGCCAACTGGGGGAGTGAATTGCGCATGCCCTGACAGGGGGGGGGCCGTCTCTGAAACATTCTGACACCCATACTGAAAGAACCCAAGCCGTTTTCTCATACCAGTCATTGTGAAATTGCATTTTAAAAAGACACATTTTTCAACTGGAACCTAAGGCTAATCTCGCAAAATCGTCCCAAACATGTTAAGCACTTTAAACCAACAAATTATTACTAAAGACGATGAAGCATTAAAACCATGGATTGGGGATACTTTATGTCTGCTTTATACTTAACTTCTTAGGCTTTCCAGACTTACCAGGTAAGGCGGAGCCTCTCCGTGGTGTGGCGTAGTCCTGCGCGCCAGAAGTGCCGGAAGTGCCAGAAGTGCCGAGGTCTTAAACCTTGAAGGCTGGGCGGGGGGAGGGGATGGCCAGATGGAGCCTGGCGCCTTCAGCCTCCTGCAGGTAACCCAGAACGCCCTGCAATTAAAAACCAATCTCTCTGTAGGCCATGGCGTGAAAACAGCTGGAAAACACTGTGCCAAGCGAATACTTTAACCACCAGCAGAGTCGAGGTTCCTGGTTCAATAATTCCTGTCCAGACTAAACCTAAGCATCTTAGGCATGTTGACAATTATCAGTCGGGTATTTGCGGCTAAGATGGGTAACTCCTCTTAAGCCACAAGAGGGTAAACATTCAATTCCTTTTTAAAGTCACTACACGGGGTGCCTGGGTGGCTCAGTGGGTTAAGCCTCTGCCTTCAGCTCTGGTCATGATCTCAGGGTCCTGGGATGGAGCCCTGCGACTGCTCAGCGGGGAGCCTGCTTCCCCCTCTCCCTCTGCCTGCCTCTCTGCCTACTTGTGCTCTCTAATAAATAAATAAAATCTTAAAAAAAATAAAGTCACTACAGCGACAGGGGACTCCAGGCCATAGGGAAGCTGTTGCATAGATCCTTCACACCCTGTGTCCCTGGGTTTAACTTCGCCTTTAACTTGTGTGGATAACTGCAAGCCCTATGCTAGGGCTCCTCGAAGTCCTAGCTCCTCAGCCTCATTCATGCTTTGTGCCGGCTGTCTTCACGTCATTATTAAGAAAACCCTTCCGGCTCAACGATGCTCTGGTTGCTAGAATAAACTGCTTGGCCATCCTACCTGTAACCAGGGTGCACATAACTCATTCCAGGTGCAAGTGTTTCTCAATAGAGATGCTGTTGGCCTTTGCGTTTGGGACAATCCTTCATCACACACGACTCTGCTTTATTTTGCAGTCCTCCCGGCATTGGGATGACAAAGTCCCCTCCACCCATTTCCCCCTGCCTCCTAGGAAAACGGTAGAGGACTACTGATTCTCTTTCCAACCCGAATACCAGCTGTGTTCTTTGCAAATTCTCCCCCACCGGCAGGCTCCGGCTCTTAGATTTTAACGGCCTTAGTCCTTGCATACTTATCCTATTTAGTCCAACCTTCTAGTCCCTTCCCTCAAGGAATTTACTGACACCATCCCAAATGGAAACACTGCCCATCTGAGAAAAGCCAGGAAACGACGAGATGTTCTCCAAGGGTGGAGAAAGAAGTTATCCCCATTTACTCTGCGTTCGTTTCAATGCAACATCTGACCTCGGCGCACGTGCGGCTCGGCTCGTAGCTGCTCCGGGCGCTCTCCCCGCTGTCTCCGGGGCCGCGCCGCCCACACCCCAGCCCCTGACCCCACTGGCTGCTGACGGCTCACAGCGGCGCCCCTCTCTGGGCCTGGCCCTCAGCCACACGGAACTGTCTGCTGCAGGTAACAGCGCCTCTCACGAGGGAACGGCCGGGGCCGAAAACCGGCGGAGGGGATCCCACAGACGCCTAGCCGCCCGGCCTCGTTTGGGGGCGGTGTCGAAAGGCCAGGCCAGCTCCGCAGCCCGCCCGGGACGCGCGGAGGCCTCAGGGGCACTCACGCCGCGGGGGCAGCGCCCGCGTCCCACCTGCCGCCCTCGCTGCCTTCACGCGTCTCTCGGCCCGCGCGCCCCGGGCGCCCTTCCGCACGTGAGCCTGACGCTCCCGGGAAACCTCCTGCAGGTGCGCGCTCCCACTGCGGGAAACACTGCGCCTCAGGAGCCCGGGCCGGCCGGCCGAGGCGCCGCTGGACCGAGAGAAGAGTAACCTGCTCTGTACTCTCTCTAGCCCTGCCCGCTGGGCCCAGCCTGCCCGTCCCTCTGCCCCTTACCCTCGCCTCGCCTGCGCCCCGCTTCACGCTCCCGTCCGCTCGCGCCCCGCCGACCCCTGTGCCGCTCCGCACCGCGCGGACCCACCGGAATGCTTCCGCGGGACGCGCAGGGACGTGCGCGCCTGTCCGCACAACTAGTCCGTCCCCCCGTCCGACGGCCCCGGCTCGCTCCCCGAACCTCCTGTCTTTAACAGGAGTGCCAGCTTGGTGGGCTCAGTCGGTCTCGGGGCTATAAACACCTTCGGTGTGAGGCTGAGTCCGGGCTCGGTATCTGCGGCCCGTGCTTCGGCCCGAGCTGCCGCCCTGGGGACCCGGCGACCTCCTCCACACCTCTACCCGGAAGTCGGCCGCTCTCTCCAGCTCGCCCCCCCCCCGTCTCAGACCCAGCTC